>RYFJ01001031.1:0-106093 GCA_003991445.1 Oryza meyeriana var. granulata | reverse complement strand
GCGCTTTCCCTCCCCTCTCATCTCTTCATTGGTACCACCGGCAAGCTCAAGACTCGAAAAGAGCACCCGCAGATTGCTATTGAAGACCGTCAGGATGTCAACCTCACTTCTTGTGAGATCACAGGGGTCTTGATCCTCCTGTTGTTGTATTCTCTGCTTTACCATCGCTATCGCGCATCTCAGCTGCCGCCTCTAGTCCCAACTACAGTACAAAAGATGATTATATCATCGCCACTGTTCTGCTGCCGAAGTAAACGAACATCATGATCGCTCCATCCTAGTGGAGAGACTACTCTTGACGACATGCCTTTGCGTAGTTGATAGTGCCACACTCCCATTCAACTCTTGGTCGTCCTCCCCTCATGTTCTGCCATAGTTAGCTAGCCTCCTCTTCTTTTTCTATGCCTAGAAATTATCAATTTCCAAACGATTGGATTAAAATCTCTATCCGGCAAATCAAAGCAGGACAACAAAATGACAATCAATAAAAAGATCCAAACATAAATAATGCGTAAATACTATACAAGAGCAGGCATATCTCACCACAAAAGAAAATGGCAGCGGAGAAAACTAGGGTTTCAGCTCCAACTCCATAGGCAAACGCAACTGTATAACCATGTCTCCTAAGCTTCAACTCAATACAAAACTCCTTCACTTCTGAAAGGAATATATAAGCACTCATACCACCCACCTACACCAGCAACCACACCAATGTGCATTCGTGCACTGATTGCAAAGGAGCTGTGCTCATTGCATAAACACGGCGATTGTAAACAGGGTAGTGTAAACAAATAAATAGTGTGATAGTACCAGTATTAATCCATCACTGACAACCTACACCACGTATCAGGCCCAAAACATCAACCAAATCTAAGCATATTTAGTCAAAATATTAAGTGAACTATCACAGTAGTCTTGACCAATCCCTATAAACTATGGCACGCCATTCATAGATTACTCTGCCCAGAGGGTACATCTTACCCCACAGCCCCACACATGCTCCATGCCGAACCCAACGTAAGAGGCTCTACAAGACCATACGCAAAACTCTCCCCAACATCCACAACCACCGTGAGTCACCTGCCGATAGGCACACCGTGTCAGACAGTGCTACCCCCCAGCCCACATGGATCCAAAAGCGATCAACCTATAACCCGAGCAACCCAACTCCACACATCCATCCTACCAAATAGGCTAAGAGGAAGCTACACTACAAGCCCAGTCGAGCCACGCTGTTGTATTACGGAAATCCCACTCAAAGATTCCGCAACCGCCTTAATTGCCATGTCACCAAGCAAAACCAAACACCCACAGCCCACCATTTAGACGTCAATTTTAATGTTAGTGACGATCATCAACACAGTGAAGCATCTCGAGCTGCAGCTCATCAGATTACCAAATATGATTACTGAGGATTTATCCCATTAGAAGCTAGTGTACTAAGCATGGCTAAGCATTCAATCTCAGCATAATCATCGAGTGAGACATAAGCTAGTCAAATTATCATTCCAAAGTTATTAAGAATAGTCGAAAGAACAGTTTGTCTCAACAAAATAGTCTCCCATCCATGAATGCAAAAACAAAGGTTATTATATAAATCTAAACACAATATTTCACAAAGTAAGTTCAATATGTAAGATGAATGAACTGCCTTACCTTTAAAAATAATCTTGAGCAAATCTAGAAGTCTATCACTCCAAAACATTGATTCACTAAGCGTGGCACGGAAACGGAAAAACTCTATAAAAACCAATAAAACAGTACATAAAAAGTAAACCAAAAATATTTAGTCCAATTGAGAATTTGAGAGTTGAATGCCCAATTTTGATTCATATGAATATAATGACTTTTTTAAGTTCATTAATTATTGAAACCCTAAAGAAAAACCTAAATCCATTATACCATTAAAATTAATTATTTTAGAAGGAAAAGGAAACATCCATCAGCCCCCAGGAGAAGGATAACGCCACTACAGCGAGAAACCCGCGTTCAGTGAGATAAATGGCCGGCCACCATGCCGAACCACAAAGTGTCCATAGAATGAACGGTTGGATTGATTAGAGTTTGATCAACGGTTTATCGTCAGGCGGCGATACAGCCAGATCAAGGGGAGCATGACCAACAAACGAAATCGTACGGGACTAGCCACGCATAGGCCCACGGGAGCATGTGAACGCCCCGATCGCTTCAGCGAACTGGTGACGGCGATTCCTGATGTGGGGAGCAGCACGCCGGCCAGCCCGGCTGGACGGCGCAGGCCAAACCCGATGGCCGCGCGTCCGATTCCAGATTGGCGACGCCCCAAGAATGCGAATGGGGAAGACGATGGAGCCACCGACCGAAATCATCAGAGCATAAGAAACCGGCCGGCACGGATTGGCACGTGGCTCGGGACACACGCCAATCGTCCTCGCGCCTATGGAGAGCGTTTGTCCAGAGTAGAGGCTCGACGGACCGGTGGTAAGCAACATGCGTAACGGCAACCTAGAGCGACACACGCAACCGGATTGCAAGACGCACCTCGGTCGCGGGCGAAGACAATGCTCAGCGGTGTTTGTGGCTAGTGTGCCGGAGGCTACCTCGCGCGCAAGCAGCGGCCGATGGCAAGATGGCGAACCGCACGGCTACAAGCAACTCAAAAATGCAAACTACACAGCACTGTTCTCGCAGAGACAAGGTTTAGAGCATCTCCATGCCACCCCACAATAGCCTACCTATTTAGACCCCCAAATGTTAAAGGGGCTCCCCTATCCTTGGAACCCCCAAAAATCTCCAACTCCAGCAACAGCCCCCATCTTAGCCCCTATTCGTTTTAATTTTTCACCTACTAGAATATGCACTAATACTCATATATATAATAAATATTATAATATATATAATATATATTATATATATATATATATATATATATAATATATATAAATACTAAATATATATATGCAGCGCAAACGCGCAGGAGCCGGGCAGGCGCATAGTGAGCCCGCGCGGAGCGACCGGGACGACCGGCCAAGCCCAGCGCAGCGCAGGCGTGAGCCGGACGACGCATGGCGGCGCGCAACGAGGCCGCGGAGGTGCCGCCAGAGCCGACCGCAGGCGTGCAGCGGAGCGGCGACAAGCGAGGCCGACGCCGACTGCGAGCGCCACAGAAGAGCCGGGCAAGGCACGGGCTTAGGAAAGTCGTAGCCCAAAAAAAAAACGTCGATAGCGGGCTAGAGCCCAGACTGGGCTCCTTGGGGCTGATTGGCCCTCCTCATTTTAGGGCCCTATTAGGGTCCCTGCTAGACCTAAAAATTTTGGTCTCCACCGCTCAAAAACTGTGGAGGTCTGAGTTGGGTCCTCTGAATGCTCTAAAAAACTCGGAGCATGGAGGAAGAGAAAAGAACGAGGGCTCGGGTGCATTTGGGCGCCAGGGTGCTATTAGGACTCGTGGCGGCGGACGTGGCGAGCGAGTGGGAGGTCAGGACAAGACGCCTCTTCATCGGTCGTGTGACTCGGATGCTGCCAGATTCCCATGGAAAATGGGGAAAGAGTCGGGGCGAGGGTTTCCTCCAGTTGCACGCCAGATTTTGAAGACGATATAACTAGTGGCCCCAACCCTACCTGTCAATACCGGAGGAAAGCGCATGGCGGCCGCCGGTTTGCTAGACACATCAGCAGAGAGCATGCGAGCAGAAAAGAGGCAACAGGCTGGAGCAGACCGCACGGCACGGAACCTAGCGCGCACTTGGCCGAGCGAAAAAAAGGCCCGGAAGAGAAGACAGAGCGCCTTGCCCAACGGGTATGGACACTAGTGAAAACAAATGTGGCCGAGCGCCCAGACAGTGAGGAATCGTTTTACTTGTTTTCATTTCGATATCACTGAAATTGGATCTGTAATATTTAAAATATTCTTACTCGAAAAATCAAGAAAAATTCCCAGAGAGTATTTTAGACATGAAAAATCAGGAAATAATTCCTCCATGCCATATTTAATAAAGGAAATATATATTCATATTTAATCCTTGTTAATGGCTGCAATTTAAATAAATTCTGAACCCCATTATTATGATTTTTAAATCCCAGAAATCAGGTTGACATTTGTTGCTCACGCAGTTAGAAGCTGCTCTGGGCTTGAATCCTTTGAGCATGAATACCCTCGGGAGTAAAACTATCAGTACTCTCTCCGGCTAGTATCGATGCAGAGAAGTGGAGAACGATGACTCCAACCTCCTAATATCCATCCCAACGGCCCATTGTTCGCACCAAAAAAACCACCAGTGTGCCAAACTTGTTGATGATCTGGGTTGGGGATGCATGCAACATACGAAGCCGAGATCTGCTTATCTCCAGTGATTCCTAAAATATTTAAGTCTAGCGTGCCAGTCAATTTGACCCCCAATGACAAGATAGAAAAAATTTGATTACTGATCCAAGTCGCCAGTAACATCGGATTCTTCCAGCCCATCGCCGCTATGCTTGCCCGGCCCTCAAAAACGCACATCGGACTATCGCCATAACGGGCTGATGTAGCTCCTCGTACGATGGCCGATTCACCTGTTACTCGGTAGGAAACCAATCTATAAACAAACTAATAAGCGTTAGTACAACGTGGCTACGCTAAAGCCGAAGACAACTAATATGCAGATAGTAAGCCAGCCGACTGCTGAGGAAAGCACATATGCATGCTAAAAAACCGATGATAATATAGATGACCAAAAACAGTAGGATAATACAGCCGGCTTTATAAAAAATAACCTATCGGCAAGCACTCCACAAACGTCCATATACACGATCGTCTCGACAAGATAGATCTACATTATCATCTATATTCAAACCTAACTGAGCACACAGATCGATAAAATAAAGAACCTCAACAAACCAAAATCTAATACAACGGATGATAATAACTACGGCATACATGACCGATAAGACGCTTCACAAAGATATCAGCCCTACAAATAATTAGCGCTCATCAGTTTAGTAGTCGGATCCCAGACCGAGTTCAGCACAAACCTATATAAACACCCCCCATAAACTGATAAAACTAGCGCACGCTATGTGACTAACCTGACCGAGCCTAAGAGCGACCAAAACCGCATGCACCGTAACAAAGCAGGATATCATCTTGGGTAAGGCCACTACCATAGACCCCAGCACGGGCAGCACCCTGCGGAAGTGACTCCGATAAATAATATCTGGTCGCAACACCCAAGACCGCACATTCATCACACACCACACAGCTAGAAGTAACGCGATACCTGCAATTAACGACTCGAACGCTACACCCTTCAAAGCCTCCCTATCGAGATACCACCTCCATTTCGTAAACATTGCCTCAATATCATACCGCTCCGCTGAAATCGAACCTAACGAGAAAGTCCAGCCATTGGTATCGGAGATCGCATAAACCGATACAGAAAAAACTTAAAAAAAAAAAAAAAACCCCTTTTTTTTCCTCCAGAGCTCGACCAACAGCAGTATCACAGCCCCTCCGAAAGCAAAACCCTTGTATAAGGGTGGCGAGCCAATCTGATTATCAAATGATCACAAGTACCCGGCAATTATATTACCCCGATATACAGTCCTTAATAGACAACGAAACAGGACTTTCGCTAACTAAAAAGAAAACTAAACAAGCCCGATCAGATACAATCATTTGCCTATAAAAATTATCAAAACACCTAATAATAGATAATAATAACTCCATAACTGGGCTCACGATCCTTCCCAAGCTCGAACTCTTCGATAGTTTCCAACGTCTGTATCGCTTCTTTCCTTTACCAACATGTAACGAACCGTACCAATTTTGCGTTAACAATGCCATATCCAAGTCAAAGTCCAAGATCAACACCTACTTCGACAAGAACTAGCATGCCGTGCCAGGATGTGTGAAATAGCTACGTGTCTTAAACCGCACTGGAAGTAACATTTCATCTTCCCCGATCCGTATCTTGACCGCGCTGGTTGTATCTAACAAAGCCCAGGACATAGTTGCCTCGATCTGATAGACCATGTTGCCCTTGAGATTCTGGAAACGCTGCACGTTTTCGAGGCCGATCGAAAAGTAGGATTGGATCTCCCTCCATCAGCATCTCAACTCCGAAAGAAGGTTGCCGAACGTCAGCGAGAAATCAAGACCCCAAGCTAACACCTTCCGAGCAACTAGCCAGCCACTTCGAAGTGAGCCATCAAATTTGTTTAAGACTTGGCTTCTCTCCTACCTGGCGCGTCAACTGTCGATGTTTTGTATCGGCAATAAGTTGAAGGCTATCGTCAACCAAAACTCGATGATGAAAAGACAAGAAGATTAAGCGTCAACCTCGATGTGAATAATAACCATCGATTTTGTGAATTTGTGTTTTCTCTTCTGTTTATGATGATTGTTCCCCCAATGCTCGCCTGCCCGCCTTATATAGATACGAAGGCAATGTTCTAGTACAGCAAGTTCCTATTACAAGAAGCATTCGCTAGATATACAACTTCCTGTTATACAATTACCATAAAAATCCCGAGTTCTATTATATCTCTAATGTATGGCCGGTTCACCTCCCAATTTGTAGCATGTCTGCTAGAATACTCGGACCATACCTCCACATGTTTAAAAATGCGAACCGTAAAACGTAAGAACCAGAAATAATATTTTTGGTTGGAATAAGTGATTGATGCAACCGACAGTAACCTCGCCCCCTCCGCCGATTCATCCTCGATCGTACCAACAGCCGCAGCCAACTAGACAAGTCAGTGGCTATGACTAGGAACGGAGGACAGGCCAACAAGTCGTGGAGCATCAACGTGCCCCCGCACTACAATGTATCTTCAGAATGCGTATTGACCCAAACACCCAGAAAATTTCACGTTCATCAGGAATAACCAAAGGACCTTGCGTTTCCTTCAAATAGGCGCAAACATTGAACAGTTCTAAATACGTGATATGGGATAGGCACCTGTAAGTTTTAACTTTATCAGGTTTGAGTTGTAGAATGAAGACTGTAGAATGCTAAATTAGACTGGTAGTATGAGTTTGTTGTTGTGGCTATTTCCTCGCCTTGACGGTCAATGTCGTTTTTCATTACATTGCCCATCATTCTGTTCATTTTCCACCTCTAGTCTCGTCCTGCACAACTAGTTGCGTGGCTTGGCCTTACGTCACCCTGAGATAGGACTTCATTATTTTTTCATCTAGTTACGCAACTATGATTGGTAACTAATGTATCATGGCTTTTGTCACCAAGGAATCAAATATTAGGACAAAATACATTACAATGCGTAATCGGTATCATCTTAACAACTAAGGATCAGATATTATTATACAAAAAATAACATCAAACAACTTCCTAATGTATCATCTTTACTCACCCAAGCATAAATGTTACAATATACATTCGTTTATAACAACTTGCCACTTTCTTTCTGCCGGCCATTCCAATATACATACACACATTTAGCAACCAGGTCATATCCATCGAGACTTCAAGATGTGATAAGGCCTTTCAAAAAACATAATGGCAACCAAAGACCTGTAACTATAATGGTATGCTTCCTAGTATCTGTTCTTCAATTTACATCAGTTGTTTATAACTGACACTCTTTTCACTAACCAGGTCAGTCCACCACAACGCACCTACATCCCTTCCTATTTATGCAGTGATCCACACAACATCTTCTAAATGCATATGATAAATTATTCGGGTCAACATAATTTATCTCATATCAACCAAGTAGTTCATTGCGACATCCAGAAATAACCCCTCTCTCTGTCAAATAATGACCCCATCTTATCCTATCTATAGCGTTCATCATCCAAGCTAATCCTTTATGGAACCCAGAATCAAATGAAACAAGATTCCTCAAGTCTCAAATCAATCCGGGCACCAAGAGTTGGTCTCCCCCTCGGCGCGCTTGCGCTTGCTGCTATCCTGAAGTGAGCTTCCCATGGTGTGCTGCACTGTGCAACCAGGATATGGACTCCTTCAAGATATCCTCCGTTTCTGTGTTTCGTTTTATTCTGTTAACAGCTGGTGGTTCACTTCAATGGATTCCTGCTAACCAAGGCAGCCAAGGAAATACTATATCCGCTCTCCCGACTTCAGCACCTTGCTGCCTGATCTTGGACCCGCAAACTCGTTTGATGATGCGAAAACAGTGACGTCTACCATTGGTTCTCCACAACACCCTGATTACCAGGCAGACGCCACTCGTAATCAGCGTTCCAAGTTCTATTCCATCACCAACAAGCCACAGAAAGTATCCCTTTCCAATCCAGGAAATGCACCTTGTCATGTAAACCATTGCACGGTTAGACCCTTTAGTGCAACTGCTCAACTTATGTCATGCCTCCTACTCACTCTTACACTAGACCCCAATCACCCTAGTGTTTGACAACATCAATATACAAAATGCATTCCTGAACGAATCACACAGACGCATCCCCAATCAGGACCACTACTGTCTACAATGATCTGAGTATCCGACTCTATCACCTTGGTTCCTCAACAAGGAGGGATACCCCTAACAAAGAGCAATGTGGCCATCTTTATAGCAACGATTCGTCAGGGTTAAATGTTGTGGTCCAAATAGCATTCTCCAATAACTCCTCACGCAGAAACCCAGCGTGCTCCTCCCTTCCGAGCGGTTGAATTCTCAAGCAACCAAACCAGCAAGTTGTCTGAGAGGTTATGACTCTATTCACGGGGAATAGCTCTACCACATCGGTACCGATAGCCACGATTCATGTGAAGAACACATAGCTGGTCAGATTGTCAATACAATTGTCCCACCCCAAAACAACAACCATGAACAGTGCAAAGCAATTTCGTCGACTGGCCTGCGAGATTGCCATGTTTGACACCTACTGCTCAAAACAGATGCTTCCTATGAGGTACGGCAAGATTGTTCCCAGTAGCAACATCACGCTATTTGTGATAACTCCTATGAACCAAAAGGTTCTATAGAGACTAGGACATCTAACTCACTGCCAAGATATCAGATTCGCATGCCATCTTCTCACTCTTGTCTCTCATTCGTACTCTCTCAAGCGCCACCAATTCTTGAGGTACACAAGGGCTCCACAACATCACACGCTAATTATGAGAGAGTTTGCATCCGATCCTACTCTTTCCATATCGAATTTCCAACAATGGCTTTGCTGAAGACTAGGAAGAGTGCATATGCACAGGTCAAGGTACCTACACAAACGGAACAAGTAATAATGCATGAAAGGCTCAGAAGGATGGTCAGAAAACGGGAGCAGAATTCCACGGAATGCTAGCTCGACGCCGAACACACCATAGGAATCTGTGCCTTGCTTGCGTTCTGCACACGAAACATTACCCCTGCTGCTACGTCGTTCATGCCAAATGGCTCCCTTGCCAACCTCCTCTCAACCGAGCATCCATACCAGCTGGAGCAATGAGTTGCATCGTGAGTCTAGGGTTACAATACTCCATGAGGAGATAGATCCCTATAATTCCATTGTACATCAAGCCAGAGAACAACTCATTGACGTTCTGAATGCAAAGATTGCAAGATTTGCCTGCAAGCTCTGATAGAACCAAACCAAGACCTTCACCGGAGTCCGGGTAACGGCGCTATATTTCCCAGGTGGAAGCAAAACACTCCGATCATGAATAATGTATACAGCCCGTTGAGTTCTAGAGAATCATAACGCAGAAGAGCATGGAGCTTAAGCTGGCCGGCGAGGAAGTGCAACATCTCCGAGTGCCTACGAGTATGTGTCTCTGGCGACACTGAAGAAGTGGCCGCCGAGAAGATGTCGACGAGGTTGAGCTGGAGCGGATGGTGAAATTGCATTTGCACTCAGAACGAGCCGGTCACACGGCCTCGATGAAGAGGCTTCTCTGATGATGGAAGGAAGTGTGCAAGTTCGGCATCCTCCACCACCGGCCTCATTTTCAAGTACTAGTTTTTATTGCACACCGGAAGCAGCTGAGAAATCTGACTGTTTCTACAAGAGTACTTGTGTATGACAAGTATTCAGAATGGATGGATGGGCCGGGTGAAACATATGGTAAGCAATTAACTGTGTACACTCATAGAACGAGATCCATGGTCCAGTGTGTAATTAGCTGCAGTTAATAATTGTAGTAAAGAGACTTCTGGATTTGTTCAAGTCGATGTCTCTTGAAAAATGTAACTGCTGGTATTTGATTAAAATAAAGTGATAGAAATAGTTGGTGCTACTTGTGCAATTATAGGCGCTAAAGGCTGTAGACCCCAGGAAATTTTTTTCCATGTGGCCATTAGCATGGGCATAATATAAAAAGGGCGACTGTTTGTTGTAGGAGAACAAAAAATAATGTTCCTTTGTGGCATTTTAATATGTTGATATTTCCACTTTGGCTGTTGTATACTATCATTAATTGTATTAGGGATGCTCTTGAGTATTGTTTCATCAATGCTCCAACATAACCTTCAGAAAGTATCGTAATACATGCAGCAATAATTCAGGAATAACTTAACCTAAAGCATGATGACTAAAGCCTTGTACTGTATACATAAATAACAGTAGAGCTACAACAAAAGCCATGAGAAGATTTTGCATTGCTAAATTATGGAATAAGGATAGATAGTATAAATGGCACTTTTGAAGTGTTACAAGTAAAATGAGTATAAATCATGGCGGACAAATATAGGGAATCACAAACATGTTAGAAGAAAAACAGTAAGGTGACCTTTGCATTTTAGTGGTTTCAAATACTTCCAATAGGAAAACATCACTAACATAAAAAAATATATTTTAGTGTACTACATCGACCTTGTCAGAACAACCAAACAAGAAACTAACCAGAACTAAGCTGCTAAGCTGCTGGTATTTTCATTTTATAAAAATTAAATTGACGTAAAGTTTACTTACCTCCATGATCATTGCTCTTGTTGCATAAGACTGCATCATCTCTGGATTACTAATATCAGCATTATAATCGAAGTAACACACTGGCGAGATCTACTGAAACTGCTGGCCATAACTAGGATGGGGAATTGGTTTTGATCAGAACATACGAATTTTCCAGGGAATTGCGTACCATAACTAGATAGGGAACTTCACCTGCAGCCATAGAGGAAACGAGGAGTTCTCATTTCAACCAAAATGAATGGAACATAGATGGATTTCTTCTTTAAAAAAAATTATCTAAGGGCTAATGCCTAGCGCTGCCTCCACCGGAGACCCGACACCCGACCTTACATTTTTTTTTCCTCCTGGATGCAGCTGACCAGGGTGGATGCAGAGATGATGGAGCAGACCGACCTAGGGCTAGAAGCGGGGCATTACCTGCTCTCGCGGTGGCCGGCGGCGAGGGCGGCGATCGGCAGTCTGGCCGGAGATGGAGCAGTGCTGCGCCGTCAGGCCTAGCTCCGCCACCCATCCGTCCGCCTGGAGCAGTGGGCGCCGCCGGGATTCGTCGCCACGCACGGCCGGCGGTGGACGAGGGAGTCGGGGTTGGGTGGTGGGGCCATCGGGAGGAGAGTACCATGGTTGGGTTCAGAGTTCAGAGTAGGCTTTAGGCCAAAAATCCCTTGAATTTATGAAAAAACAATAGCTGAATATCCATCCTTTGCTAAAGATAAATAAATACATAAATTAAATAATATTTTACTACGAAAACATGTTACACCTTAATTTAATTTTATATGTGATTATCTATTTAGATTTAACTGTGTCTTAATATTGAGGAGAAGTTTAAATGGTACTCCCTCCATTTCAGATTATAAAAAATTTTGACTTTTTTATAGGTCAAACGTCTTTAAATCTGATTAAATTTATAGGAAAATCTAGCGAGGTCTAAAACACCAAATTAGCTTCACTAAATCCATCATTTAATATATTTCAACAGTATGTTTGTTTTATGTTGAAAATGTTGCTATATTTTTATATAAACATAGTCAAACTTTTTTTACTTAGAAAAAAGTCAAAACGTCAAATAATCTGAAACGAAGGAAATAATTTATAAAATTTACAATAGTAAGTGAGACACTGCCACTGTCACTAGCTCCTTTGAATGGAGTATTTATCCAAAAATTAGAAAAGATATTTTGGGGCCCAATCCAAAATTTGCAGCAGTGTTTAGTACTGCACGGCCTTCCCACGTGATGGACCGTGGATTGTATTTGTAGGCCCCCAAACAGGGTTGAAAATCCACTCTGAATTGTTTCCCTCAGCTTCTAAACAAATAAATTTTGCCATACCATATGTAGCATCCCGAAAATTTTGAAATATAAAAACTCGTATACTAAAAATCACGTCCTTCAAAAACCTAATTGCGAAAAATGCATCATGTTGGTTTTGTGGATTATTTTGCCAAGACATGCCAGTGCCGGGAAACTATTCTTTCAAGACAAAATTTGAGTAAACAATTTCTTAACTTTTTATTTCTCCTACTTGAGAAAATCCAAAATTTCCTTGCTTATTTGTTTCAAATATGTTTGTGCTGAAAATCTAACCCATTATTTGGGCCAAAATCAAAACCCTAAACCCTTGTTAGGCCTGCCCAGGAGCCGACCCAGCCAACAAAGGGGCAACCTTGGCTGCCCTTCCCTCTCCCCCCTCCTTGGCCGTGGGTTAGCAGCAGCAAGCCGCCCCAGCTAGCAACCCAACTTGTCGAGCCAGCTTGCCGAGCCGTCCAACAAGCCGAGCTAGGAAAATACCTCGCCCAAGCGCTTGACCGAGTTCACCGCTAGTGAAGCTCACCGTCGCCCATTGCTGCTTCGTCGTGCCTCGCCGTCCTCAGTTCTCGCCGAGCCAGGAGCTAACCCTAGGTCGAGCCAAGCCGTCCTCCTAGCGCCGTGTGCCACCGCGCCCCTACCTACCCCTCCCGTGCGCTGAGACGCGGACACGAACCGCGACACCTGCACACCACCGTGCGCTGCCAAGCACGGTTGACCCAGACCGCTTCGCAACAAATCAAGGTCATCGCACCGCACACCTCTTTTTCCTCTCCTGCTCGTGCGCTTACGTCACTGCAGTCAACCGCACCGGACGTAATCATTTGTGCCTAAAACCTAGCGCGCCATCACGTCTGCAAGCCATGCCACGCGCCTCGCCCGTCGGAGGTGGGGGAATGAATCCCCTTTTGCCCATCCCGCGTTCCCGCTCTCTCTGTCTCTCTCTCTTCTCTTCCAAGTGGCGCTGCCATGCCCACGCGACGCGCGTCCCTAGCCTCGCCGTGAGAATCCCGGGCGGAGGACACCCCCCTTAATGGCGCGAAGACCTAGGAGCCTCGCTCGCCTGGCTCTTCGTGGCGAGAGCAGCCACCCCGACACCTAGAAAAGCCGGAGGCCAACTTCTCTGCGTCCTTTCCTCCCTCGCTCGCTTCACGTTCATGGGGCAGTTTCGCTCATACTAGCTTGCCGCCCACGCCGTGCCATAACCACGAGACAAGGACGAATACGAGCTCCGACCGGGCCCAGAGCAGGAGAGGTCCTGAGACTCAGGAGCGGGCCGCCTGCGGATGAACCGCACGCAAACCTCACCGCCTCGCCTTCGCCGGATGCAGGATGAACAGCGAGCCCGACCTCCACCGACCGGAACCTTGCCACCCGTAGCTTGTCCCTGCCGCCGCCTCGATGTGCCACTTCCTGGCTGCTGCATAGTGAGAAACCGACCCGACCGCCATCTCTCCTTCCCCACCACTTGCCTGTGATGAAGCCGAGGCCGCCATGGCCACGGTGCCGCCGCTTTAGCCGCGCCATCGCGCTGTCATGCACGCACCCGCATGCGAACAACATTTGGGCGCACATGCCTATTCGGTTCCGCCGTGGCCGCGAAAGGCGCCGCGCTGCCTCTGCCGGAACTCTAGCCCCACCCACTCGCCTAGAGGTAGCCTAGGACCCACGCTAGTGATCCCCGGCCCCGTGCGGTCAATTTCCACCCTAGAGAATCCCCTCACCAAAAGAGGAGACCCTTGTATAGTTATATATATGCACACACTTCCACCCTAGAGAATCAACATGTATTAAGAAATACAGTAAATAAGAAATTTACAAATGCATGTGATACAGCTTGGTAAATTGAATATACACTATGCAAGGAACTGCAGTATAATGGTTAGCGATAGCTTGAAGGCAACATTGTTCTGCATGAAACCTTATCATGGTTATTTG
Source organism: Oryza meyeriana var. granulata (assembly GCA_003991445.1). NCBI lineage: Eukaryota > Viridiplantae > Streptophyta > Magnoliopsida > Poales > Poaceae > Oryza > Oryza meyeriana. The sequence goes on along the minus strand of RYFJ01001031.1, from coordinate 91,996 downwards.
TGCATGCTAACGGTTGAATTGTTCCTATGCTAAGAGTTATACACAAAACAAGATTTCATTTAATATAGAGCTTTGAATTTTGTTTTCCACGAAACTGAAATACTATTGCTGACTCTATACACACTATACAGTACATTAGAATTAGCACACATCACAATTTTCACCTTGGGTAAAAGGTCACTTGCAGTTTGATTCTTGCCTTAGTTTTCCTTTAGTGAAATAGGCTGTTGATTCAAGTTCTAAACCAATAGCTTTGAAAAATTAGAGTTGTTTCTTCCGAACCGATGATGTTCCTCCTGCGAAATTTAGGTAGTGTTCGAACTAGCTTGTGCGGCGCACGCGAAACGAGAAATATCATTAGCATATGATTAATTAAGTATTAACTATTACAAACTTGAAAAATGGATCTATTTGATTTTTTTAGAGATACTTTTATATAGAAAATTTTTGTAAAAAATACATCGTTTAGTAGTTCGAGAAATGTGTTTATGAAAAATGAGGAAATAAGTAGAAGTATAAGTAGAACCGAGAGCTGCCTTAGCCTAGCCTATGTAGACACCTAAGATCAGAAGACATGCAGTGATCTTTTCTTTGTAGATGACATCATGTATTTGGACGGTATTGGAGAACTATTACAATATCAGCCATACTTGGTTGATGCTGGTTTAATTTACAAATTTTAATTACATTAGCACTGCCGATGCAGTGGTGCTCCTGATGACCAGTTGACGAAACAGTGGATGAAAATCATGTATGTGTTTATGGATTTTCTGATTGTGTGATCTTTAATCTATTCTGGTTCATTTTTTGAGCTCGGGCTTCCCTAATCATCTGATCCCCCTTCCCCAACCACTACAAATCAAAAGGAAAAGATATTTTTTTTGACAGTTATAGGTCCCAAGTCCCAACTAAACATCCAAATATAGTTTTCTTGGTTTCTTCTTCCAACATTTTGACCAGAGTTTATGTATTTTCTTTCGTTTACACAAGCTATAGACACATTAACCCATAGCATCTTATGATGCATATTTACTTCGTAAGTAAAAAAACATGGCATCTTATACTGGTAAAAAAAACATGGCATCTTATTTGTCATTAGCAAGGTTCTGTCCTACTTACACCAGATTGGGCGTGCCAAGTACAGCGACATAGCTGAGGGGATAAACTTAGTGAGGTGTTCAACATTGCAAACAAAACCCATTTTCTTCATGATGCATTTCTCTATCTTCACGAAATCCTTGATCAATTCTTCCTGTACCGCACAAAAATTCTCAAATACCACAGTTGAAACCAAGTTCTCTGAACCTAAAATTGCAACTTCCCTTGGCTTAGAAACCAAGAATTGAAACTAAGAACTCAATTAATGAAAGTTCTAATCAGAAACATATACTGACCAAGGAAGAGACAAGCAAGTGGCACGTCAGGAGGTTTTCCCTCTAACATTACATCCTATAAAACACACACGTGGATAATTTTCAACAACTCTCTCGGTCTGTCCTCCAATTTTGCCACAACCAAATGTGGCATCTACACTCTGCAAACACCCTAAAAGGGAATACAATCAGACCTTTGTATGAGGCTACAAGGCAAGAACATCTGAATCCTGCGAGAAAGAATTGGGGGCAAGAAGCAGATTTCTCGCCTTGGCGCTGAATCGAGCAAACGAATCCTTGCAGAAGAAGCGGTGAAGGACTTCCTTCTGCTCCAGTCCTCGCTGTTATGAGCACACAGCTGGATTTGGCGCCTCCCGTGGTCGGGGAGGCCAAATCTGGCGCCACCCAGCTCTAGACGACAGGATCCGGCCTCAACGGCGGCGTTGCTGAGAGAGGAGGGGAAGCAGACCCAAGCGCATGTTGGTGAGAGAGAGGATGGATGGGAGGGGATTCGGCACAGCGGCTCGTGCTGCACGGTGACCACTAGACCTCGAGGTGGCGAGGTCAAGGAAGCCTAGATCCACCTTGACAACGACGATGCCTACGGCGGATGGGGTGGAGCTAGGAGAATGTAGATGACCTAGGGGCATGTGGGAGGGAGGGAGCGGCGGCTGCGGCGCCCGACGGGGCGATGAGGGGTGGCGGTGGGCGTCGCGATTCGCGACTCGCGAATTGCCAGAGCGGGGGAGGGAGGGAGGCATTGGGCTAGGGGGAGGGTTTTGGTTCTGTGGAGACGTGAGGCGTGGGGGTGCGGGCTAATCCTAGCCATTCTCGCGAGTTAATCAGACGGTGCACAGGCCTTTTACACGGACCGACGGAAGACGCACGAGGGGTCCACGGCGGACGAAAAATCAAGATGAAGAGCAAAATCGTTATGAATTTTTATAATAGTAAGGATTTGTATTGTTGGTATTAGTTTTATTTTGATAGTACTTTTGTTGCTTGAGGTTGCACTGTAGACCCTTTAAAGATTGAAAATCCCTCACAATTATATATCAAAACTATCAAAAACCTCATCAATCAACACTACCCAATTAATTCTATGCCCCTGTCGGCGTGCTTCCACCTCCTGCGTCCCTTCTTGTGCCCATGCTTTTCATCTAGTGGTATAGAACCACGGATGTCTGTGACAAGTAAATTAAGAACGCCTCGTCTTGGATGAACTCATCTCTTATGAGTAAAATAAGGTATGTTTGAGATATGGATGTAGAGTCATACGACGAGTGGTAGTTGTGGCCCATCATTGGTCATCTATAACGGGTCATAATTACAATCCATTATTGATGACCCTACATCAATGACAGACATAGTAATATTAACCATCACATATGAGAGTTATAAACATAACCTGTTAGAGATGAAAAATTATCTTTAACGGGTCACAATTGAGAGTTATAAATGCAACTTTTTCAGTGAATTGCAGGACCATACCACTTGTTTCACCTTCCCAAGATCGATTTCCCCGTGGTGCGCCCTAAGATCAAATGACAGGTTTGGATCCGAAGACCATTGAGGCGGCGTCTGCGTCCACTAGAGCACGGCCCTTGGTCATCGACGTGGCCAAACGACTACGTACTCCACCTCGCCAATGACCCACCTTTGGCTACTGGACGCAGCGATGCCTTGTGAAATAGACCTTGGACCCTCTGTGAATCTGACCCAGAGAGGGCTAAGGGGCACACAAAGCTAGCCAGGTGTCCTAAGGCTGTGCTCGCTTATGAGTTTACACGCAAAACGAGAAACCTTATTAGTGTGTGTTCGCTTGTGAGTTTGTACACAAAACAAGAAACATCATTAGCATGTGATTAATTAAATATTAACTATTAAAAACTTAAAAAATGGATCTATTTGATTTTTTAGAGATACTCCCATTAAAAGTTTTTGTAAAAAACATACCTTTTGTGTTTTAGCAAACATGCTAACAAAAACCAAGGCATAAGTCATAAGTGAGAAGCCCAAGCAAACCCTAAACTATAATCCCATCCAACTTGCAAAGAAAGGTGCTAAGTGAAAACATAGACTTAGCTCTAGTCCAATGTGCCACTTTGGTCAATATAGGTGGCCTAAATTGAAATTTACTCTATTTCTATTTGACAAAGCCATGCATCACTATCTACGTTAAAACATAGTCCTAGCTCTATGTAACTATTTCAAAATGCTCGGCTCCGGATCAAGGAAGGCCACAGAAACGAAAATGCAATGCAACAATTCTATTCTCTGAAGGCCACAGAAACGAAAATGCAATGCAACAATTCTATTCTCTGCTCCTATAGTGCAACTGCTTTCTATAATTCAGCATCCAGCTCATGTGTCATACTTTCAAACTCTAATGAAAATTATTGATCAGCGCGAAGAATTGATCAACAGCACAAAGTAGGCACGGCCATAGATACGAGCAAGCGAGACTAGTAAACATCTCAAGAAACAACAGCATCCAGACAGGAACGGGTACAAATTTCCTACCGGAAGTCTCACCGTTTGGACATAGCCTACTTCCTGTTTGGAACGCCAAAATTGCATATCCAGTATCCAACTCAGACACCCTAAGGTAAAATAACCATGTTGCATACATAGAAAACATATTCTCAAGGAACAGAAAAGACTAGTTCATCCTCCTGATGAGCTCGTTGATGTAGTCCTCACGGTTGCCAGCATCACCACCCTCGACATAGTGGTTCCTCTTCTTCTTGAGGCCACCAAGTGGCGCCTTCAGCTTGAAGGGCCACAGGAAGTTGTTGGCCTCCTTGAAGTGTGGCCCGACAGTCATGATCTCATGGACAAGATCCTCAATGCAGATGATGTCATGCTTCCCCAAGCCCTAATGGGTGACAAGAATTAGATTAGCTGTAACGTGCCTATACAACACAATGAAAGAAAGCCAAGAGCATACCTCCTCAATGACTTTGTTGTTCTGAAGAGGAATCCTCTGCTTGTTGATCTTCCCGTAACCCCTCTTGTAGATCAATTCCCTAACACTCTTCAGGTTCGGGTACCTGATGACACCAAAAGGAGGGTATTGATTCAGCCAGGTAGAGAACAATAAAAAACAAAGTATCTAAAGAGCTCAAACGCAGTATATCAAGCCCCTATGAGAATCGTGCTGCTGATCAAAGTATCAAACAACAGTAATATTTCTGCCTGAAGTAGCTTGGCAATAAGCCTAGTGACCTAAAAGACCCAATTGGTAGTGTTGATACAAGTTTGGTAATGATTTTTTGGTTTTAGGCCAACGGTGATCAATCTAATTCTGGAAGAGTTCACATAAAGTGAATTATTGGTCCACAGTAGTTCTATCAATGAGTTCTGAGCTGGATCAAACAAACAAAATTGAACACAAATAGACAAAACATGAATGAATTTATGATTAACTCTTTCCAGAAAGTCTAATAATAACACCACAACGGAGGATACAAATGGGGAAACCTATAAGATAATCACACAATATTAGGTCTTCCAGCATTGGGAATTTGGATAGTGGATTGTCTTTAACAACAGCATAAAATAATATTGTGAAATAGTACAGCTAAATACATAAACAGAACAATGCCGCTAAAGTATTAGAACATACCCATAAGCAACATATGGCTCAACCCTGCGCAGCATGTTAATGGTTGCCTTGTTAACCTTGAGGAAGACACCATTGAAGATCTGTAGAATCAAACCATTCAGCACAAATATTAGCACACCAACATTCACAAGAGCTAATACATTACCAACAGAAATAGTACAGAAACCAACCTGCCTCAACCGCAGAAGCTGCAAGATCTTCCTGGTCTTGGGGTGCATGGCATTGATACTACATCACACATTGCACATTGTTACCATCTAGGCAAACAAAGAAAATTTTAAGCTCTTATGGTACAGTTTCCTACCCACGGATGCGGACCACAAACAGAAGCTTGGCCTCAGGGCTGACGTAGAACCCACCCTTCATCCGGGCCTCACGCTTCAGCTGCACAAGCTCCTTCTCCTGCACAGTGAACGCAGATGTCACAACAGATTCAAAAAGAACTATCCCTTAACCTTACTAAGAAACAACTCGAACAGAGCAACTACACTTAGAAAACAGAAACCATAGCCCAAATGCCCACTATATAAAATAGGAGTCAGCATCAGAGCATTTAATCATACAACCTCTAAGAAAAACAGAAGAATTAGCCCACAACTAGGCCTGCCAATGGTTTAAGATCCAGTCCATAACCGATCCAAACCAAAGCAACAAGCTACAGCAACCCAACCCACTAGCCATCTCTTAGGATCCACACCAATCCAACCCATTTCGCATCTCAGCCCACACCAATCCAGTCCACCTTCCCAGTCCATTTCAGCCCATTCCGACTATGAGGTGGAGCAGGCCAGGGATGACTGCTAGACCCGCCGCAACGGCTTCGAGATGGCCGCCAGCTGGAGCTCCGACTATGCAGCCACCGCGACGGTGCACTGACACTCAACGACTGAGGCTAGCTGGGAGAGGGAGTTGGCTGCGGAAGCATGCGGCACTGCGGCGTCAGGCAGTCACGCAACTCGCGATTCGCCAATGGGGAACGACCGAGGCGATAGGTGGCGACGCTGCTGAGGTATCGAGAAGACGATGAAGATGACTTGGGTTGGGAATACCAGACTGGACTAAACCGATGCTGGCATCCAGTGGAAACCCATGGGCTGAATCCAAATTGGAGCCGAAATTTTGTTGTCATCCTAAACGAAATTAGACGAAATTGGACTAAACCACGCGCATCACACAAATCTAAACGAGCCATCCTAAATGTTGCAGGGTTTGTCGTCCAGATCGGAGGGAAAATTAGGCGAATCAGATATAATCATCAGTCGGGCGGGCGGCTCACCTGCGAATCGTACTCCTGGGCGTACTGCTTGGCGCGGGCGAAGATGAGCTTGCGGCTCTCGACGGCCTTCTTTTTCTCGGCGAGCACCTTTTCCTTCTTGTCCGCCGCCCACTGCTCCTCCCGCTTCCGCTTCCGCAGCACCGACTCCGGCACTGCCGCCGCCTTCGCCGCCGCCTCAGCCGCCATCTGCGCACACACACCCACACCCACACAAACAGCCGCCGCTCAGAGATTCGCAAGGTCGAACAGCCGCTGGATCGAGCGCGAGGGTTCGGGGCCTTACCGCGATGAGACCTCCTAGAAGCCGCGAGGGAGAGGGAGAGAGGAGAGAGGAAATGGCGGCGGGGAGGAGGGAGGAGGGGATTTATGGAGGAGACGGGGTTTAGGGTTAGGGTTTCGGGCGAGTCTCGGGTTTTAGATCGGACGGCTATAATTGACGCGGCAGAGTGATCGGACGGTAGAGGAGGGCGCTGGGAGGACGGAGATGGGGAATAGGGAATCTTCCGAGGGGCTCCGCGGAAATGTGACGGCCCAAGTTGTGGAAGTTTATTGGGCCGGTCCGAGATAGTGTAACGGCCCACGAGTTGGCTGGTCCTTTTTGGGTGGCCAGATGGCATTGTGAGCTGCAGCTAGGCACAAATTTACGGTTGTTCGAAGAAAATCCTATTCGCTGTAAATAGCTGCTTGGCTGATTTGACATTGAGTATTACTCGACCTCTCTTCCCAATTAAAACCACTAAGGGCTCTTTTGACATGGAGGAATTTTGAAGGATTTTATAATTTAAAATGATTTATATGAAAGTCATAGTATAAAATTTATGCGTTTCAAAGAAACATACTTATATAAGTGTGGGTTAATACAAATTTGTCATTTCTCTCTTTTTTAATAGAAAAGATTTTGATCTAACTAAAAAATTAACGCGCCGCCTAGTTGTACCATCTTGCATACCATTTAGGGCTCATAGAAAACATGAAAAATTTTACACGAGCTAGTTTAATTCCCATAGAAACCGTACTTTCAAATTGACCTCTTAATGAATTTGGCATTTGCAAATTTACCACTCGTTTTTTTATATTTTGCAAGAATGCTATTCGAGTGACAGTTCTGATGGTATTTTTAGAATTTTCTAGTGGCAGTTTTGCAATCACAATTTAAAACGGTGGTAAATTTATAATTGCCCCTTTTAATTTTGTGTTTGTCTAAGATTGAGACAAAATCAAAGTAGGATCGCAACATATGGTAAATAATTGCGAACTTAGTATAGCTCAGCTCGTTAGGTCCCTTATGGTAGAACCTATCCACTTGGGTTGAAGTCTTAGACTTGGCATAAGTCCCCACATTTGTGCCTAATTATTCTTTCAGTTGTAGACGACATATCCATTGACAACAAGACATATGTGATGACTTCATCAATCTAGAGGTAGGGTATGCAACATATGTGATAACTTCATCAATCTAGGGGTATGGTACGCATGTGTATGTTTATAGGGTAAGTTTATACGCGTGTATATAAGTGTCTGTGTATGTACTATGTTTGAAAAAAAATATGGTCAATAATTCTGTTGGGTTGAGGCTGTACGTTTTAACTTTGACAAATGATTACAACTAGATATATCTGTTTTTTATCTCAGTATTGTCAAATTATTTCATTATCCTTTTATAAACGTTTGCATCGTATATGGGAGAGGATGTACGGAAACGTACTCGCTGGTGTGCCTTGACCAATTCATGGCAAGTAACAATTAACAGCGAGGTATACTTCTCAAATCATGCTTGGCAAACAAAAAATAGTTGCATCTATCATGATCATCATTCTCTTGATGCTGTTGACCCTGTAAAGAAAATGCGTAATCATGTCGCAACTTGATCAAGAGATGTGCTGTCAGTCATAATATCATGAGTTGAAGACGATTATGGAAAGGCTGGCATTGACATAATATGAACCTTAAACAAGTTTGTGTTATATATGTAGGTCCTAAATTATTTACCTTTTTATCCTTCAAAGTTCTTAGTTCTATCTGATCAGACATTTTGCCCTGACTGCTTATTTCTAAGAAATTTCTAATTAGACATTTTCATCTCATGGAAATTTTACATGTGCATTTCATTCAACAGATAAATACTACTAGTATTTGATAGCTCAAACTTGACATCCTTGTTAGTATTATGTATGTTTTGCATAGAGACACTAAACCAGGGAAATTATCCAACGAACTCCTATGCCCAAAACACCTTAACGCAAGGTCTTACCAAATACTCAACGTTGGTATAAACCATAAGGACCTTTTACTAATTTGTTTACATTGTCATATTTGAGCTAATTATATTGCTCGCAAAGACTATCCTTTTATCAATTTATTTATTTACTCAAATATAGGGTCATTTTGGAACATAAGTTAATTGGAATGTCACCTTTTTACCAAATATTGCAGGAATACATTCAACAACATAGTTGTGCAGAATTTTTTGCATGCATCAATTCAACTTTTCTCATGAATCCCCCGCATTCCAAACAAAACCTTAAATCTTAAATTTGGAACAAACCATACAGGAATTCCTTGCAAGAAAATGTTAGTACTCACATCGTTTCATGTTATAAGTCATTTTGGATTTATATTAAGTCAAACTTTTTTAAATTTGACTATGTTATAGAAAAACATAACAATATCTACAATACCAAACTAGTTTCATTAAATCCACCATTGAACATATTTTTATAGTTCATTTGTTTTGTGTCGAAAACATTGTTACATTTTCTAGAAATTTGGTCAAACTTAAAAAAGTTTGACTTAGAATAAACCCAACATGACTTACAAAATGGAACGGAGGAAGTAGTAGTGGTTAGGACCGAAATATGCCCAACAAAACAGGGGCAAAGTGGGCAAGTCCTGACTCTTCAGCTGGTCCCCATTGAAGCTTGGTTGCCAAATACAAACATACCAGGGCGTGCAGAGAAGCCGTGAGTCTGGTGGGGCGTTTGATTGAAGCCATCTCGACGCTAGCGGAGAAGGAGGTGACCTTGCTGCAGAGCGCGCCAGAGAATGCCAGGTTTCCATCTCCTCAATCTATCGCTTTCTTGATGAATATGATGATGAACACGCCAACAGAACTGATAAAATGGAGAAGGCACACGCATTAGACACTGCCATGTACTATATAAGTATATTCCAACAAACTGTGCACACTGCAATGGTGGCTGTAGAGACGTAGAGATTATAATTAGAAGTAGAGATACTATCTGGGGGCTAATGTTATAACACCGTTGGCAGATAGAGTTCAACCAATTTCAGGACAGATATGCCCATGTAAAAACACATGATAGAAAAAAAAAAGGAAAATATAGAGGAAGGTCATCTTGGCATGGTTAAATGTATAACTTGGTTGACAGGACGAAACGTTTAAAGGCTTTCATTCCATTCTACAACCATGAGAAAAATTAGTTCTTTTCATGATAGTTTGACTATTAGAGCATGTGGTAATTGCAAATATACATTTTTTTCCGTTATTATAATTATTATACCCCTAAATTAACTTTCAGAAATTTGTAGAGTCGTCACTAGGGATAAAAGGCTAAAATTGGACAAATATTGAGGTATGTATGATGTAGAAATAGGAAAAGCTCTATTAACTAAAGGTTATATGGAAATAGCGCATTTGGAGTAGAAAATAAAATACATTTGCAAAATATAGTGGACATATTTATGGAGGGGTGTTGGTTTGGTCACAATCTCCTACTTTGGATCGTCTCCAACAGTTCCCACAACGTACAGAATAATGCTAGAGACCTCCAAGCAACAAAACAACAGACAACTTCAAATAATCATGCATATTATGGTAGATCACAAACTTAAATGAATTCGGTAAGCAGAAATCACCCTAATTGGAGTCTCGCAGAGCAATCTAAGTTTTGCCAAAAGGTTATATTCTAAAAAGAAAAGGGAACACACTATGCATAATCATTAATGTATTTTCTACATATCTTTTTTTAAGGAAATCCTATTTTTCTGTTTTCAGGAGTCTGATAGGTAGGGCCAGATCTATTATGGACTGTTTTTACATATTTTTTATTGTGTAATAATGGGTAGGTCTCAAAAAAAAGCTTAAGATAGACGAGCCAGCTAAGCTTGGCCAGTCTTAGTAACTAGATGAGCTAAGCCAAGCCTTCTTCCCATCTCGATCCCTTAACAGTTCCACTCATGAGCCATTAATGGGCTACACGTTACGCTCGAACTAGACAAATATATATTCAATAAGAGTAAAATACATTAGTGGTTCATAAATATATAAAGGGTGTCATCAAGCTCCCTAGACTCTAAAATTAAATATTTAGACCTATAATCTTATTTAATGTGAACAATAGGACCAGTGGTGTAAACAGTCGAGTTTAGACAGTAAGTTTAGCTGGATTTGAATATGCTACATTACAGACGACTGAGTAATAATAGGCAATACATTTAAATGCATTATTGATTATTAATGGTATCATAATAACAAGTTGATCGAGCTTTTTAACCAGCCGAGCTGATCACTACTTTCAGCTTGGTTGCCTTCACGAGCCATGGCAATCAAAGCTTTGTTATCCTATCAAGTGTTAGCAATCTCAGCCGAGTATAGCCAACTTGTTAACTGTCCTTAGTAGTGGGTTGCACATGTCAGTGACTCAAGATTTAGAAAAGGCTGAATATAAACTAACATGGTTTAATAGTTATTTACTGCCATAGGCATAAATTACATCGGCTGACAATTGGGGTCTGCTGGTCCGCAATACTGAGAAAATAGCAAAGCAGGGAGATGCAGCTCGATTCAGCTTGCTGGTGATGAGGCTCTTCTGGGGCTCAGGATGACTAGAGGGAAGGGAAGCGAAGCTGCTCGCTCTATCACGGGGACCAATGCTCACTTAAACAATTAATTCTATAAAATTAGGAAAACTATATGCTAACAAACTTACGGTAAGGACAATCGAATCGATTAAATTCCTGGTAAATTAGGGAAATTATATGTAGTGTAATTTACTTTTTTATGTTTGTACTACAAAAGAGTCAGACATTGAGGAACATTAGTTGTTTCCAACTAGCAGGTTCATCAACAAAGAGCTTGAAACAATTGGAGCATTTCTTGGTGTTGTTGAAAACATGAAGGACGATTCCCCGAAGTATAAGATGGCCAGAGTTTGGGCAGAGCAAGTGAAGGATTTGGATTATGAAATGGAAGATTGCATTGAGGAACAAATCACTGCCCTCACTCTCTGAAAAGTGAGTTCTTCGTCCTTTTGCTGCCAAGTTAAGTGATCTCAGATCAAGGATTGTTGAGGTGAACGAGAGAAATAGGCGTTACCATCTCGTCACTGCTGACCAACCCATCTACAATCATATGAATTTAATGGTGGTCTTGGACAAGGTGTGGTCTCGCTCTCTGAAAAGTGCTACTGAAATAGATAGCTCTTGTTATGAAAATAGATGCAAATAGAGACGAATTTTTGCGTGGAAAACCCTTGCGAGAAAAAACCATGGGCCCTAGCCAGCGATGATCACTATTGAGGAGTTAATTACAAACGCAGGGAATAACAGTGGGACGTCACCCCTTCCTGTGTGGCTTACAAGGAATATATATAGGGGAATAAATCTAGGAGTCTTAGTAAGAAAAGACTAGAAGTCCTATTAGGAAACTAATCCAAATATATGGCATGCTAAAATTCAGATCACATATTTAACACCTATGATGATTGGAGGAAAGAGGTGGTTCCATGGGATGAAGCCCCCAAAGTACCTACATCAAATGAGAAAACCAAGAATCCCAAAGTGACTGCAATTATTGGCATGTGTGGCTCAGGCAAGACAACTAGTGCTCGCAAGATATACCAGGATATGGAAACTACTGACAAACTTGAATGCCGTGTATGGATCATGGTGTCGCAAGCTGAGAATATCGCAAATGTGTTCATGGATATGATTGCACAACTCTCTGATGCTTATTCAGGCCAAACTAAACATACCAGGGATGAAGATGAGCTAGCCTGCCATATTCAAGGAAAACTAGAACGAAGACAGTTCTTGCTTGTTTTTTGATGATTTGTGGACGACAAGTGCATGGCATAGCATCAATAGGGCACTCCCTCAAGTTAGCAAAAGTGGCAGGCGGATCATTGTGACAACAGAGATTTTTCATGTTGCAGAGGACTGCACGGGATCAGTTAATCATATTCATTGTCTCTCCCTGCTATCAGCTCGGAAATCATTTGACCTGGGTTCGATTCTTCAACCAGAAAAATAAAAAATGAGTCCTGAAGACAAAAGGACTTTGAAGAGCTGGACCTAGATAGCCTCAAGGTACCCGAGCCACCCTTCAACACAATTGCACAAATACTGAGAAAATGGCGTGGCCTAAAATTGGCTATAGAAACTGTGGCCAAGTTACTTGCCTCAAATTCTCCTCGCAAATGGGGAAAACTATGTGATGATCTTCCTTTATTGCTCTACAATGACCCTAGCCTCAACGAAATTAGGAAAGTAATGATTTGGAGCTACAGAAATCTACCGCCTTATCTCAGGCCATGCTTCTTATACCTGAGCATTTTCCAAAAGGATTCTGAAATCAATCTGGAAACTGTTATAGAATGATGGTTAGCTGAAGGGCTTGTGAGGGATAGAACCGGTATGAGTCCCAGGGCTGTTGCACAATGATATTTGTCGGAGCTTTTTGATCGAAGCATGATTTTTGCTGTCCAAACTAAAGAGAGACCATGTAAGACATGCTGGATCCATCCTATGATGCGAGATATCCTGGTCATGATTTCACAAGAGGAGAAAGCCTCAATCACCATTGGTCCAAGAAAGAGTTCCAGTTTACTAGTAAAGCGGTGGCGCCATCTGACACTTGATGGTCAGAATGACAGGAAGTTAGCTAGATGTGTGGAACTTTCTGGCATCAGGTCACTAATAGTGTTCAGTGAACCTGCACTTATTTGCTCTTCTCAACTAAGAGCTACGGGTCTTGGATTTGTCACATACCAGCTTTCAAATATTTGTAAGCTTTCTTCGTCAATTGGCATGCTCCCAGTCCTGCAAGTACTAAATGTGAGGAAGACATGGATCACAAAACTTCCTGGTGAAGTTACTCAACTCGGCAGGCTACAGTCCCTCGTGCTAGCGGAAGAACAGAAGACTGCTGTCACAATAGAAGGAACCGATGCTGCTGTTATTCAGCTATAACTGCACCTAAAGGAATAGAGAACCTGCAGAACATAGGATGGCTGGATATTGTGGATATCAAGGACAACTGTGGCTCAAAAATCAAAGCTTTGGAGAAGCTTGCTAGGTTGAAGCACCTTGGATTGACAGGCACTACAATTGGGAAGAGCAAAAAAGTCTCCAAAACCCTCAAAAGGATTTCTTCTTCGCTGATCTATTTGCATCTTGGAGCATGCCAAAATGATGGAACACTTGCTTGCCTGCCCATATCTGAAAACAAAAGGAAGAGGCCACTGGAGTTTCCATGCCTCCAAAGCATAAAGCTTGATGGTCATGCTGGAAAAATACCATACTGGATTTCTAACTCATTGACACTTGCAGAGATTAAACTTGACAGTACTAATCTCAAACAGAGTGATATAGTGTCCCTTGAGAGACTACCTTGCTTGGTCACATTTGCTCTCCTAGACGATTCATATATCAGCGATACATTGGTTTTTTATGCAAAAGCCTTCAGAGCACTCAAGACCCTGGAGATTTCTAGGCTACCAAAGTTGAAAACAGTGATATTTACAGAAGAAGCAGTGTCCCACCTTCAAAGATTAGACATCAGATGCTGCACGTTGAGATTAAAAGGAAGAAACAACCTTAAACTCCAGTATTTTCATACTGAGGCAGGTGTGGAAGAGATATAACTGAAATGGAGGATGAGTTGTGATTTTCTAGTGATCCACTGGTCTCAAAATACAGTACCACATGTATGAACAGTAGATTTTGCTGTGTGTTTTCTGGGGTTTTTTCGGGAGAGTTGGTTGATGTTGTGGTCTTGAAGACAGGTGTGTGGCCGTTTTTTCTTTGTGGTTCTGTTTCTTTTTCTTGAAGTGTGCTTTGTGTGGTTGAGCTGCATTTCGTTTGTGAGGTTCATGGATTTGTTTGGATGGTCGGTAAACATTACTTGGCTCTGTTTCCAATGAAAATGGGCCTGGGTTTTTTTTGCCCTTTCGGTTCTTTAAATAAAAACCCACCGATCCCAATGTCAGCATGAAAACAACAGGAACTGTCATGGTTGAAGATTGGGAGCATTATGCAGAAGTTGCTTCATGACAAAAGGGACAGTTGTGCAAGCTGAGGGGAAAAAAAATTAAATTGCTAACGGATACAGCTTGTCACCTCTACTTTTTCTTGTCATTGTGAGAAATAGTGAAACATCAATGATATCATGTCGTGTTATGACAGACATTTTGTGCATGCTTGCTGCAAAGTATACTGTCATTATCTATGTTTTTGTGACTAAAACGACATCTCTCTTATTCCTTGCAATCAAATTAGTATTTTTTTCTTCCAGTACATACACTCAAGTCAAATGCATTATGCATCACCTATTAACATACTATTTTGAACAGGACATTTGGGGTTTCAGAAAATCATCATATATCATACTTAGAAAGAACCATCACATGAATTGAGACACGAGTAAAATTTCGAACTTCCTTAGTTTTATCGATTTTAATGTGATAATTCTTTTTTGAAACGACTTTTAATGTGAGAATTGGTTTAGTTGAAATAAAAATTACCCCATTGCAGAAGCATGTAGCTCTTCCGCTTCATCGATCTCGGAGAGCTTGGATACAGCTTTCCTTCGCTAGGGTAGATTCAGATCGATGCGGTAGACGGCAGCTAGCTAGATTCTCAAGTGAGCGATTTGGGGATGGGAGGCTGGGAAAGGGAGGTTGACGCCGGGAGGGGAGGGGAGGCGGAGCATGGAGCAGGCTGAGGCTGGTGGTGGCGCGGCGGCGCTCCCGCAGCCGGCGCCGCCGCAGGAGCCACCGGTGGATCGGAAGAGATGAGGCATCAGCTCGGAGAGAAGAAAATTAGGATTGTTACCATCTTAAAAAGAGCAAATCAGGATTTGCTGGAATGTGATCAGTTAAATGGGCTTCGGTAAAATATCATGCTGAGAGGGTATACGTCATAATGCCATTTTCGCATTGTTTGGCAAATAAAAATAATTTTTCACCCTTTTAATATTTTTCCGGACGGAATTACCCTGCTGCGTTCGGTTTTCTCCCAGCCATCTAAACCGAGCCGACAGTCTCTCTCTCGCACTAGGTCGCACCGCCACCAGCATTCACCGGCAGCCTCCTCCCGGACCACGCGGTCGGCAGGTACCCACCGTAGCATGACGCGGCGGAGGACGAGACACCGTTGAAGCTTGCGCTGGAGCGGCAGGAGAGCTCTTGCCCCGTCGCGGGGCCCCGTCGTTGGTCTGCGGGAACGAGTTGCGCCGGAGCAGAGGGTTGGCGGCAGTGGCGACGAGGGCCGCGCTCTGTTGTGGGTCGGGGAGGAAGAGGCGGAGGTGGAGCGACGAGAGCGGGACAGGGTGGAGGTCCTTGGTGGCGACGGCGTCGGGGCCAACGGAGGAGAAGGAAGGAGTGGTGGTCGGTGGCGTGGCGGGAGGAGACGCCGAAGGAGGATGATGTGGGGGTGGAGGTGGAGAGGGAGGAGAGGCGACGACGAAGGAGGATCTTGAAGAGGAGGCTATAGAGATGGCTTGCGACGGGGGCATGGCTGTTGCCGGAGGTGGTGGGTGGGTGGCCGGCGGCGGTCCGGGAGAAAAACGAACGAAGCAGGGGCAATTTCGTCTGGAAAAATATTAAAAGAGTGAAAAATAGTTTCTATTTATCAAACAGTATGAAAATAGCATTATAGCGTACACCCTTTCATTAAGTGTGGTATTTTACCGAAGCCTATTTAAGTATAGGCATTCTAGCGAATCCACTCTTTTGTAATGATATAATCCTAATTTTCTCCGGAAAGAAAGTGTGATAAGGCATTTTAGTCATTTTGCCATTTCTAGATCTCTTTCCTATTTCTTTTATTGCGAGGCTTTTCTAATCTTTTTTTTCTTGTTGAATTCTCTTACACCGTTTGATATGGTTGATACTTGCTCCAGTAAAGAAAAGAAAATGATGTTTGATCTTTTTCACGGTACATGTTTTTAACATGCAATATTATCACATTTTTATATTATAGCAAGTTTATATGAGATTACGAGAATACTTTTCAAACAAGTCTATTTGGATCATTTTTATGTTTTCAAGCTAGGTATTTAAAAGTTTCAAAGGTTTGTTCGGACTTTGGCCAAAATGTAAAGAATTTGTGATGTTAGAAGTAGACCAGCAGTAGTATGCCTATGACAATAATCACAATATCATTAGGGAAAATAACAATAGATTTATAATTGGGCAATTTTGTAGCGTTAAATGTGTAAAGTTCATTGTCACATTGTCTTCCACAAGCCAAACATGTAAGACTCCCTTGCAAAAAATTAATCCCATATATTAGGCTTTTAGCTTGTGAGCTACTTATTTAGCTTGTTAGCATAAGAGATCACCATAATTTTATATACTCAGTGCTTTTTAGTAGTGCTTACAGTTTTAATTATATTTAAACTGTTTGTATTTAGTGAGTTTTTTATTAGTTAGCATTTATTATTATGCTAATATATTGTATGATGATAAAATTTAAAATTATAAAGGTGATATGAATGCATTAATGAGCTTAATAAGCTAGCTCGCAAGCCGAACCGAACTAGGCTTTTAGCTCGTTAAGGTTAACAAGTCGAGTCTAACTAGCTTATTAAGATAACAAGGTCAAACGAGCCGAGCTAGCTCATGATCCACCCCTACCCACTGGGCCATGAAGCAGGTTAACAAGTCGAGTTGAGCTGAGTTTGCTCGTTAAGATAATAAGCTCAAATGAGCTAAAGCTAACTCGTTATCCACACCTGCCCGCTGGCCCATGAAGCAATTACAACACTGGGCTATGGCTACGTTCGTTTTCGCTTTATCTCTAGACTTTTGAAACGGATTTTTGCTCTATGCCTCTAAAAATACGATTTTTCAAAAAAAAATTTTACTGCATTGATTAGACCAACTATTTTAAACTATTTATAAATTTTATTCTTTAAAATATTAATTTATCGTGTTAATAAAAGCAATCCGTATAAACAATCTAAAGAAAAAGCTATTTCAAACACAACTTATGTGTGCCAAAAAATCCAAGAGGAGCTTATATAGTTAGCTTATTTTCTCATTTTTCGTGAGCATGCTTCCCGAACTGCTAAACGGTGTGTTTTTTGTAAAAATTTTCTATATAAAAATATCTCTAAAAAATCAAATAGATCCATTTTTCAGGTTTTTAATAGTTAATATTTAATTAATCATGTGCTAATAATATTTTTCGTTTTACGTGTGGCTTATAAGCCAAAAAAAATAAGCCAACTCAAACACCATCTAAGAGAGTGTTCTTTTCTCCTGTTGGCTTTTTTCTTCTCCCTTAGTTTCTATTAGTACGCTTCCCAAAACGTTAAATGGTATGCTTTTTGTAAAAACCTTCTATATGAAAGTATCTCTAAGAAATCAAATATATCTATTTTTTAAGTTTTTAATAGTTAATATTTAATTAATCATACGGTAATGACATTTCTCGTTATACGTGTGGCTTATATGCTGACACAATAAGACAATTCAAACGGGAGACACCCCACTTGGCTCATAAGACAAAACACTTAATTAGCACATGATTAATTATGTATTTATTATTATAAACTTAAAAATAGATTTTATTTTATTTTTAAAAGCAACTTATCTAGTAGACACAATATGCAAATAATGGGGCCTAAGGCTCAACCGTACCAAGCAAATAAGTTAGCCTCTATAAAACAATACATATAAATGAATACTACAGTGTCTTTTTTACACATATAGATCCTTCCAAAAAGAATGCAGCGGTGGCGGTGAATCCGGAGCACATCCTCATCGACCGCCGCCGCACGCGCGCCGATCTCCTCCGTCTCACCGAGAGCCCTCCCCCTCGTCATCTCCGCCAACTCCATTGACACTCTCCTGACTCCAACCCCGCGGGCCTCCTCCGTCTCCCATGAGGCCACGATCCCACCTCCACCGCTCGCAGTAGCCGCTCCTCCCCCTCCTCCTCCAGTTTCCCCGAGCCTGCAGGGACGGCGCTGCCCCAGATCCAGACGCTGCCGGACCCGACCCAGATCCAGTCGCCACGGACACCGCGGAAGGAACGCTACCGCGGCCACCCGACCTGGGCGTCTGAGTAAGGTGAAATCATGGTGATCTGTTTCCTCCCTCTCTCTCTCTCTGGATTTGGATCTGGAATTGGGGTTAATTCTGTTTATGTGCTGCTCTTGGGGACGTTTGCTAGCTGACAGCTAACCATGGGATTCAGACTGCTCGTCGCAGCAATTCCAATTCACCAGACTAAATCAGGATTGTATTAGATTAGTACATAGTTGTTTTTTCACGAGGCGTGTTAAAAATCTTATTGAGAAACATCTGCGGAATCTGCTTCGTCCTGAATGATCTTGAATCTTAAAAATGCTCATCGGAGATAATGATCTGAAATTAATTTACTTTTTCCTTTTCCAGTTATGCTTCAGAAAGTGCATGGGATAAATTGGAGGATGTCTATGCAGATCAGTGGCAAGATTACATATAGGACATGGAATTAGCAGACTATCAGTTGCATGCTGACATGCATATGGCCAGTGACGAGTGCAGTATCAAAATTTAGTGGTGCTACTACACAGCAGGTCAAAAAGGAACTAGCGAATCGGATAAAATGACATTTGAGGTGCACATCTTCAGATGGGAACTACAAATGGTAAGAAACTGATATGGAGAGGAAGCTCAATTGTTAGCTGATCAGATGAACTTAACATTTTTAGCTTATGAATTTTGTTCTGAATTAAGTTTTGAAAACAACTCTTAGATGGTTATTTCTGATTTCAGCAATGCCACACTAAATCTCTTCCCTTTCAGATGCAATATATGAAAGAACATTCTTTTTCCTCCATGATTTCTCTCCGTGTGAGTGTTGCTACTTTGCTACTTACTTGCTCTGGTTGAGGTACGTCATCAAATTCTTTCACTAGAGGTCGTATATTGCACACGATAAAAGTAATATACAGAAGGAATTGAACATATGGTAGCTGATTACCTGATTGTTCTCTTTGTATTGTTCATGGGGCATGAATATAGAGAAAAATGGTATATCAAATTTGACAGGTATAACTTCCATATTTAAATCTTTTATATGCATGATATTTCGAATTATAAATGTAATTTTCTTCCGTTAGTAGGATCAGTAATTTTGGCTTGGGAGGCTTAAGAGGAAAGGCGAGTCACAGACAAAATGTCTCAAGGGAGTGCTTGTAGGAAAGCTTGCCTGCTCCCCATCCATGTATGCTCCCATCTGTGCTCCCCGGCATATCCATGGCTTTGATCGTTCAAGCGCTGGATCACACAATTTCACACAGTTTCAAGAACTGGATGAGGTATTGTTTGATGCTCTAGCTAGCTGAGATCGATTGAACTGATCATAGGGATTTAGGAATATTAACAGATTAGTTCTTCCAGTCGTGGATCATTCATCTAGAAGGCAGATACTGATTGTGGATTTGCCATTTTTTATTCATCTAATCTAATGCCATCACTTTTGATTATTTATCTGTTGTTAGGATATTATGCATCCAACACAAGTAATTGGTCGTTGACCAACCATCCGATTAATTTGTTCAGAACCTTCCAGGAGGATGCAGGCAATTCAATTGACTGTCATGCAGACAGCTTTTAACTGTTAACTAAACACACGTTCACTTGAATTTAAGTTTCCCTATCCTTTTTTTTTTCTGAAATAGAGTCGACATTCAAATATCCTAAAAAATAAAACTGAATTTAAGTTTCCACTTTGTTAGCTAAACAAAAACAGGAAAACAAAACTGATAACTCCTAACATGTGTTTTTTATGTCTATCCTAAAAAATAATTTAGTCATCTTTTAGATGTAATTTTTCTGGAATATATTCAGAATTATAAAAAATCAGATCTCACAATGATGATTTAGAGGTTGCTTAATTTGATCATCGGTTTTTGCTAATTGCAACTTAATTCTAGGCATTTATTTTATTAAGAGTATTACTTAAATTAAAAATACGAAACAAAGAAAATTGATATATTTTCAATTGAATGGAGTAGCTAAGTTCTATTTTTACCAATGCTGGTGATATTCGAGATTAATCCTGTCTTGCAAGTGTCATCAACTGCCTCCCATCTTTTTGCTGCCATTCTTTTCATTTTTTTTGTACCAATAGAGTGAATTGATTCTTACATTTCTCATCATGTGCCTACGGTGTAATAATATTGAAAGATGTTTTCCTTAATTAGATTTTATTTTAGTACCGTGATGCACTCTCCTAAATGTTGTGTGTGATTTAAGCTAGGAGCATGCAATATAAAAATATTTTTTAACTATTGTAACTGTTTTAACCACTCATATCTGCGATGTATTTATAGAGCTCTAGATACGAGTACAAGTGAAATGGTGGTTTTAGGATTTTCCATGCACGATTAATAATTATTTGTAATGGGATGGCTTCGCCTATTCAATTTTATGACCCAAATCGGTACAATTAATTTTGAACCATGACAATAGCAAATATGTTGATATTTAGATATATGGACGTAATTATTGTCTATGTTATATTAAGGTTTTTCGTTGTAACAAATTTACACAATGGATATTCAACATCATTTTAGCCGGTGTGATTTTAAATAGATGTATATTTTTTCTATTGCAATACACGGATACTCAACTAGTGTATATAGATAATGCTATAAGATTATATTTGGAAACATACAGAAACTGCCACAAATTCAACCATCGTATACTTTTAACTAGAGGGAGTAGCCACTGTCCCAACTCCCAACAAACCTCATCCATAGGACTGCATGGCGGCTCGGTGGGGTCCGGACCCCTAGACATTAGCTCCACCCGGTGGATTTAGAAAGAACTCAGCCATTATTATTTTTTGAGATCAAATCAACCCGGAAAAGCTGCGCGCGTCACAGAGCTCGCACTGTGCACTGTGCGTGTACAGTAAATAACTAAAAATTAATAATATTAAAAAAAATAAAATATTTAAAAAATCGAGTAATTTTATACTAATAATTTGAAATTTTTATCTCTAATTTTGACACTTTCAATTTAATTTTTGAAACCTTTAACTCAAATTTAAAAACTATCAACTGAGAATTTTAAAAATCTACTCAAAATTTAAAAATTTTAACCTAAAATTTAAAACTTTTAACTAAAATCTAAAACTTTTAACTCTGCTTATTTATGTATTATTTTATAATTAAAAATTATTAAACACTAATAATGATGATTAGTGCTTAATTAGGGATAGGGGGTACGGATGGCGCGTGCGCGAGCTAGCCAGCCCGAAATCAATTTGCTCCTTCATCTCCTAACGTTTGCTCTCGTCAAGCTTGTAATTAGCGAGGACTCCATAATCAGCTATATTAGCAAGCTGTACACATCATCATCAAGGAGCTTGTGGTGCTACTTACGTTCTTTCTGCCCACGTGAGGAACGTGCTGCTCGCACCGGCCAGTGGCTTGTGTGCACAAGATCAAGGCCCTGCCTATGCCCACTATCTACAACATTACGCTGCTAATTTCTAAAAAAAAAACATCACGCTGCTCAACACGACAAAATCTTTTGGGTTGACGGGGAAGAAGAGTACATTTATTTAGTTGGGTGCCCATACATTACAATAGGAAAAAAATATATACTTTCTCCGTCCTAAAATAGATGTTATTTTAGGTTATTTAGTATAGATTAAGGTTTAAGAGAAAAAGACTATAGTGCCTATTGTTAAATAATATATAATAGAGAGTGAGAGGGTGGTTGAGGCTAGAATGGAGAGAAATTTGAATAGGAGATGATTGATGGGACAAGTAGTTACTCTAAAGTGACAAGTATTTTGAGACAAATTTTGAATCCTAGAACGACGTCTATTTTGAGACGGAGGTAGTATTTATTTAAAATCATACCGGGTAAAATGACGTTGAATAACCATTAAGCGTAAATTTGTTATAACGAAAACCTTAATATAACAGGGACAATAATTATGTCACATCTTTATAGTTTTCACATGTTAATAACACAAACAGTGAAATTGAAGAATAAAATAGCACAATAAGAAAGCACATCCATGTATCTAAATATCAACATCTTTGTTATTCCAAAATTAATTGTACCGATTTAGGGCATAAAATTGAATAGACGAAACCATCCTGTTACAAATAATTATTGATCGCATGGGAAATCCTAAAACCACCCTTTCACTTGTAGTCGTATCTAGAGCTCCGTAAATGCATCACAGATTTGAGTGGTTAAAATAGATACAATATTAAAAAAAATAAAATATATTGCATGCTCCTAGCTTAAATCACACACAACATTTAGAAGAGTGCATAGCGGTACTAAAATAAAATCTGATTAAAGAAAACATCTTTCAGTATTATTGTACCATAGGCACATGATGAGAAATATAAAAATCAATTCACTCTATTGGTAAAAAAACAATGAAAAGAATGGCAGCAATAAGATGGGAGGGAGGCAGTCGATGACACTTGCAAGACAGGATTAATCTCGAATATCACCAGAGCGAGTATAGAATGAATATAAACAATATGATTTATAGTTACAAACTAATATTGTAAGCCACTTCTCAGTGTATCTAAATAATAAAATTCCTCTCACCCGGCTTCTCCTTGATCGATTTGTTTCCTTCAAAATTAGACAATTTTTCTTGTTGCTACAAGAAATACTTGAGGTGACAATCACACTTTCTCTACACGTGTTTAACATGAAGCAATCCATCAAAAGCATAATCAAGTACTATTCATAAACAAAAAAAATATTAATAGGTGCCCAAGTATTTAAAAGGATTGGGATCCACTAAACCAAATATTTGAGAACTTTCATATATACTACAGGCAGAGTGTCTAGACACAGTGCACCTAAATTTAGAAATATATATATTGTGTACTACAAATAATCCCTCAATTTCCAGTTCAAGTATAAGACTAAATGTTTTTTAATTTCATCCCATCATATACAAACTTAAAGTGAATCACAGCTTGTACTGAATTTACCATGTATAATAACTTCCATTTATCTAATACTTGATTGATTTCAAGGCTCTTCTTATCGAGCAACCTGATTCCCTAACTCTTTCCACAGACATAATTGTTTGCAATTCCCTTATGATGAAAAGAATACATTTAAGCATCCGTGTTGCTACACTAATAGTACAATCATCAACTACAAATGCCTCACATGAAGGGCTAACCATTGAAATTCAAGAAGAGCCTCATCAACTATAAAGCATCCAAGAAAAGAGGAAATCTGTACAACCATTCAAATTCTTTCGAATTGGAAGCCCATGAATCAGAGCTAAGATCAGAATAACCAACTACTTAGAAGTGATCTTTACAACAGATGATTGATTCTTTGTTCAACTCAATATGGTTCTCACTTCTCAGCAGATCAAGTGGTAGCACTGCTAGTCTTTGTGCAAAGGAGATACCGTAGTTTTTTCCCCTTCCTATGCCATATCAGCACATATAAACATGGTAAAAGTAGGCTTGCAACCGTTGCTGTCGAAACTGAGATTAAAGCATATGTTATTTCCTTTTACAAAATCAGAATGATACACTATGGCCATTTAATTTGCATGAACATCATTAGCTATTCCTTTTAATCCTAAAAAGTGCAAGGTGGAAAGAGCTACAAACAAGGTAAAATCCTTGAATTTAATCCAGATCTGCCAGTCTTGTATAAGACCACACAAATTAAGGAGATGATTGTGTAAAAAAAATTTTAGTTTATTATGACTTATGATTCAATGATAAGTTCTTTTAACATACCTATTAGTATGATCCTCCTGCCAATTTTCTTGTTTCCTGCAATACCACACAAATTTAATTAATAAAATCAATACCAAGAGTAGATTAATCTTTTGTGTACTTCTAACTTCTCAAGAGAAAGAAAGAGTTATGTAGTATCAGAGCTAAGGTTGAATATTTCTATAGAAACCAGTTTCTTGGTAATGGTAAAGAGATGAAATACGTTTTGGAAATGGCAGAATTTGAAATTTGGCTGTAGAGGCTTCATGCTAGAGTGTGGCTGGATCACCACACCTGTATTGGGTGTACTTAATTTGAAATGTGAAAATCTGGAGGCATGTCCATGACCATTCCAAATGATTAAAGGTATTAGATATCATCACACCTTGTACTCATCTACCTTTCTAATCAGCATTGAAGGCTCACCAGTCTAAAGGCCACCTTAGGAAGTTAGTTTTTAGAATTCCTGGTTTTTCTAGGCAAATTTTTCAACCAAAGTTCTACTGATAGCTTATTAGCGGTAGAGAGATGGGTACATAATCAACAGAGGCAAACTATGTAATACAACTGGAGGTAGAATATTTCATACACCAAAACTTGTAAAATCATGCCTCTATTCTGGTATCCTATATAAATGCAGATTTGTCCAAAATATACAAATTCCTTTCTTGCTTATTGTGACCAAAACTTCACCTGGAATCAGCCTCATTGTTGAAGAGTCGATAGTTTGAACCAATAAAGCAAACTGGGTTGATAAATCTAGTCCCTGCTGAGAGCCAAGCATATACTGTTCTGGACACTTTTTTAAATGGTTGGACATGTAAAACACATATAAATGCAGACAATGACATAGGGTAAAGATGTGTTTTGCTGTAGTTTGTCCTTTCCAATTACACACTTAAGCGTTTTAAAGCTCTTCATGGCAAAGCAAAATTTCTGTTTTGCAGGTTAATTTGGAAGATACTTGGAAAAGATTTCTTGAGGTTGCCAAGGTTTACTAATTACTATACATGGATTCCTATATTACATATATTGTTATAGATGATGAATCTTTTATATAATGTTCAATATAAAAGTTCAGATTCACCCATGGGCAAGTTGTGATTTTACTTTGCTTCTGAGAAGTACTGGTTAATTATGTGCATTTGTTACACACCCAACTATGTACTCTTATATAATGTTTAATCGAACAGCCTTTTAGTACTGGAAATGTAAAACACATATTAATGGATACTAAACTAATATTTCAGTATTGAAAAATCAATTATCAAAATTTTGTCCTGTAGTACTCTCCATAGGTATGCTTGACAGTCAAAGCCCTGTCACGGAATTATTCATATCATTTCGAAACATACACTAAATAAGTTCACTAGATATAAGATTTTCTAATACACAAACCCAAACCAGTTCCCATTCCCAACTTTTAGCAACGACAATTCTAATACACACAGAGCGAGTATTCCACAAGAATCACGAAATTAATTGTTAAAGCATAGTCAACATCTTAATCTCACTAGACTCATAATCGATTGTTAAACGATTCAGAACTCAATAGTCTATTTAACCGAAATTCTTGTGATAGGCCGTCAGCTCGCTCCCTACTTCCCTTCCCTCTTTTGTTTTCTCTCTTTTGTGATGGGCCCTCTGCTCGTTCCCTCCCTCCTTTTCTTCTCCCTGCACGTGTGGCTGCGACCACAGTCCACGCTCAATTTTCACTCCACGGAAGGCAAGGCGGAGCCGATGCTCTGCATTTTCTAGCGCTCAGACGCCAAGGTGACGCTTTCAAAACCACCAGGAGTATTGTTAAATCTCCCAACTGAAGCTACTGGTTGCTACAGAATCACTCACACGAGATCCCCAATATTTATCCCTGCATCTGTCAGAAGTTACCCAACCAAAGTCACAAGATCAGAAAGCAACACAAACCTCCGTAGCATCTCAGCGTAGGGCAAGCATGCCTGCTTCTACACAAACGGCCTTCAGTTGTGCACCATTGAAGTCATCCGCGGATCGTGCCAACTCTTCAAAGTTGACATCAGGGTTTACATCAATTTTTCTTGAATGGATCTAGAAAAGACAACATAGAAAATAAAGATTATTTTAGTTCTGGCAGAACAAGGTTTTATTTTTATTTTATTATTTTAATAAGGATAAACATATCAGCAATTTTTGGAACAAGTGGCCAAAACAGATTTCAGGAGTCATACTTGCAAGATTCTAGTGCTTCTTCGGATGAATGAGGGAACTCAATTTTTCAGTCCAGACGACCAGACCTCATCAAAGCAAAATCAAGAATGTCCGCACGATTAGTTGCAGCTATCACCTGAAGTCACATGGCGCATCCAACCATTAGATAGATAAGATATCAATGAAACATTCATAAAGTATTGATTCATAATGGTCAGCAGAAGCATGTCTAAAACTTCTCATTTTGCAATTAAACACATTTTCCATTCTAGAAGATTAATGAGTTCAAAAACATTTTGTGACAAATCATCATAGCAACAACAATGAATGGTTTACAATTTGCAAATATTCAGATTGAAGAGACAAATAAACATGCTGACCTTTATCCTCTCATCACTACTGAATCCATCTAGCTGATTCAGCAACTCCAACATTGTGCGCTGCACTTCTCTGTCACCACTAACTTCACTGTAGCAAAAAAAAATTACGGTTTATTATACTGTGAACAATAATATATCTAGTTGCGTAAATTACAATAAAGAAGAAGCTAAATGTACCTATCAAAATGCTTTGTTCCAATTGCATCAATTTCATCAATAAAAATGATGCAGGGGGCCTTCTCCTTTGCAAGCTGAAAGGTATCTCGAACAAGCTTTGCACCATACCAATGAACATCTGGACTAGGGATGGCAATTATGCCCATTTGCCTGTTTACCCGCGGGCAAAAACACTAATAGGGTTGGGTTTATTCTGCATTTAGTACCCATGGGTTTTTAACTGGGTCAAAAACCGTGCCCGATGGGTAAACGGACATGGGCATGGGTAGTCACTATCTAGCCCCGCTTTTCACCTGTTTACCCACCATACTAACTGACATGTGGGTCCTCAGTCAACTAGGTATAAAATATCCAGCTAGGGTTTCCATTTTTTCTCTTTTCCTTCTCCCCTTTCTTCAGTCTTCACAGATCACAGCCGCTGCCCGCCTAGCAAGAGGCACAGCCCACAGCCCCGCACAGCACAACGTTGACCATCGCCCGCTGCCTTGGCACCAGGGGCCGCCGCCTGCCTCGGCGCCCGCCGCCCCTCGCCCCGGCCAAGGGGCCCCTGCCTGCCCCGGCGCCCGCAGCCCCCCGCCCCGGCCAGGGGGTCTCCCGCCTCCCCCCGCCCCAGCCAGGAGGCCGCCAGCTGCCCTCCGCCCCGGCTAGGGAAGACAGGGGCGCCTCTGGCCGTCCTACTCGCAGGCCGAGCCCCTCGCCCCCTCCCCAGCTGACACCTGCCTCTGGCCTCCGGCCTCCGCCTGTCCTGTCTTCCTCAATCTCCAACAAGGTAATTTTCTCTTCTCGATCTAGTAATTTCTATTCTAGATCTAGTCCCTCCTTGAATTGATCTATTTTGGCGGGTAAACGGGTATGCCCGCGGGCACATGGCGCTGGCGGGTGACGGCAGCCTTCTGTACCCGTCATGTGGTAACGGATATACCCGCGGGCAAAAAATTCCCTCGCGGGTACGGGTATGGGTAGGCACTACCCGTGTCAGCCATGCCTGATTGCCATCCCTAATCTGGACCAATTCGCAGACATTAATATGTATCTAGGCTATAGAGGTAACGGTGGAAAATCAAAGTCTGATGGAGAAGGAGAGGGGGATGGGAGGCGGCAGCGCACCTGATCATGCTGCCCGAGGTCGCCGTCATCCCTGCTGTGCTGCTCTTCCGCCCTGTCCCTCTCCTTCTAATCTTAGGTTTGGAGCAGTGAGGGCCGCGTGGGGGTGAGATAGAGGATGAGAGGCGGTAGCGCACTTGCTCGTGCTACCTGAGGTCGAATCTGTAGGGTTGGAGGAGTTGGAAAGGCACAGCGGCGATCTGGTGGTGGACGATCCAGATGGAGATGCACCAGGGGCACGACGGAGGGGCCGCGGGAACGACAAGGGCGGCACCGGGAGCGTGACAGAGGAGGTGGCGGAGAAGGTGTCGGGGTCACAACGGAAGTGGCGCAGGGTGATAGGGTTCTCGGCGGCGGCGCGGCACGGTAGGGTTTTCGGCGGCGGGGGCGCGGCGGTAGGGTACGGGCGGCGGCGGCAGCGCAGGGGGATGGCGTGGGCAGGCGCGTGGGTAGGGGCGAGGCGTGGGCAGGCGCTGTAGGGGGGCGTAGGGGGATGGGAGGAGCTTGGATCAATCTAAACAGCTGGATTTAAAGTGGAGGAGCCACCATCACCAGGATCTTTTTAAGTAGTATAGATTATGTTAGAGAAAGAATATTTAAAAATTAAATAAAGTATTTTTCATTAAAATCTACATCAATTAAGAAAGTTAATTAGGATCTAAACCATAAAAACAAAACCCTAAGCAATCCTTAGATGCGCCGGAAGGAAAGAGAAGAGCTTTCCTTGGGCGGCGTAGGTGGCAACCGGAAGGACGCCACTATCTCACCTGTGTGACTACTACTTCTACGACGAGCGCCAGTGTGGTTCGAGGGACTTCGTCCTCTACATCCTCACCGGACATTGCCAAGGAGATCGAGTGCATCGCTATGGCTTCAAATCATGCCGGTCAGTTACCCTAATTTCCACATTAGGTAATCATGGTTAAGCTAAACATTTAATTTTTAGTAGATCACATAATCTACATTTGGTATCAGAGCCAGGTGTTTAGCCTCTTGATCCCATCATCCCGGCTGAAGCCATTAGATGCTTTGGGTTTATGTATTTTAGCCATAATTTAGTCTAATTAGTCATTTTCTATATTCGGATTAGGGTTCATATTAGCGCTGCTCATGGCGATTTAAGTTCAAGTTTACTTTTTAATCAAGTTTTAGGGCCTAGGTAGCAAATTAGGAGGAGAATCAGCGGGTAGACAAATCCCCAATTTTCCCCAAATCTTTTAGAACCCTAATTTGAAAAACCCCAAATGTCAAACCCAAAATCCCCAAATCTCAAATCTATTTGGGTTTAGGCTTAACGGATGGAGATCTCGCCGCCGTTGAGGCCGCGCTGTCACGGTATCGGACTAGAACCCGAGCGGCATCAATTTGCCGCTCGGGCCCCAGGTGGCTTCGTGCCATCGGTGGCTTCGCACCATCGTCGTCGCCGTCGATCTTGGTGGAGTAGTGCGCGGCATTAGCCGCCGTGCACGGGCGTCCCACCACCGCTCCGCCGGATCACTGCCACCATCGCCGCGCTCGTCTCATCGCGAGAATCGGGGAGAAGGATGAGAAATGGGGATTAGGGTTAGGGATTCGGCCACCGAGGATTTTGTCTCGATGCGAATCGATCTTAGTCATCCGATCAGATCTCAACGCATGCAGTAAGCTCGGCACTGTTCCTATTTAATCTGGACCTTCCATTACGCATCGGATGACCATCGCGTTTAAAGTAGTGGGATTAAATCCGACCATCCATCAGATCAGACGGCGTGGATCAACCCTACATGGGCGTGCGCGGTTTTGGGCTAGTTCGGGCCACGCGAGCTCAGAACAGTAGCAAGCCACGCGGTTTGGGCTCCGCGCGTACTAGCCGCACACTAACGGGCCGAGTGAGTTTGGGCTGATTGCCGATGTTTTGCATCGGCAATATTGCATATGGGGTTATTCGTCCGGCCTAAACTTGATGGATTCAAAAGGACATATGAGATTTATCCTGGTTCATGCCCTCGGGGTGAGGTAATACCATACTTCTACCTGTTGTGTATTGCTTTCGTTGTATAGATTGATTCTCTGCCCCAAGGGGCTCCTTGCCTCTCCTTATATACCGAGGAGGCAAGATTACAAGGTAGGAATTCTAGTCGAACTCGACCAAGGGATTTTCCTATCAAAGCATAGAGTAACCGGCTAGGACTATATCCCTTTCCTTATCATGCAAGGTTACATGAAACCATGTACTACTCTATCTCTAATTTTATAGGCCGGCCCACCCTCTATCCGAGTAGCCGTAATGCCTCCCATGAGGTATCCGGGGCTCATGGCCTCCACAGTAGCCCCTGAGACCTTTATAGTTGAGTCACAACTAACGTCGAGTGCTCATTCTCCATGGTAAAGATTTCCCGAGTG
Organism: Oryza meyeriana var. granulata; assembly: GCA_003991445.1. Lineage (NCBI taxonomy): Eukaryota > Viridiplantae > Streptophyta > Magnoliopsida > Poales > Poaceae > Oryza > Oryza meyeriana. The sequence goes on along the minus strand of RYFJ01001031.1, from coordinate 61,518 downwards.
TATTACTTCCGAGTACTCTTTGTTTGAGTATCTCTTCTCTAAGTCCTGCTTCATGTCGACTGGCAACGAGGCTATGAAGGGCTCCATGGAAAAAATTGAATAGTGTGTGCCGAATATGCACACCTATTAGGTGTAGCCCCCGACTTTTTGCTTAATTGAGAAACAATTAAACATAAAGTTTAAGATCTTTAACCTTTAAGACTTTCCCGAGTGATATATTTTTCAAAAATTGATCTCTTCAGCATCATATCAGCTGGAAAAGATTTTCGCTCAAGGCAATTTGGCTAAGCATGTAAGAGTACCACTTATGGATTTTAACCCATTGTGTGGTTAGGTGTACTTGAGGGATACCTGCATCCCTAATTTTAATAGAGATCAGCTATTGATTCTTGTAAGGATATATCTCCAATACCTATTAAATAATTCATATATCTGAACACATGTACCCAGCAAATAGGCTTAACTTGAAGTATATCTGATTATTTTAATCGGTCCCTTAAAACAACACTCAATCCGCGATTTGAACGCAGCTGGCAATCGGCCCAGTAGGATATGTTATTTAGGAATTCATATCTTACAGCCCATTTCTGAGCGGGCTGGCTCAAGCCAACCACCTGGCATAGGCCTATAAATCTTGGGGAAAGAGAAAAGATTCCTCTTTCTTCCCCAAATCGTCAAAACTTTTTGCCTCCCGCATCCGCGCGCGTAGCTCTCGTGTTCTCCGCTCCCACCTAGGGTTTCCACACACTTGAGCTCCCCTTCACAAATCCACAAAGCTTTCCAATCTGGCATCGATTCTCATCATTTAGAAGCTTTTCGCCAATTTCTGAACTCCCAAAATGCCGAGGTCTTCATCCGACGCTCCCCATGTCCCAGCGGGAACATGGCCTACAGCGACTCCGTGTCCCTCCAAGCTAGCGCATCTAGAGAGGGACAAGTGCCTCTAGCTAAAGGAGCTCATCAACTGGCGCCCGGCTAAAGGCGAATCGCTGCCCACTCCTGACTCCCACAAGATCATGATCTTCAAATCCTTTTTTGATAGGGGTTTCGCTCTTTCCACCTCTGACTTCTTCCGAGCCCTCTTAAATTTTTATTAGATTGAGCTTGTTCACCTCAACCCTAACCCCAACTCCATTCTTCACATCTCAATCTTCATGACTCTCTGTGAAGCTTTTCTTGGAATCGATCCCCACTTTAACCTCTTCTACTATTTCTTCCATATTAAACCCCAACAATCCAAATCCAACCCTCAGGTTATAGGGGGAGCTGGGTTATAGCTTCGGACCCGATCCCCTACGATTCAATTTGGACACGGCCCAGAGCCATTTGAGATTGGATCTAGGGAGGTTGGAGTCGTCATCACCCCCATCGACTACTTCGATTCCGACTCCAGGTCGGACAAAAGTTCGAACAGTAGTTCGAGCAGCAGTCTAGCAAGCCTTCTATTGCCCCGTGAAATCTTCATGGAGTCCAAGGGCGACACTCCTTCTCAAGAGGCGCGCCGACTACACGAACAGCAAGAAGAGGAGGCCCGCCGACTGCAACAACAACAGGAGGCTGAACGCGACGCTCGCAATGACGAGCTACGTAGGGCTAGGCGAACTGCCCAACAACAAATCCTCCAGACACGAGTCAGCGACCACGATGTCTTCGTCACGCTGTAGCAAAACATCGTGGCCGCTGTGACCCTACTGGATACGCTCCAGTTCGGGCCTGATCATCAGGCCACCCTAACTATTGCAAGGATCAAAGCCATGATTACCGCTGTCGCATGTCAGCAGCACGAGCAGTCGGGTGACACCGTCATACCGACCCGCCGGTCGGGTTCTCCAACAGCGGTCTCGTCCGCGTTAGCATGACGCTGGGTGGCTGGCTCCAGTCAGCTGCACGCGGAGTCACGACAGATGTCTCTCGGCATCCCAAACAACAATCACCGGCGTCCCTAGTACAACCGCCACGACAACCAAGATCTCTGAGGCCATCTGCGACGTGACCTTCGTCAGGACATCAACGCACGGCGCCGCGAATGCGAAGACGATGAGTGCCACCAACTGGAGGACGAGTACGAGCGCTTCGGCTTCCATCACAAGTGGTTCCACTGCCACAACCGGAGCCGGAGCCCTCACGCAGATGAAGGTGTACTAGCCTTCACTGAGGAACTACAACAGGTCGACTAGCCGTCAGGCTTTAAGCCTATAGGCATCGAAAAATACGACGGCAAGACCAATCCCAAGTCCTGGCTCACAGTATGCACTCTGGCAATCCGAGCAGCCGGAGGCGATCACAAGGCCATGGCCAACTATCTCCCGGTCGCCTTGGCTGACTTAGTGAGGACATGGCTGACAGGGCTTCCAAAGCGATCAATTGGCCCCTGGGGAAACTCCGGGAACGCTTCATCGCCAATTTTCAGGAGACTTACAAGAGGCCGTCTTCCGAGCATGATCTCTATCAGCTGCACCAGAGGAAGAACGAGTCCCTCCGCGAGTTCATCAAAAGGTTTTCCGAGCATGATTAAGGACGAGGTCATCATTGCCGTCTTTCGCAAGGGAGTCAAAGACGCCCCCGTTCATCACAAAGTTCACTTGGAAACCTCCAACCTCTGTCAGGGCTCTCTTCGATATGGCAAATAAATACGCCGACTCAGCCGACGCTGTCGCGGAGGCCCTCGATGACAAGAAAGAGCCCTGGCAGAAAGAACAGAAAGCCAACAATGAGCCAGCACAGAACAAATCTGGCAGCCGCAAGCGGAAGTCGGATAGCGTGGTGGCCAACGTGGAGCGCACTCGGTCGCGACCCCCAAGGAACAACGAGTACCAGAAAGTGATGAATGGGCCTTGCCCCTTTCATCTCAAGGGCAGGCATGTGGCCAAGGACTGTTTCATGCTCAAGAAGTTTGCTTCCGAGCAGGTTTCGACATCTGGCGTCGACAAGGATAAAGACAAGCCAGATCTGGGCATAGCCGGCGATTATCAAGATCCACAGGCTGAGCTCAACCACATTTTTGAAGGGCTGTTTGTGTACGAGTCCAAGCGAAAGCAGAAGCTAACAGCACGCGACATCAACTCGGTCTCTATAGCAGATGCCCCCCAATATTTGCACTGGTCAGAGATGCCCATTACATTTGACTGCACAGATCACCCCAATCGGGTTACACACCCAGGACGCTATCCACTCGTCCTGGACCCGGTCGTCAAAAACATCAAGTTGAAGAAGGTTCTCATGGATAGAGGCAGTGCGCTCAACATTCTGTTCGCCAAGACCCTGGATGAGATGAAGATTTCTCGTTCAAAGCTACGACCGAGTACGACGCCCTTCCACGGGGTAATCCCCGGCCTATCTTCAACACCCCTCGGACAGGTCACTTTGCCGGTCACCTTCGGCACGTGGGATAACTTCCACATAGAAAACATCTGCTTCGAGGTCGCCGACTTTGAGACTACGTATCACGCGATACTCGGACGGCCGGCGTTAGCCAAATTCATGGCGGTGCCACATTATACCTATATGATCTCAAGATGCTTGGGCCAGCCGGAGTTCTTTCCCTTCGCAGCGATGTCAAGCAAGCCTTCACCTGTGACAAAAAGAGTTGCGAGTTAGCTTAGTCCCAAGAAGCGGCAGTCGGACGCAACAACATTCGGCAAGCCGTTACAACCGAAGTCGAGGACGATCAAGTTCCGGCGAAAAAAGCAGCAAAGTCGGGAATTTTAGCGGACTCTGAAACGAAGAAGATCCCCTTGGATCTTTCCGACCCCTCCAAGACTGCTCTAGTCGAGACCGGACTCGACCCCAAATAGGAATACATGCTCGCCACCTTTCTCCAAGCAAACAAGGACATCTTCGCCTGAAAACCTTCCGACATACCAGGGTACCAAGGGAGGTGATCGAGCACGCCCTCAATGTCAAGATAGACGCCAAGCTAATCAAGCAACAGTTACGGTGTTTCGCACAGGATCGCAAAGATGCTATTCGGGAGGAGATAATCAAGCTCCTCGCAGCCGGGTTCATCAAAGAGGTCTACCACCCGGATTGGCTGGCAAACCCAGTCCTGGTCCGAAAGAAGAATGGTAAATGGCGCATGTGCGGCGACTACACTGACTTGAACAAAGCATGGCCCAAAGATCCATTTGGTCTATCGAGAATAGATCAGGTGGTGGATTCAACCGCGGGGTGCGAACTTTTCAGCTTTCTCGACTGTTACTCGGGATACCATCAAATCAGCCTGAAGGAGGAGGATTGCCTGAAGACTTCTTTCATCACGTCGTTTGGCGCATACTGCTACATCACTATGCTGTTCGGTCTGAAAAACGCTGGTGCAACGTATCAGCGAGCAATTTAGCGGTGTCTACACACTCAGATCAGGCGCAACGTGGATGCGTATGTCAATGACGTGGTGATCAAGACAAAATCCAAAGAAGACCTCATCGCTGACTTGGAGGAAACCTTCCAAAATCTTCGAAGATTCAAGATGAAGTTGAACCCGAAGAAGTGCACCTTCGGTGTGCCATTCGAAAAGCTACTCGGCTTCATTGTATCACATCACGGCATCGAGGCCAATCCGGAGAAAATCAACACAATCGTGAACATGGCACCCCTGACTAGCCAGAAGGACGTCCAGAAGCTGATAGGTTGCATGGCGGCACTCAGCCGATTTATTTCCTGACTAGGCAAACGGGGCATGCCCTTCTTCAAATTACTAAAGAAAGTAGACAATTTTCAATGGACTCCCGAAGCCTAGTAAGCTTTCGAAGACTTCAAGAAATTCCTCACTATCACCACCAGTGTTGGCATCACCCATGCCTTAAGAGCCATTAATGCTATATCTAGCGGCAACCACTCAGGTAGTCAGCATGGTGTGGGTGGTCGAGCGATCCGAACCGGGTCATATACAAAAAGTTCAACGGCCAGTCTACTTCATCAGCGAGGTCCTAGCCAACTCAAAGATGAGATATCCTCAGGTCCAGAAGCTGCTATACGGCCTACTCATCACTGTCCGGAAGCTGGTGCACTATTTCCAGTCGCATCAAGTCATGGTGGTCACATCGTATCCACTTGGGGATGTCCTGCACAACTGCGAGGCCACCGGCCGAATCGCTAAATGGGTGCTCGAGTTGATGGCGTTCGATATCACCTTTCAGCCACGGACAACAATCAAATCTCAAGCTCTAGCCGACTTTATGGCCAAGTGGACAGAAGTTCAGATGACTACAACAATAGACAAGTTAGAGTACTGGACAATGTACTTCGACGGTTCTCTATGGATCAGCGGCGCCGGGGCCAGCGTCGTACTAACGTCACCCACCGGTGAAAAACTCAAGTACGTTCTCCAAATTCATTTTTCGGCTTCCCACAATGTCGCCAAGTACGAGGCACTCATCCACGGGCTTCGCATTGCTATATCACTCGGCATCCGCCGACTGGTTGTGCGAAGAGACTCTCAACTCATGGTGAACTAAGTCATGAAAGACTAGACATGTCTCGACGATACCATGGCGGCATACTGTCAGGAGGTCAGAAAGCTAGAAAACAAGTTCGACGGGCTGGAGATAACCCACATCCTACGACAATACAATGATGCTGCAGACGAACTGGCTAACATAGGGTCCAAGAGAGAAGTGATCCCGACTGGGATTTTCGTCGAATAAATACTAGAGTCATCAGTCAAGAAGAAACCAGTGCCTCAACAGTCGGGGGCTGAACCTACCCCGGCAACAGATGAAGTACTGATCATATCTCAAGATTGGCGGACTCCAATCCTCAAATTCCTCTTGGAGGATGAACTCCCAGAAGATCGCATTCAAGCCGAACAAATCAAACGTCAAAGCAAATGTTTTCTAGTAGTCGAAGAAGACTTGTACCGAAGAAGTGCATCTGGAGTCCTCATGCGCTGTGTCACACCCGACGAGGGCAAGCATATTCTGCAATCAATCCACTCAGGCATATGTGGCAATCATGCCGCATCCAGGACGTTAGTCGAAAAGGCTTACAGGCAGGGATTTTTCTGGCCAACAGCAGTAACAAATGCTAAAGACATAGTTCGCACCTGCGAGGGTTGCCAGTTCTATGCAAGACAAACAAATCTTCCAGCCCAAGAACTTCAAACCATTCCAATCTCTTGGCCCTTTGCAGTATGGGCTTGACATGGTCAGGCCTTTTAAGAAAGCGTCAGGAGGGTTCACACACTTGTTCGTCACAGTGGATAAATTTACAAAGTGGATTGAGACAAAACCCGTTGCTACCATAACAACGGCAAGAGCAAAGGACTTCATCATGAGTATATTATACCGATTCGGGGTTCCAAACCGCATCATAACGGACAACGGTATTCAGTTCACTGGCGGCGTATTTCAAGATTTCTATGACGATTTCGGCATCAAGATCTGTTATGCATCTGTGGCACACCCGTGGAGCAATGTGCAGGTTGAGCGTGCCAATGGCATGGTCTTACAAGGTATCAAGGCCAGGATATTCGACCAACTACAACCATATGCTGGGCGGTGGGTACAAGAACTCCCATCCGTTCTCTGGTCTCTAAGAACCACGGTTAGTCGGGTAATAGGGCAATCCCCTTTCTTTCTAGTCTATGGTGTTGAGGCTGTGTTACCAACCGAGTTAGAGTTTAGCTCTCCGCAAGCTCGGGCTTACTCAGAAGACATATCAAACAATACCCGATTGGTCGAACTAGATCAGTTAGAGGAAGCTAGGGACATCGCAATAATCTAGTCGGCAAGGTATCTACAAGGCTTGCGTCGTTATCACAGTCAGAATGAACGTGGCCGTGCCTTTTTGGTCGGGGATCTCGTCTTGAGAAAAATACAAACCACCAAAGATAGGCATAAACTATCCCCCTTATGGGAAGGGCCATTCATTATCGCTAAGGTTACTCAGCCAGGCGCTTACCGACTGAAGACCAAAGACGGTGCCCTAGTCAGCAACTCATGGAATATAGAACAGCTACGTCCTTTCTATACCTGAGTCTCGTACCTTCTCATATACATATGTATAAAGTTTTTTCTCTGACTCAATATGTCACTTGTTTCAACCGAGTAGTGAGTCGGGGCTGCATGTATTATATGTGCTTTGTCAATAACATACAAGTTTGTTTTATCTAAAGTTATGAAGTTTTACAATGACTATGTTATGTTCGCCCGAGTATAGCTTTCTGAACGATTTTTATTAAGTTCCTATCGATCAACTCGGCATAGACCATATAGTCGGGTAAAGCTAATGATAACTAAGGAAAAACCAAGACTTCGGCGGCATTGTACATATATTTACACATGTCTTTACAAAAGCTTTATATACACCGACTGCATAACAGTTTGTCCTTACATGCCCAGGTCCTTTGTGATCGCCTCCGCAGTCGGCCTCGCCTCGGTGATCAACTCCAATGCTTCCTCAGGTGTTGTCTCTTCGGCAAACCCCTCGTCGATGACCTCAAAGTCTACCCTAGGGAAGATCGATTTGGTCATGGCAAGGGTCTGGGCCACGCTAACAGCCACACGCTCATCTGAGTACCTTTTCAAGGTACTCAGGGCTTGGCTAAGGCGCGCCTGCACTTGGGAGATTGTGTTGGAGCTGGTCCCGACATAGTGAGGATCCATAATATCAAGGAGCCATTTCACGGATTCGGCAAGAATCTCCCATGACTCCTTGACAACTTTAATCTCCGTTGCAAAGGCCTGGAATTGGATTTGGGAATTGGCTCTTGAAGCTGCTTGAGTTCGTAGACAAGTATACTTGTTAGCCAAAATTGCAGTCGGAGTAACAAGAGGATTGGTTAAGGTTATGGTCAGAGAGAAGGCTTACTATCATAGTCGGCTTCTACTTTGGCTTTGGCCTACTTCAGTTCAGCTTTAGCCTTTTCAACCTTTTTCAACTCGAATTCCTATTGTTTCTTCTCTTCTGTCTGGGCCTTCAACTCGGCTTCAAGGGTTGTACATCAAAATAGTCATGAACTCAAGATTATAGTCAGGACACAACTGAGCAGTCGGGAAACAACAAAGCTGGAGATGTACACTCGGGATTTATTCAGGAAGACAAATATAGGAGACTTACTTCTGATCTTCTTGGCTAGAGCCCAATTTTCATCCCTGAGCTGGTCAACTGCTCCCTTCAGCCACATCTCCCTCTCCTGACTAGACCGTTCCAAATCGGCCTTCTCGGCTTGGAGCTGGCCCAATCGTTGGAGATGGGGGGCAAGCTGGGTCAGGACTTTGTTCACCTTCTCTGAGCGGTCGACTATCTTCTGCTCGAAGCAAAAACAAAGCAAAACAGAGTCAAGAAGTAGAGAGCCAAAACAGGGAAGATTTTCAAGAACTCAATATGGCGCAAGTCATACCTGGACTCCCTGGGATGCAGCGATTGCGGCACAAAGAAGAACTTCTCGCTCCCTCTCCGCTGCTTCCTCATCATGCTCGTAGCTTTCCGCAACTCCCTCGGGGGATACCCAGTGGAATGTTCTCGAAAACCTGCGAGGAGGGGCTTCAAGTCTGGGGAGATCCAATTCTGAAGATGATGACGATGACATGAACGGCGACAAGATCCTGGCCTCTGGCTCGATAGTTGCTAGGGCCTCAGGGACTCGCTCAGGGGCTGGGGTCACGCCTTCAATACTTGCTCCTTGGTCAGCTAGCACTAGCGGTCCTGCTGTTGAGATAGCTTTAGTTTCCGCAACTGAGGCAGTCGTCGACTCAGCAGATGAGCCTGTTGGTGTTGGCTTGGCTGGGGCTGGAGCAGTTGGCGTAGTCTTTTTCAGATCTACGTCTACTTGCCTCCTGCACGATAAGTCAAGCATCAAGACATTATCACACTAATCAAGATTTTCAGAAGACTCAAGATTGCTCACCTTTTGGAAGACTTGAACTTCCACGAGGGGGCTCCAGATGTTGGCAGTGGAGAGCTGCTGGCTATCAGGCTCGTTGGCGCAGTAGTCGGCGGTGGCGTCTTGCTCTTGGTCGGCCCAGTCTCTGGAATGGCTGACTGGGGCACCGAGGTACTCGGTGGCACCGCTCTTTTACTCAATATTGCTGATCTCGTACTCGGCGGCACCAGTCTTGGGCTCGATGTTGCTGAGCCGGGTATTGGTCTCGGGCTTGGAGGCGATGGCCTTGGACTCGGCGGCCCAGGGGCTACACTGGTGGTATCTCTTATCTTCAAGCTACCAGCTGCGGTACTTGGCCTGCTAGTTCTCTTCTTGCTTGGATCTTCGACAGGTTTTTTCCCAGCTCTCTTAGAGCTAGGCTGGGCAGTAGAAGGACTCAATGGCCTCTTCTTCGACTTGGCGGTCGACAAAGTTTGGGAGTCTTCATCAAACTCCTCACATTCCTGCAAGAGATTTGACAACATACATCATACATTGCAGAGCAATTCCAGATGTGCATCTACAAACATTCACCACAGATGGATATCAAGTCAACAATAGCCGGCATTTCAATATTACCTTTGGATGAGGCCTTTTCTGGCTGTAAGCCGCGGTGGCTTGCTCGACATCTTCGGTTTCAATCACCTCGCTGGCAAAATAGCTAAGCATGATGTCAGTCACCTTATGCTTATTAGTCAGATCTGGGTATTCTCGGCTGGGATCATTTTTCCCCTGGTAATCCTAGCCGAAGTGGCTTCTTAGCTTCAATGGCCTGATGCGCCGGGTCAGGAAACGTCTGGCCACCCAGGGACCAATCAATCCAGAGCTTTTCAGCTTATCAATCTTATCAATCAACTGATATACTTGGCCCATCTCCTAGAAATTTGGCACTGACGACCAATTGGGCGAGACCACCAGGGACAAGACAGTAAACGGAGGCAAAGAAGGCTCAAGATCAGAGCAATAGAACCACTCTCTGTGCCAGCCTTTGAGGGAGGTTTTCAGAGGGACATGGAGATAAATCCTTTTCATCTCATTCCATAGCTAGAGGCCGGCTCCCCTTATCACCTGGACCTTGTTTTTGGAGGGCTGGGGTTTGATGCGGAACAGATATCTAAACATATTGAAATGGGGCTCCACACCCAGAAAGCATTCACACAGAGTTGCAAAGATTGAGATTTGCAAGATGGAGTTGGGATTCAGATTCACCAACTCAAGCCCATAGAAGGAAAGAAGTTGGCGCAAAAAATCCGAAGAAGGAAGAGACAGACCCCGGTCAAAGAAAGAGGGGAAGACTACATTCTCACCAGATTGGGGCGTCGGGATTGATTCCCCCTCAGCCAAATGCCAATGGATGACTTCATGGCTCTGCAATCTCAGCTGTCTCTCCAGGTACTTCAACTTGGTCGAGCCGTAATCCGAAGTTGGCCAAACCTCATCGGGCACCTTGGGATTTCCGAGGCACTCGGCATTGCTTGAGGCTAGGAGATTTGGGGGAAACGCTACTGGAGGCTTGGAATGGACGCGGAGGAGCGGGATCTCCCGAGTTTCAGGAGGGAAGAGCTAGCAATGGCGAACCCTAGCGAGGCGAGGTGCAAAATTTTGGCGCGGAACTTGGAAGACGAAGCGATTGGTGGATTGGAGAAGATGAGGGAATCTTTTCTCTCTCTCTCCCCGCCTTTATAGAGTCTGTGCTGATAACGGGGTTTGGACTTGCAAATTCGGTATTCGGCCATAAGATATGAGTTTCTACAGTGGCACGCTCTATTGGGCCACTCGCTGGCTGTGTTAAAATCACAGTGCTGGTGCTACTCACAGAAACCGATTAAATAATCAGATATGCTTCATGCTAAGCCTACAGCCGAGTATATACATTCGGGTATCTTCATTATTTATCAGGTATTGAGGATATATTCTTATAAGGATCACAAGCTAGTCTCCATTAAAATTGGGGATGTAGATATCTCTCAAGTACACCTGACCACATATTGGATTAAAATCCATAAAGTGGTACTCGGCCTACATGCTTGGCCAACAATTACCATGAGCAAAACTCATTTCAGCTGACATGAAGCTGAAGAGTCTAACTTTCGAGTGACATACTACTCAGGAAAGACTATAAAAAATCATTCCGGTTGACATGGTGCTGAAGAGTCTCATATACCAGTAGTATACTACTCAGAAAAGACTACAAGGTTAAAGATCTTTGACTTTATGTTTAATTGTTTCACAATTAAGCATAAAGTCGGAGGCTACACATAATAGGTGTGCCTATTCGGTGCATACTATTTATATTTTTACATGGAGCCCTTCATAGCCTCGCCGCCAGCTGATATGAAGCAGAACTCGGGAGAAGATGCACTCGGACAAAGAGTACTCGGGAGCAATGCACTCAGGAAAACTTCACCGTGGAGGATGAGCACTCGGCATCAGCTGTGACTCAACTATGAAGGTCTCAGGGGCTGCTGTGGAGGCCATGGGCCCCGGGTACCTCATGGCAAGCATATGGACCACTCGGATAGAGGATGGGCCTAGCCTTGTAATTAGAGATATAATAGCACTCGGCAGACTTAACCTTGTACGATAAGGAAGATACAGTCCTAGTCGAACATGTTATATCTCTAGAAGGAGATCCCTTGGTTGTAGTTCGACTGGGACTCCTACTTTGTAACCCTGTCCCGTAGTATATAAGGAGAGGCAGTGCGCCCCCTGAGGGCAAGATCGTAGAAGATCATCAAGTTCATCAGAACCATCACCATACATCCTCAAAGGAAATACACCACAACTGGATGTAGGGTATTACCTCACATCGAGGGCCTGAACCAGTATAAACCCCTTGTGTTCCTTTGCAGTCCACCGAGTTTCGATCCGATGAGTAGCCCTATATTCATATTGCCGGTGTAAAACATCGACAGCCCATTTAGCGATTCTGCCAGTGGCTTCACGATTGTGTAGAACATCTCCAAGTGGGAATGATGTGACAATTATGACTTAGTGCGACTGAAAATAGTGCACCAACTTCCGAACAGTTATGAGTAATCTATATAACAGCTTCTGGACTTAGGGATATCGCATCTTGGATTCACCTAGGACATCGCTGACAAAGTAAACTGGCCTTTGAACTTTTTGTATAAGTTCTGGCTCTACCCACTCGATGACCAAAACCATGCTGACTACCTGAGTAGTTGCTGCCAGATACAATATAAGTGGTTCCTAGGGCATTGATGATGCCTACATGGGTGGTGATGTAAGGAACTTCTTGAAGTCTTCAAAGGCTCGTTGGGCTTCTGGCATACATTGAAATTTGTCAACCTTCTTTAGTAGTTTGAAAGAGGGCATGCCCAGTTCACCGAGTCGGGAAACGAATCGGTTGAGTGCCGCTATGCAGCTGGTCAACTTTAGTACATCCTTCTGGCTAGTCGGGAGAGCCATCTTCATGATTGCGTTGATTTTCTCTGGGTTCGCCTCTATGCCATGGTATGAAATGATGAAATCGAGTAATTTTCCTGACAGTACTCCGAAGACGCACTTTGTAACGACCCGCTTTCCTTTTCCCTGTTGTAACTGGTTTTCTGGATCTTAATCTTTTCCCATCCTGTCAGCTGTGCCTCCGTTTTCCCTCTCCCCGGCCAGCCGACTTCCTTCTCTCTTGTGCCGAGTAGAGTTGCTACTCAGTCCTTGTATCCTGCCCTTATCCTTGTCTTACTCGGACCCCTTTGCTGCCGAGTGAGCACTGTGATGTGGCCGACTACCTTGTTGAGACCTGTTGCTTCTTTGTCCCCCGAGTTGCACCCACCCGTTGGACGCCGACTACCGAAGTAGTGAAGAATCAATCTTCACCTAACCGCAGCATCGCTTGGACCAGTGGTCAGTCCGAAGCCGGTCAGTGAGATTTCTCCAACCTGTCCTAGCCTTGACCTTAATGTCTCATCGCAGCTACAGTGCCTGCCAACTCCTCTGACCAGTTGGACTCCAAAGTCACTTCCTGTCATATCCCTGTCAGTTCATCTTGACTTCCTTGCTCCACCCGTTGCCCAGCTCCACCGTGCCTCAACCTTGCACGTCGGCTATATATATATATATGGCCAACCGTGCCCCCTTCTTCCTTTGTTTTGCAAACCGGCCAGCTCCCGCTCTGCTAAGTTTTCATCCTCTCAAGCTTTGGAGCTCTGTCGCCTGGTTCGCAAGCCTGGTTCAGCCGACTGCCCCCTTTTCTGCAGCCGACTACTTCTTGATCCTTTTTCTTGGTGTTTTACTTCTCCTGCTTATCAGTGTTTCTTTCTGCTTGTTCAGAACCTGAACCGGTGGACGATCCCGAAGCCACCTTCGCCGAAGAAGACCCCTCCTTGGAACAAGGCAAGCCTCTTTGATCATATCGTTTCCCATATATGCAAAACTATGTTGTTTGGAAAATATATGCATGCTTAGTACACCTTTTTAAACTGTTGGCCTCGGTTATGCAAGCGCAACCGATGGACCCGCCCAGTAGTAGCACTTATTTGGTAGGATGTTGTTATATTTCTCCCTTGAAGAGCCCCACAAAAGGCACGCTAGCATCCTATCTGAGGATACGATGCCGAGTAAAATGGCTTAGCCCTGCAACGTGTTTGTCGTTGGGAAAAATGATGGGTTTTACTAAACAGTTTGGAAAACCCGATACCTTGTGTATCGGCGCGTTTTTGTGAAATAAAGGAAAGATTTGTGAAAATCTTGATGTACAGAGACAGTGCCTGTGTGGCTTGGCTATGTATTATCATTAAGGATCGATTCCCATGGCGTAGATTTGTTTGTCAGTGATTTGTTGAAAAGTGTTTGATGGAAAGGGAACCGTGACCTGAGTTTGCCGAGTAAGCAAACGGAAGGCCTGTGTGGCCAGAAACGGATCTGTGTGGTCCGGGGTGTTAAGCACCATAAACAAGTGTATGAAAAGTAAACAGGATGAAGATCATGCTCCCGGGTTGTAGCCAGGGCAGCAAAGTTTAAGCCCCCGGGTTGTAGCCAGGGCGGCAATTCAGTCTTCGGGTTGTAGCCAGAAGACGGTGATGAGCACGCTCCCGGGTTGTAGCCAGGGCAGCAGTGTTTTAGCTAGCTGGTTGTAGCCAGCCTAGCGGGCATTCAGTGCCATGATCATGCTCCGGGTTGTAGCCAGGGCAGCGATGATGAGCCCCCGGGTTGTAGCCAGGGCGGCCGATTAGCTAGCTGGTTGTAGCCAGCCTAGCGGGCATTCAGTGCCATGATCATGCTCCCGGGTTGTAGCCAGGGCAGCAGTGTTCTAGCTAGCTGGTTGTAGCCAGTGTAGCGGGCATCAAGTGCCCACAGCTGAGATTTGGTTGTAGCCGAGTCTCAGGGTCAACGAGTGGTTGTAGCTACTCGGGAGATAAAGGACCAACAAATGCAAAGTAAAAGATAATAAGAACATGTATGTTTACTCTTGATTCCTTAAGTGGTGAGTTGTTGAAAAGCAACTTGCGGATTGGATGGAGGCGTGAGCCTCTGTCCGCCAACTTAAATTTGGAACTCACTAGTGTTTGCAAAGAAAAGAGTTTAATAAGGCAGTCTTTTGCAAATGAAACCCTTAACTCTTCTTGTCTGACCAACATGGCATCATTTCCCGGCTTGCTGAGTACGAAAGTACTCACCTTGTTTATATATATGTATAGTAGGTTTTGGAGTGGAAGACGAAGATCCGACTGCTGCCGAGTTCCTCCAAGACCAGGCCGACTACGAAGACCTCTGAAGGTTTCGAGCCTAGTTCCCAACCGAGCCTGTGGAGTAGTTTTTGTCCAGTTTCCGCCCTGTTCTGCTGTTTCGCTAGTTTGCCAGTTGATTATTTTGCCCATCCCGGGTCTGTCCTGGATGGATCTCCTTGTACGTATATGTAAGTACTCTGTTATGTATTATTGTAACTCTGTGTTGTATCATTGTTGTGCGTACCCGACTACTGATCCTGGGATCGGGTGCCTTATGCACATGGTGGCCTTCCACCTAGTCGGGAGGCGCCACACACTTTTCCGAGTTCAGCTTCATCTTGAATCTTCGAAGGTTTTGAAAAGTTTTTTCTAAGTTGGCGATGAGGTCTTTCTTGAATTTGGTTTTGATTACCACGTCATCGACATATGCATCCACGTTGCGCCTGAGTTGAGTATGAAGACACCGCTGGATGGCACGTTGATATATTGTGCCAGCGTTTTTCAACCTGAACGGCATAGTGATATAGCAGTATGCCCCAAACGGCGTGATAAAAAAGTCTTCAGGCAGTCCTCCTCCTTTAGGCTTATTTGATGGTATCCTGAATAGCAGTCGAGAAAGCTGAATAGATCGCATCCCGCAATTGAATCGACCACCTAATCTATCCTTGGTAAATCAAATGGGTCTTTGGGACACGCCTTGTTTAAGTCAGTATAGTCGACGCACATGTGCTATTTACCCTTTTTCTTCCAGACCAAAACTGGGTTTGCCAACCAATCTGGGTGGTAGACCTCTGTGATGAACCCGGTTGCTAGGAGCTTGGTTATCTCCTTGCGGATAGCATCTTTGCGGTCTTGTGCGAAGCACCGTAGTCAATGTTTGACTGGTTTGGCATCTGGCTTGACGTTGAGGAAATGCTTGATCACTTCCCTAGGTACACCATGCATGTCGGAAGGCTTCCAAGCAAATATATCCTTGTTCGCCTGGAGGAAGGTGACGGGTTCGTCTTCCTATTTGGGGTCGAATCCATTCCCGACAAGCGCAGTCTTGGTAGGGTCGGAAGGGTCCAGGGGGATCTTTCTTGTCTCTGAGTCCGCTGAAATTCCCGACTTGGCCGCCATTTTTGCCAGGACTTCGTTGTCCTCCTTTGAAGTTGTTGTTACTAGTTGGATATTGGTTCGTCCGACTGCCGCTTCTTGTGACTGGGCCAACTCGTAGCTCTCCTTGTCGCAGGTGTAGGCTTGCTTGACGTCATTGCGCAGGGAGAGCACTCCTGCTAGGCCAGGCATCTTGAGCATCATGTATGTGTAATGGGGTACCGCCATGAATTTGGCAAGTGCCGGTCTCCCGAGTATGGCGTGGTAAGCTGTCTCAAAGTCAGCAACCTCGAAACAGATGTTTTCTATGCAAAAGTTTTCCCGCGTGCTGAAGGTGACTGGCAAAGTAATTGGTCCGAGTGGAGTTGAAGAGAGGCCGGAGATTACCCCGTGGAAGGGAGCTGTACTCAGCCGTAACTCTGATCGAGGTATCTTCATTTCGTCGAGTGTCTTGGCAAAAAGGATGTTGAGTGCGCTTCCTCCATCGATGAGAACCTTCTTTAACTTGATGCTTCTGATGACTAGGTCTAGGACGAGTGGATAGCGTCCTGGATGTGCCACTCGGTCAGGATGATCCGTGCGGTCGAACGTGATTGCGATTTTGGACTAGCGTAGATACTGGGGGTACCAGTGGAGACCGAGTTCACTTCTCGAGCGGTTAGCTTCTGTTTGCGCTTGGACTCATATGCTGATGGCCCACCAAATATATGATTGAGCGCAGCTTAGGGATCTTGGTAGTAGCCAGCTGCGCCCGAGTCCGGCTTGTCTTTGTCTTTTTGTTTGCCGGAAGTTGATGTTTGCTCGGTAACAAACTTTTTGAGCATGAAATAATTCTTGGCCGCGTGCTTCCCCTTTGGATGGAAAAGGCATGGCCCATTCATGACTTTTTGGTAGTCGTCTGCCCTTGGGTGTCATGGTCGGTTGTGTTCAACTG
The DNA here is from genome assembly GCA_003991445.1 of Oryza meyeriana var. granulata. Lineage (NCBI taxonomy): Eukaryota > Viridiplantae > Streptophyta > Magnoliopsida > Poales > Poaceae > Oryza > Oryza meyeriana. The sequence continues at coordinate 44,939 of RYFJ01001031.1, read as the reverse complement.
TTTGCAATGACATTCTCTGACTTGCGCTTGCGGTTCCTAGCTTTGAATAGGGCAGCGTCGTCCGTATCCCATCGCTCCTTCTGTCGGGACTCCTTGTCACCGAGTGCTTCGGCGATGACGTCGGCTGAATCAACGTACTTGTTTGGCATGTCGAATAGAGCCTTGATGGATGCTGGCAACTTCCGAGTAAATTTTGCAATGAACGGTGTGTCCTTCTCTCTTGCGAAAGACAGCGATGACAACCTCGTCCTTGATTTTGGGGATTGAGTTCCTCTTCTTGGAAAAGCGCTTGATGAAATCACGAAGAGACTCATTTTTTCTTTGATGGCACTAGTACAGATCATACTCGGATGATGGCCTCTCGTAGGTTCCTTGGAAGTTAGCCACGAAGCCTTCACGGAGTTCCCCTAGGAGCCAATAGACCGCCTGGGAAGCCCCATCAACCACGTTCATGCTGAGTAAGCTAGGGCGACTGGTAGATAGTTTTCCATGGCCTTGTGGTCGCCTCCAGCCACACGGATTGCCAAGGTATACACGGTCAACCAGAATTCCGGGTTGGTCTTGCCGTCGTACTTTCATACCAATTGGCTTGAAACTGGATGGCCAGTCAACTTGTTGTAATTTATGAGTGAAGGCTAGAACTCCTTCATCTGGGTAGGGGCTTCGACTCCGACTGCGGTGATGAAACCACTCATGGTGGAGACCGAAGCATTTGTACTCATCTTCAAGTCGGCGGTGTTCATCTTCCTCGCGTTCTCGATGTCGAGTATTGATGTCGTGGCGGAAATCCCGTCATAGTTGTCCTTGAGCGTTCCGGTTATCCCGCTGCTCATTGTGATGCTACCACCGTCGATCGTCATTGTGATGGCCGAGTGACGTGCGGTGGGACTCCAAGTGGTGCTGACCAGAGCCTGCTGCTCGGCATTGTGCCAAAGTTGATGAAGTTGTAGCATTTGAAGTTGTTTTGTTAGATGGTGTGAGTGTATCTCCAGATAGCTGTCGTTGTTGACAGGCTGCGGCGGTTATCATGGCCTTGATTCTTGCGATAGTCAGGGTAGCTTGCTGATCAGGCCCTAGTTGTAGGGTATCCAAGAGTGTAGCTGCGGCCACAACGTTTTGCTGTGGAGTCTCAAAGACGTCATGGTCACCCACCCTGGTCTGGAGGATTTCTTGTTGGACAGTCCGCCCAGCCTTGCGCAAATTGTCGTTGCGAGCTTCGTGCTTGGCTTGTAAGTGTCATGCGTCTTTCTCCTGTTGCTCACGTAGCCGGCGAGCCTCCTCTTGCTGGCCACGTAGTTGGCGTGTATCTTGTGTCGGAGTTGATCCCTTCGATGCCATGAAGATTTCGCATGGTGGAGAAAAGCTCCCCGAGCTGTTGTCCGACTAAGAGTTAGACTCGGAGTAGTTTAGTGGTGTGATGATAACCCCAACCTCCTTGGGCCCGATCCCGAGCGGCTCTGGGCCGTATCCGAGTCGAACACCAGAGGATTGGTTTTGTTGCATCAAGTTTGAGTTGAAAATAACTACGGCATTGTCAAGTCCTAGTGGGAAATTGATGATCTCGTCTCCCCTATTTCCGATCTTGACCGGCTCAGAGCCGAATCTGAGTCAAACACTAGGAAAGAGAGTTGTCCTAGGACTCGTAGATCTTGGGTATCGCCGAAGAAAGTTATGAAAACTGCTGCGGCATTGAGTAAGCCGACCGGCGCTGAGTCAGCTTGATCCCTGGCCGATCGGGTTGAAACCGAGTCGGTCAAGGTGAGGACGCCGAGATTGTCGGCGATGAAGTCGAGGCTCCCAAACCTGATGGTTTGTCTAGGGCTGAAGTTGATGCCGTGAACTTCTATGATTTGATCCATCAGGCTTGATGATGATGATTTTGACGAAGCCCCTACCTGCCGCGCAACTGTGGATGTTTTGTATCGAAAATATTGAATATGGGGCTATTCGTCCAACCTAAACTCGATGGATTTAAAAGGACACACGAGATTTATCCTGATTCAAGCCCTCGGGGTGAGGTAATACTCTACTTCCAATTGTTGTGTGTTGCTTTCGTTGTATAGATTGATTCTCTACCCTAGGAGGCTCCTTGCCTCTCCTTATATACCGAGGAGGCAAGATTACAAGGTAGGAATCCCAGTCGGATTCGACCAAGGGATTTCCCTATTAGAGCATAGAGTAACCGGCTAAGACTATATCACTTTCCTTGTCATGTAAGGTTACATGAAACCATGTACTACTCTATCTCTAATTGTGTGTGTCGGGTCCACCCTCTATCGAGTAGCAGTAATGCCTCTCATGAGGTACCGAGCCCATGGCCTCCACACAGATTTTGGCTTTTTTTTTTCTTTCCAGCTATTTTAATACTCTTTTATATTTAGGGAACTCATATAATTGTCATTTTATGCTCAAAAATTTGCTGAAAAATTATGAGATTAGTTTTATTAATTGCTTCTAGCTAAATGGAACCAATGAGTAGTTTAGCTAGATGATTTTCTCATGACATGAATTTATTTTTTACCAACATCAATTATTAAATTCATGTCGAATCTCTAGATAAATTAGTTTTTTTTAATTATATTTGCCAATGGTTAATATAGTTAAGAAATTTATCTAAATATTGAGTGTGTAATTAATTGTACCAATGTAGATTAATTACATACATACTTTACTTATATCTTTTCTCATGATTTTTTCAGCTCTTGGTTAGCTTAGAGAGCTTGAGCCCCTCGATGGGACCAACTATACCAAATGGAAGAGTTCCTTGTTACTCAACCTAGGCATGTTGGATTATGATTATGCCATTAGGGAGGATCCTCCTGTGGAACCTCTCTATACCGATGACAATTACACTGAGCTTAAGAGACAATATAAGGAGAAATCAGCAGCATGGGATAAATCCAACAAGATGTCTCTCATGTACATTAAGAGCAATATTTCTCCTGCTATTATTGGGGCTATTGTGGACTCCAGTGATGTACGGACGTACTTAGCTAATATTGATGAGAATTTTAAGAGTTCTCTCAAGACTTATGTTAGTATAATAATTATGCAAATGATGACAAGCCACTATAATGGTAAGGGTGGCATTAGAAAACATATCATGGAGATGTCTGCCATGGCTTATGAGCTTAAGTTCATGGACATGGCTATTTCTAATGGTTTCTTAGTCCAGTTCATCATGGGTTCACTGTCCCCTGACTATGGTCCATTCAAGATTAATTATAACAGTCAGAAGGATAAGTGGATCATAGCAGAGCTAATTTCTCCTTCTGTTGAGGAGGAGGAACTCCAAAAGGCTGAAAAGCATAAGAGACAAGAACAGCTAAACCTCCTCAATAGTGCTTGTAGTGGGAAAATGAAGTTCTATAAAGGGGAGAGCAGCAACTCCCAAAGGAACAATAATAACAATAAGAAGAAAAAGCCTAACCCAGCTTCCACTCGGGCTACTCAAGGCCCTCAGGCTGCCTAGAAGGGCAAGGCACAAGCTCCAGCTATACCATTCCTGTGCAAATTTTGCAAGGAAGAGGGCCATGCACAGAGGGATTGTCCAAGCTTCAAAGCTTGGCTCATTAAAAATGGTAATAATTTTGTTGATTTTGTTTCAAATGTTGATGAATCATTTTATGTTGATTTTACCCATGATACATGGTGGGTTAACTCAGGTGCCACTGTGCACGTTGCTAATTCATTACAGGGATTCCGTACCGTAAGAACCCTAAAAAGAGGGGATAAAATCCTAAGAGTGGCTGATGGAGCTCAGATTGAAGTCCGGGCCGTTTAAGAACTTCATCTTCAACTTCCTAGCGGCTTTAATCTTTTATTTTATGATGTTTTATATGCTCCCTCTATCAAGAGGAACTTTATTTCTGTAATAGTTTTAACTGAGACTGGTTATGAGTGTAATTTCACTAAGAACAAATGCATAATTAAGTATAATAATAATAATATTGGTCTTGCCATCGTGCAAGACAAGCTCTATTTACTCTCTTTGAATGATAAAGTAATGAATATTGTGAATGCCTGCAATGAAAACGAGACGTCTTCGAAATTGTGGCACTATCATTTATGCCATATTTCTAGGGGAAATGGAGTGTATCATTAAAGAAGAGATACTTTACCTCTTAGATTTTTCGAATACGAATCATTGCTTAGATTGTATCAAGGGTAAATTCACTAAGACAATTAAGAAAGGAGCTATTAGGAGTATGAGTCCATTAGAAATAATTCACACTGATATATGCGGACCGTTCTCTGTTACATCTATTGATGGTTATAACTTGTTTATAACCTTCACGGATGACTACTCCCATTATGGATATATTTTCCCCATTAAGGAAAGATTTGAATCACTCGATAAGTTTAAAATCTTCAAAGTTGAAATAGAAAATCAGGATAATGTGAAGACAAAAGTAGTGAGATCAGATCAAGGAGGAGAATATTATGGGAGACATACTACTTTTGGGCAAAGTCCTGAGATTTTTGTCCAATACCTTTAAGGGCATGAAATAGTTGCTCAATATTCTATGCCTGGAGAACCACAACAAAATGGAGTGGCAGAGGGTCGTAACCGTACACTTATGGATATGGTACGCAGTATGCTCAGTCATTCTACTCTGCCTATAAACTTATGGATGGAAGCACTTAAAACAGCTGCACACATACTTAACAGAGTTCCCAGTAAGTCGGTTCCCAAAATACCTTATGAATTGCGGAGTGGGAAAAAGCCGACACTAAAATATTTGTGCTGCAGAGGCCAAAATATTCAACCCACAACAAAAGGAATTAGATACTAAGACTGTGAGTTGCCATTTTATTGGATACCCAGAAAGGTCTAAGGGGTACCGATTCTATTGCCTAGACCGCATGACTAAATTTGTGAAAACTAGGCATGTGGTATTCTTAAAAAATAATGAAGTCCTGGGGAGCTCACAGGAAGGGGAAATTAATTTTGAGGAAATTCGGACTAATATTATACCGAATATCCAAGAGAAATTTGTGGAAACTAGGCACGTGATATTCTTAGAAAATAATGAAGTCTGGAGGAGCTCATAGAAAAGGAAAATTAATCTTGAGGAAATTTAGACTAATATTATACCGAATATCCAAAAGAATAATATTCCAATTAATCACATTATACCTCAGATTATGGCATCAACACCTCAAAATGAGGCAGTTGTGCAAGAAAGTATAGTGACTCAGAATGAAGTAACACCAGATGGGAATTCTGATGATACACCTTTTGTTGATAATACTAATGTTGAAAACACTAATGATTTAAATACCAATGCTCAACAAACTTCTGAGACACATAATGAAGAAATTTCACATGAATCCCCTCAACAAATAGTGACCAATAATAAACCACTTAGAAGGTCACAACGAGAGAGGAGATCGGCTATCCCAAATTATTATGAAGTTTATTTACGTGAAGATATTGGGAAAGCAAATGATCCCACCTCATTCAAAGAAGCAATGATGTGTAATCATTCATCCAAGTGGCTTGAGGCTATGGAAGATGAACTAAGATCCATGAGTTATAATGGAATATGTGACCTAGTAGAAATTCCCCAAGGAGTAAAAACAGTAGGTTATAAGTGGGTCTTTAAAACTAAGCTTGACTGTAAAGGGAATATCAAAAGGTTCAAGGCAAGGCTTGTGGCTAAGGGTTTTTCACACAGAGAGGGAATAAATTATAATGAAACATTTTCTCCTGTCTCTAAGGAAAACTTGTTTAGAATTGTCATGGCACTTATTGCTCATTTTAACTTAGAACTCCATCAGATGGATATTAAAACTGCATTCCTTAACGGTGATTTGCATGAGAATGTATAAATGGCACAACCTGAGGGTTTTGTTGTGGAAGGCAAGGAACATCTGGCTTGCATACTAAAGAAATCCATCTATGGACTTAAACAAGCTTCTAGATAATGGTATCTTAAATTCAATGAAATAATTAAAAAGTTTAGATTTAAGGAGAATGAGGTGGATAGTTGCATTTATCTTAAGACTAAGGGTGGAAAATTTATAATACTAGTACTCTATGTGGATGGCATCCTATTAGCAAGCAGCGACAGTAATATGCTGCATGAGACAAAGAGATTCTTATCATCCAATTTTGATATGAAGGATCTCGGTGAGACTTCTTACGTTTTAGGCATTGAAATACACCGAGACAGATCTAAAGGAGTATTAGGATTATCTCAAAAAGCTTATATTAGCAGAGTATTAGAAAGATATAATATGAGTAAGTGATCTGCAGCACCTACTCCGATAGTTAAACGGGACAAATTTGGACTATTCCAAAGCCCAGAAAATAAGTTAGAATCTAAATAGATGATACTGGTACTATATGCTTCAGCTGTCGGAAGCTTAATATATGCTTAGATCTGTACGCATCCAGACTTAGCATTTGTTATAGAGATGCTTGGCAGATTTCAGTCAAATTCAGGATTAGACCACTGGAAGGCTGTAAAGAAAGTTTTACGTTATTTGCAAGGCACTAAACATTACATGCTCATATACAGGAAATCTGATAAGTTTGAAGTCCTAGACTACTCAGACGCTGATTTTGCCGATTGTGTAGATACTAAGAAGTCAACATCAGGTTATGTCTTCATCCTTGCAGAAGGAGCAATTTCTGGAAAAACTCCAAATAAACACTGACTGTATTGTTGACAATGCAGGTAGAATTTGTGGCATGTTATGAAGCTACAGGGCAGGCCGTATGGCTTAAGAATTTCATCTCTAGACTAAGAGTGGTTGACAGCATTGAAAACCACTCATAATATACTGCGACAATAAAGCCGCAGTATTCTATTCAAGTAACAATAAGTTGAGTGGTGCTGCCAAACACATCGATATTAAGTATCATGTTGTGAAAGATAGAATCCAGGATCAAACCATTAATGTTGAGCAGATTAGTACTAAGTAAATGCTCACGGATACGCTAACCAAAGGCTTATCTCCCAACTTATTTAAAGATAATGTAGCCGGCATGGGATTAACTGAATGCCTTTGAATCAGTGATTCTGGATATAGGGACATTAGTCTCAACTGACTCCTATTAGAATTAGACATAGTTCTTTTGAAGTCCTATAGTGAACTATAGGTACCGGAGTCTTGGTAGTGCATGACTTACTACCCTGACACATTGCTTTAGGAAACATTCCACTTTGAAAGAATTCATCAGCCTCAAGATCAGGGGGAGAATGTTGGAAAAATTTTGACTCTCGGCTTGGAAATCGGGAGGTGATCACGGCATGGCAATTTCCACCCATTGCGCACGCGTGATCACAACGATCAAATCGCTTTCCATTTAGGCATTATGCGTGATGATCGGAAGCGTGCCAAATCATTCCTATTTTGGAGCAGCCCTCGATTCCCTCGGCGCTAGATTAAAAGGGGAGGCCGGCCCGTGAGAAAGATAACGATCTCTCTCACGGTTCCTATCTCCCCGAAACCCTAAAACCCTAACTAGTCCTTAGGTGCACTAGAAGGGAAGAGAAGGGTTGTCTCTAGGCAGTGTAGGTAGCGACTGAAAGGACGCCGCTACCTCACCCGTGCGACTACTACTTCTACGACGAACGCCGGTGCGGTTTGAGAGACTTCGTCCTCTACATTCTCACCGGACATCGCATTGCTATGACTTTAAATCATGCTGGTCAGTTACCTTAATTTTCGCATTAGGTGATCATGATTAGGCTAAATATTTAGTTTTTAGTAGATCACATAATCCACGGCACCCACTGTTGGATGCTGATTGAATGGTTTAGATTTATACTGTCATCCATGAGAGTACATTAGTATGGGTTTATTGTAACATATACTATACCTATTATTGTTTACTTAAACATGTTTACTTACGCTCTAGGACGGATCTATGAACCATCAGTGACTAACCGAAAGATTCTCCCTGCTTTGAACTGCTTGATCTACTAGCGGCCCCTATGAGTAAAGTTGTAAACAACCCTGATCTTCCAATACACTATGTAAGCCATCTAGGATCAACCCAAGTACAATCACAATCACCACTAATAACGATCGACATAACACACTCTTAAGGATGCAAGACTCAACTCTAGATTAGAAAGTGTCATCAGTTGCGTCCCTTGGCACTTGCCCACTGTGATTAACTTTTGAAAAAAAGGTTATGGATCCTTCACTCGTCGGCTCTATCACTAGATCTAGGGATATTGTTAGCGTGGCTTAGACACAGAGGAGCAGGAGGCCGTGTCATATCCTTGGAGTAGATGATTACACCAAGCATACAGTTGACTCTATATCAGACAAACAATATTTAGATTATCCACGTGCACGGGCTATCCAACTCTTAAGCGTATTTAAGAAAATATCAAAAAATAACAGTATTTAAAATAAAGTGACAATAATCATAAGGGTTCCCATCACATCACGGGATCTCGAGTGTTCTTACACACCGACACTTCTCCCACTACACAACAAGGTGAATCCCACGAAGTTATACAAGACTTAAGACTTATAGTAGGAGAACAATTTATCCTACCATTAGTTAGTTGTCATACTAGTATAGTTTATCTTCTCCTTATCTTGTCTATGCAATTCACACCGTAGTTGTTAGAGTTTAAACATAAACAATATCCAATGACAAGCATTTGATAACCGAGGTTGTATACCAGTCATTGTACAAATTGGCGTCCGTAGCATTAATTAGCATTATCATACTACTCTCTCTATTCATACACATAAGAGATTTTAAATTATTTAGCAGAGTTTAATGTTGAAGTGAAATTGCTTTAATGCTCTTAAAAGTTTACTTATTAGAAAAGATCATAAGCAATATACAACTACCAGTGATTAATAAATACAATGGTTAGATAGATTTAAAAATTAGTATTTTAAATATCTTATATTTGTAGACAAAATTTAAACCCAAAATTCCTTATAATTGTGGTAAGGGAGTACAAATTATCTTTCTCTCTACCTTCTTTGTGCAGTTCGCACCATAGTTAAGCATATAATACACCGTTTGAAACTGCTTATTGGTTTATTAGACTTATCCCTTATTTTACAGTGAGCACATTTTCCGAACCGCTAAACGGTACATTTTTTATAAAACTTTTTTATATATAAGTTTCTTAATAAATAAATAAATATATTTTTCAAATTTGTAAGTAGCTAATACTAACTAATCATATGCTAATGATCTTTATCATTTGGCTTACGACGTTAATAAAGACCCTAGCTACACCTTCTCAGTCACGTTTGAATGTGCTTGTTGTCTTGTTTTTCACAAGCATATTTTTCGAACTGCTAAACAATATGTTTTTTATAAAAAAAATTTTACATAAAAGTACCTCTAAAAAATCAAATAAATTCATTTATCAAGTTTCTAATAGGTAATACTTAATTAATCATATACTAATGATGTTTTTCGTAGCTAAAGCAAATATCTACTATCTCTATTCTAAAATATAAGGATTTCTAAGTACGAATCTGAATATATATAAAGATTTTTGACTACGAATCTGAGTATATATAAAAACTTTTGGCTACACTCGATCCCGGTGGGTCCCGGCCGCGGTCTGCTCGCCATGAGTGCCGCTGCCGGCTGCTGCTGCCGCCAAAGTCCGGCCGGTGGCAGCTGATGAACTGACCCGTCGTCTGGTCCGATCCGTCCTCTCGTCTCCATTCATTTAACCGCCCCCCTGTGACGCCATTATTCCGGCGATACGAATACGATAGATCCGTCCACGGATCATAACATCGTCAGAGACTTTGCCTTGGTTGAGTAGTGATTGCGTCGATGCAGACTCTTCAACAGATAGCTAGGCACAATTAACTCAAACACCAACCGCTTCAGTGGGTCGTCGTACATTTGTTGACCAAGCTAGGGTGCTCGTCATCAACTGCAGTGCCACGTGCCCTCTCCTACCATATGTGGCTTCACTGGTTTAATTTGACCTGCTGCCTCTCTCCCAAGACAACTTAGGATAGATTCCGCTACCTCTTTCTTTTTTTATATATGCTTTCTGAATTATTAAATAATATATTTTTTAAAAAAATTTATATAAAAGTTTCTCAAAAAATCATATTAATTTATTTTTTAAGTTTAAAATAATTAATACTTAATTAAGGCTTGTTTTGTTTTAAGTGTCACCAAAAATGTCACCCTAACCTTATATTCGAACACACCCTTATTTTGGTACTAGGCATCAACCAATTTCAAATTTTACAAATTGACTTTGTAAATAATTTGATGTTTGGTAAATTATGACTTAGCTTTTTTAATTATATTGGTAATGTGTCTTCGGCTTATAAGCCACGATAAAAAAAACTAATGCTCTCTTTGGTCATTTAATATTTAACATGTAGGACAAGATTTGATCAACCATCAAATTTTATATCAAAATATGTTTATAAAATCTAATAAATTTATGATATTGAGATAGTACTTGTCAAAAGAAATCAACCTTACAATTCTTTTTTTAATTACTAAGAATTTAAAAAATTATTGATGGTCATGTCCTAAAAATTTAACTAAATCTTTTCTAAACGTTAAATATTTATTACCGGAGTACTTACCTTTCAAGTAAGACTATTTACCAACTGACTAGGTCGCTAACCTAGTGCAATAGTGTAAATGTAAATAACTCTAACCTATTTGACATTGTGGTGGGGAAAACTAACTTTGGCTCGTCAGAAAATCAAAAGGTTGTCCGCCTGATGGATTCTACAATAGTGGAGTGCTTACTTTGACATATTGCAATCTTAGTCAGAACATATAGACAAACCAAAAGCATTGGACTTTTGAAAGTCTTTGTTTGTTTAAAGCTGTATAAGAGTTGACTAATCTCTACCCCTAGCTTGCAATTGATTTGTTGCCAAAGACACCGTTGATGCCTTCTTTTTTTTTCTGTGGTATTGTACAAGAACACAAAGATACTTTTATTAGTGTTCACTCCGTTAGCTGGTGAGATGTGTAAAAAACTAAAGTTTCTTAATATTTGACTTATTAGCTGGTTTTCAAGATTGCTGAGGCTAGCTTCGGTAGTACCGGAAGAGCAAGAAAAAAACTAGTGGTTTCCTGTGAGCACGTTTTTCTAACTGTTAAACGGTGTATTTTTTGCAAAAAATTTATATATAAAAGTTACTTCAAAAAATCATATTAATCTCTTTTTAAGTTTAAAATAATTAATACTCAATTAATCATATTGTCGGAGGATGAAACCTCGACGGCGGGAAGTCGGGAGACCCCCCTTTTGAGATTCGGCCAGGGGAGTAGTTCTCAGGCGAAGCCGGCGTCAGGGTGTAGAAGAAAGATGCGCGAAGAAGACGTAGAAGAAACAGAGGAGTCCGGACCGTCCGAACCGTGAACGAAGGCAGAAGGGTCCGGACCGTCCGAACCGGGTCCGGACCGTCCGAACCGAGGAGATCGCGCAGGGAAGAAGGGATCGAGCTGGGGAAGACGATGAACAGAGGCGCACAGAGGAGACGGGAGGATTTATACAGGTTCGGGCCGCCGGAGCGTAAAACCCTACTCCTGTGTGTATGCTATGTGGAGATGATGTGGTTTGCTGTGTACAAGATGAGCTCAGCACACGGCCGGAGCCGGAGAAGAAGAGCAGTAGGTTGAGAATGAGCTTCGGGGGTGCAGAGTAGAGAGTTAGAGGACGGGGCCCCTCCCCTCTTCGGCCTTGGCTTGGTCCTCTTTTTATAGAGCAAGGGGATTGCACAGTGCCAAGATACATGCTGATAGGGAGAGAGAGCTACATGAGAGAGCAGGTATGGCTTGTCTTATTGCTGTCTTGTCGCCGTCTTGACTAGCGTGTCCGCCTGCTGCCGCCTGCTGGACCAGTCCGCCTGCCGAACCCACGCCGGAGTTGGTATACGGCGGGCTTCAGTGGAGTCATGAGGACGCGACGGGATGTGACGGGGCACACCGCCGAAGTCAAGCATCTCTGACTGCTTGACTTCGGCGCACGCCCTTGCCACCAAAGTCAAAAGGCCTCTGACAGCAGTCAGGTGTCCACGGGGGGTCGTCCTGAGGCACTTACGCGTGGCGGAGCGGACGACAGGGGCAACGTGCCCCGTCGCCTCATCATTAATGCTGATATTTGGAGAGCTGGTCCATCGATCCTGCCGGAGACCGACATGTGGGCCCCGGGCAGGAAGTGAGACGATGGCACCCGGAGGCAAGGCACGGGCCCGAGGCCAACGATGCCTCGGGGCCGAATCCGGTGGGGACGGCGCCCCGGGGACGAGCCCGGGGCCGATAGGGTCAGCGCCCCGGGGACGTGCCCGGGGCCAGAGGCGAGGGCGCCCCGGGGTCGTGCCCGGGGCCGATTGGCGCGGCGCCCCGGGAACCTGCCCGGGGCCGATAGGCGTGGCGCCCCGAGACCGAAGGCAAGATGGCCCCGGGGAACTGACTTGGCCGATGACCCACGCGTCCCCAGGGTATGTGGGACCCCCTATCCCATTTCACCGACAGTGGCCCCTGGCCCTGTTGCTCGGCCGGAACCGCTCCGGGCAGGAACGGGGCCACGTCTTTGAAGAAATGAGGGGACGCTGGGTCCGCCTGGTTCACCTTGAGCTGGTGGAGCTTGACGTCTTTGTTGCCTTAGATGGGATACGTGTCCGGGACCCGGGCTGAAAACATAGAACGAGTGTTGAGGAAGGCCGGCGGCAGTGGTCGCGATGGTGATGCGGCAGCTTGCCGCCCGTACTGTCGCCAGCGAGTTCTTCGTGGCGACCGCTGGCCGGAGACGGCGGCGGGAATGAGGCGCGCCGTCCGCTTGGAGGCCGCCACCAAATCCGCCGCCGATGAGTTCTCTCGTGCCTGGCCCGAGATGGAGGCGCGGGAGAAGGAAGCACTCTCCCGGGGAGAACGCGTCCGGGCCCAGGAGGCCGGGCTCGCGTCCCGGGGGTGAGAGTTCGCCGTGCGCGAGGAACTCGCGGCAGTTCGGGAGGAAGTCGTGGTGGTTCGCGAGGTGTTCGCGGCAGTTCGCGAGGTGGTCGCGGTTGTTCGCGAGGAAGTGCGGGAGGCCGTGGTCGAATCCGCTGCCCCGGAGGCAGGGTTCTTCGACCGCGGCGAACATCTTGTAGAGCCGATGCCTGACGAAGAGGTTGAGGAAGACGTCGGTTTCCTTCAGACGCCATACGCGGGCGCCTTCGGGGCCCGGGGTCCCTCCATGCCCCTGGGCGCTCCTCTTCCGACGTCGCCCGGGGTCCGGTCAGAGGTACGCCGGTGACTGTCCTCCGAACAATCAGGGCCTCGCTTGTGCTTGCGTTCCGGGTTTGCCTGTCTTGTACAAAGAGAGACATTTGTATATGTATATGATCATGTTTATATTTTCGTACCTTGGTTTATTGTGTTGTTCGGATGTTGCTGGTATTCGGGGCCTTGTGTCCGGGAGCGCCGGATACCGGGCGCGATCTTGACAGCGGGAGCCGGCAGTCTGTGAACACCGCCGGCCCGAGGCCCTTAGCCGGGCCCTGGCACAGCCGCTGCCCGGGAACTCGGTCCCCAGGGGCAGCGATCGTGATGGTCTCCCGCCCCGGGACCCGGTCCCCGGGCGCAAAGATCCGGACGCGGCCTTCCGGAGCGATGAAGTCCATAGCTCCGCCCCTTCCGTCTTGCGGATCCGGGGGCCTTCCGTGCCCCCGGGCGTCGCTGGCGAGGGGGTGCAGCCGAGGACAGCCCTTTGACTCACCGAGAGCCCTTCAGGGTCTGATCCTGACCGGGCGCGGGGTCCCCGGCAGCGAAGTAACTCGGCGCCTCGCCGGGCCGAGTAGGAGCTGGGCAGGCCGGGCACCGCGGCCGGTCCTGGAACCTAGCTGTACATATCAACGGGGGAAGAATACAAATTGAGCAGTATGTAAAGGTGGATAAGGTAACGTATCTGGACATTGCGGAGGGCGTCGTGGCACTGCGAACTCGGTCCGGGGCCGGAGCGTTGATCGCCCCCGGGAGCGCCGAGCATCGGGCCGATCCGCCGTGATCCGCCGTAGCGCCCAGGTCCCCGGGAGCTCGCCCCCAAGGGCCGCGGGCGTCCGAGCGCGAGCCTTGCGGAGTTGGTTCAATCTGTAGGCTCGGTCCCTTCCGTCTTCCGGATTCGGGGTCCTCCGTGCCCCCGGGCCCTGTTGGCCTAGGGAGCACAGCATGCCGCGACGACAGGCTCTACATGATGAACCGTGAGAGCACTTGGCTCGTCCCCTTGTCCATTCCATGCTGCGAGCCATTGCGTCTACCACCTCCTAGGGGCCTCTTCGCAGTTGCGACCGAGTGGAGGAAAGGACTGCGCATAAGGAATCTGCCCCCTAGCAGCGGAAAAAACCGAGCCCGAAGCCAACTAGTGCGGGACACCGCAAGCCGGGGCTTAGACGATGTCCGGGGTTTAGCAGATGGGATACGGTAGCTCGCTGGTAGGGAACAGATGCTTAGGCGCAACACCCAGCCACCGCATGGGCACGACCCGATTATGCCCCGGGGGAGATCGCCACGATCGCGACATACAGAAAGGATAAGGGCACGAGCCCGGAAACGATGATAAAGTATTACTATGGAAAGCGAATACGAATGGGCCCGGCCTCGGTCGGCGCTGAGGTTTAGAGGCACTTACAGAACGTGTTTTCAGATAATATTTGTGAAGATGCTCCCAGGCTTACCGAGCCTGGTTGGGAAGTTCCGATCACAGGGAGGGGCCTTCCCACAGGGGGAAGATTTCATTCCGACCCGTACGAAGATACGGCGGAGATTTTAACCCCAAACCTAGAGTGATCGGGCCCGAACCTGACGCCAAAGATAGCGCTTGAGGCCTTGCTGGTAACGAGCGACGCGGAGCGGATCGCGCCACCTTCGTTCCTCGAGGAAGCCGAGGTTGTCGAGCTGCATATTTGTCGTGGTTGATGTTTGTCGATGTAGCGCTGTACCCGAGAGCCGAAGGAGAGGTTTGGCAACAGAACGGGTTCGGCACGGTACACCAGGAAGAAACTGGGTCTCCCCGGGCGCCCAGCCTGGTGTAGTATGAATTGTCCCCAGGACCGCCGGGGAAAGGTCTACTCTACACATCGGGAATTGTGAGAGCGTCCGGTTCGTTCCCTTGTCCATCCCATGCTTCGAACCCAACATATGGGAAACGACGAAAGGAACGAGACCGGGAAGGATATTAAAAACATTGCGTATGTAAAGTGTATATACATGGGGCCCCGGCCAGCACTGAGTTTCCGGAGGAGTCCGGCGCTGGCCCGGGTTCACCGTAACTTACAGGACGTTTATACAGGTAGACTTGTGAAAATACTTGATGCGCCTAGGGATGGAGCTCGGACTCGCTTCCCTCGCGAGCCTCGAGGCTGGGGAAAGGCATGTGCTTGGACCCGGGGGCCCTGACTATCATGCGGAGGATGTGTCCGGGACCCGGGGGCCCCGGACTGGAATACGTTTTTGATATAAGCCGGGTTCCGAGGGCCCGGGCTTGAAATATGGAATGTGAGACGGCCTTCCGGATGCATTCTCGCCGGGGCGGTGCTGTCCGGGCTCCGCGCCCTACTTCGGGTGTCGCGTTCCTAGGCTTGCACTCGCCTTGGCGAGGCCGCCCTAGTTCGGCTCCTCGGTGTCGAGCCCGGGGCACGGATTCGGGAATCCGTGCCTCGGCTCAAATATGTGCCCGGGACCCAGGGGGCCTCGGACTGGAATAAGGTTCGATATGTATTGTCAACATGTGCCCGGGCACGATGCCGGGGCAAGGACATGGACCATATCGGGACGACTTCCCCGGACCCGCCCTTGCCGTGGTGACGCGGTCCGGGTACTAGTGCCCTGTGAGGGTCACTCCGGGTGCCACGTTCCTAGGCGCCGCGCACTCGCCTTGGCGATGCCGCCCCGGGTCGGGCTCCTCAGAGTCGGGCCCAGGAGGTAAGTCCCAGGCCATATGTTTGCTGGGCGAGGGACGCTCTGCGACGTGCGCCACGCTCGCTGCCTGCAGAAATGTGCCCAACCATCAACTCGTGTATCGTGACCTGAGGCCAAGGCGCGAGGAGCGGGCACGAGCCCCGTTACCGAGGGCAGCGAGGACGCTCTCTGGTCCTGGCCTGTCAGGGGCCGTCCTCGGGCTCAGCTTCCCTTGCGAGGGTGCGAGCTCTTGACACCGGGAGAATATCTCAACCGGGAGCAGCCTGCCCGGACTCGCGCTCGACAGGACGGCGTGGTCCGGTTTATCACGCCGGGACCCGGAGGCCCCGGACTGAGTCGGGACGAACCACCCGGACTCGCCATCGCGTCCGATGGAGTCCGGGCAGTCGTACCCTATGAGCGCCCGGGGCCCGGAGGTCCCGGACTGAGTCGGGACGAACCGCCTGGACTCACCATCGCGTCCGATGGAGTCCGGGCAGTTGTACCCTGTGACAAAGGAAAGGGGAAGGCTTCCTCTAATAAAGGAGGAGAGGAGAGATTTCCATTAAACCAAAAGGGGCTCCGTGCGGGGCTAAATGTGAGCCCGGGAGCTAGGGGCTCCGACTGGGGCTATTTGCGCGCGCCCGGGAGCTAAGCTCCGACCGGGGCTAAGGACGCGCCCGGGAGCTAAGCTCCGACCGGGGCTATTTATGAGCCCGGGAGCCAGGGGCTCGACCGCACGGGCTCAGGTCCCTTGAGAGGGAGTGAGCTCGGGCCCGCTATTGCTCCTGCCGGCACTTCTTGACGCGCTCGGCCAACTTGTGGACGGCGCGACACTCCACGAGGTCGTGCGAATCCGTCTCGTGGACGGCGCACCACCTCCGGCTCGACTGGCTCGAGGCGCTCGGCCAAACGCTGGACGCACGACACTCCGTGATGTCGTGCCGGTCCGTGTCGTGGAAGGCGCACCACCCGCGGGCTGCGGCCGGCTTGAGGCGCTCGGCCATGCCCTGGATGGCGCGGCACTCCACGATGTCGTGCCAGCCCGTCTGCGGAGGGGCACCACTCTGGTTGTCGCCGCGGTGGCGGCGCGCGTGTGGCCTTTCGCCGCTTGCGCGACCATCGCCTCGCGGGCATCATAGCCCCGGGGGCTGCCCGCAGCCGCCAAGGCGTAGCTCTCGGCTGCCGCTTGGCCTTCTGGTGCTTCCTCCTGTTCCGCCGTAGCGCGGAACGTGAGAGCCTGCGTCCTCTCCAGGGCCCTGTCGGGGCCACGTTGCCCGGCGGGTGTAGCCACCAGACCCCTCGCCGTAGTCTCGACGATGATGGTGGCCTCCTGCCATGGAGCGCGTCGATGTTGGAGGCGCCGGCGTAACACCTGAAAAGGAAACTCCCCCTACCTGGCGCGCCAGCTGTCGGAGGATGAAACCTCGACGGCGGGAAGTCGGGAGACCCCCCTTTTGAGATTCGGCCAGGGGAGTAGTTCTCAGGCGAAGCCGGCGTCAGGGTGTAGAAGAAAGATGCGCGAAGAAGACATAGAAGAAACAGAGGAGTCCGGACCGTCCGAACCGTGAACGAAGGCAGAAGGGTCCGGACCGTTCGAACTGGGTCCGGACCGTCCGAACCGAGGAGATCGCGCAGGGAAGAAGGGATCGAGCTGGGGAAGACGATGAACAGAGGCGCACAGAGGAGACGGGAGGATTTATACAGGTTCGGGCCGCCGGAGCGTAAAACCCTACTCCTGTGTGTATGCTATGTGGAGATGATGTGGTTTGCTGTGTACAAGATGAGCTCAGCACACGGCCGGAGCCGGAGAAGAAGAGCAGTAGGTTGAGAATGAGCTCCGGGGGTGCAGAGCAGATCGTTAGAGGACGGGGCCCCTCCCCCCTTCGGCCTTGGCTTGGTCCTCCTTTTATAGAGCAAGGGGATTGCACAGTGCCAAGATACATGCTGATAGGGAGAGAGAGCTACATGAGAGAGCAGGTATGGCTTGTCTTATTGCTGTCTTGTCGCCGTCTTGACTAGCGTGTCCGCCTGCTGCCGCCTGCTGGACCAGTCCGCCTGCCGAACCCACGCCGGAGTTGGTATACGGCGGGCTTCGGTGGAGTCGTGAGGACGCGACGGGATGTGACGGGGCACACCGCCGAAGTCAAGCATCTCTGACTGCTTGACTTCGGCGCACGCCCTTGCCACCAAAGTCAAAAGGCCTCTGACAGCAGTCAGGTGTCCACGGGGGGTCGTCCTGAGGCACTTACGCGTGGCGGAGCGGACGACAGGGGCAACGTGCCCCGTCGCCTCATCATTAATGCTAATATTTGGAGAGCTGGTCCATCGATCCTGCCGGAGACCGACATGTGGGCCCCGGGCAGAAAGTGAGACGATGGCACCCGGAGGCAAGGCACGGGCCCGAGGCCAACGATGCCTCGGGGCCGAATCCGGTGGGGACGGCGCCCCGGGGACGAGCCTGGGGCCGATAGGGTCAGCGCCCCGGGGACGTGCCCGGGGCCAGAGGCGAGGGCGCCCCGGGGACGTGCCCGGGGCCGATTGGCGCGGCGCCCCGGGGACGTGCCCGGGGCCGAAGGCGAGGGCGCCCCGGGAACCTGCCCGGGGCCGATAGGCGTGGCGCCCCGAGACCGAGGGCAAGATGGCCCCGGGGAACTGACTTGGCCGATGACCCACGCGTCCCCAGGGTATGTAGGACCCCCTATCCCATTTCACCGATACATATGCTAATGACTCACCTTATTTTACATGATCTTTTTTCTCTTGTCTCTTTTCTCACCTTCCAATTTTCATTTAGCAGACTGGTCTGATGAGATGCCACACGTGGAAACAGAAGTTGGGTCAACGGGGTGCATGATTTAATTTACAATTTCAAGAAAATTCTTCTGGGCTAAGCATCTTCTTCAGAGGTACGGTAGCCATATACTGTATACCTGAAGTAAATTTCATGAAATAATCATACTCCTCTAGAAGCAGTTTGGCATGTTATTTCCAGACTCAAGTGATCAAACAACTTAATTTCTGTTCCCTTCATTTTAAAATATAGCTACATTTTAGATTTTAATTTTATTCCAAATATAACTATCTCGAAACTATAAAAGGTAATTTTTTACCCTATCATTTTTCCATGCTACCTAGTGGGACCAACCCTCGAGACCCACACCCCATCCATACTATTCTTAATTCTCATCGTCCACCATCCATTAATAAGGATATTTTAAATCTTTCATCCTAATTTACCATCCCCAAATACAGCTACTTTTAGGTTTAACTTTTGTCCAAATATAACTGTCGAGGACATGTCACTGCCACAAAATGGGTCATTACACGTGGCCAAAATCAATTTTTGTAGATAGGTAGGCATGCAAAAAATAAAAAATATTTTAAATTTTAATAGACATCTATACACACAATTGTGCATCTAAGGCCATAATCTCACTATTTTTCGTGCAAATTACAAGCGCATGCGAAATATAGGGTTTATTGGCGAAGAACAATAGTGGATTCTGAGTGTGGACAAAAATAGTAAATCTTTGTATTAATCTGAAAAAATATTGACATTACAATGACCTAGGTGCCTATTTATAGACCTAGGGGTATAGTTACAGGCCCTAGGTTTTCACTTACATGTGTTATTACATTATGGTTCCTTAATAGAGACAACTATAGGGGCATTTATGTCTTTTCCTGCTCACAGGCTTCTAGCGGGCCATTATGCGGGCCGCCGTACCGCTATGTGGGTCGTATCCTTGATAGGCCTTCTAGCCTTCTCGGCTATCACGCCTTCTGGCTAGGCCAGAGACGCACTGCCGAGTCTCGCTTTCTGGAGCATAGCTTTGGTTGCCTAAGCCTTTCGCTTGGTGTTTCGGTTTCTCCGCCTTCTGGTCAGGGTTCTATGCACTCCACGGTGGCTTTGTCTTGCACATAGTGCCTTTCGCCTTCATGACTTTCGTTTTCGTCCGACATGCTGTGCCCTTCGTCCATATTGGGCCCCTCGCCCGCATGTCTTCGGTCTTGAGTTGCCCGAAGGAGCTTCGGCCGGTAGTTTCGGTCCTGAGTATTCCAAAGGGGCGATGATCTGAAGGGGAGATGGTCCGAAGGAGTTGTGGCCTGTCTCTAATAGGGTTCAAACTCAAGACATCCTCTTTCACATACTATCTCGCTTACTATCTTACCATCAAACACTTCTTATTAAGACTCGGGACGCTGTTCTTTTAACTTCACATCACTAAAACTTGTAATGATTGTTTTATACTCTAAATAATCTTAAATAAAAAGATTGTCAACTACAATCCTATAGATCTCGTCGAGCTCTACAATTTTCATATAGAGCTAGTCTCTATCAAACATCGTTTGAAACATAGATCTAAGATTTTGTTAAAATAAATCTAAGATTTTGTAGCGAATATTTGAACCTCTAACGATGTCAAATAAAAAGGTTATCAACAATAAAGTTATAGATCTCGTTAAGCTCTATAATCTTAATATAAAGTTTGTCTTCATCCAACTTCATATGAAAAAGTTAGATGTATATATGTTTTTTTCCCAAAAATTGATTTCTACGTATGGACGTCTTAGGGTTCGCCTATAAAATTCGATTTTCATAGGCGGATGTTTAAGTCGACCGCCTATAAAAATAATGTTATTTTCAGAGGCGGTTGACTTAGATGACCATCCCTGAAAATCTCTTTTCGTATGTGGTCCGTGACCAGAGACCTTGATCCATTTTTATAGACGACTCATTTTTTAGTCACCTGTAAAAATAAAGAAGGGTGTCATCAAAAATGGTTTTTTTATAGTGCGTAAAAGGTGACTTTTATCCCATTATCTTGCATGCTACTTCTACTGAGTCTCATCATCCTGCCAACTCTTGAGACCCGCAACATATCCATATTATTCTTAATTCATATCACTCTACGATATATAAATTAGAGTATTTTAGACATTTTGTCCTAATCCTTAATTTCCTAAAAACACTACTAGATAGCTATATTTTAAAATAGAGGGAGTACTTCATATTAATTAACTTTGACAAAGGAAGAGGCCAGTCAGTCGTAATGGACACATGTTATGATCTGAGTTTTCTGAGAAAATTGACCATTACTCCAGTCAGAGATAGTAGTCAGAAAATTGTTATAGCATAAAGTCAAACAACCTGAAATTTGAAGTTTGGTGCACCAAACTTCTACACTGCCCACATATATCAAAATTGTTGGGATGCTCTAACTA
This sequence comes from Oryza meyeriana var. granulata, assembly GCA_003991445.1. Classification (NCBI taxonomy): domain Eukaryota; kingdom Viridiplantae; phylum Streptophyta; class Magnoliopsida; order Poales; family Poaceae; genus Oryza; species Oryza meyeriana. The sequence continues at coordinate 23,842 of RYFJ01001031.1, read as the reverse complement.
ACAGTGTGTCGTGACCTAGTCAAGCCCATTTGGTACCCTCACTGCCACACAAATATGAAAACTAAGTTTGGTCGTCTTCCGTAAGAAAACCTAGGTAACGTACCTCTTGAAACTGATCCAACAGTTTATATATGTGGAAACTGTAGCAGATTAGCTTGCCACACCGAACTTCAAAATTTAGACCGTTTAACTCTAACCTTATCTGCGATCCAAAATCAACCGATTGTCTATTATACAAGACTGCATGCCGAAGAATCACTCGTCTAGATCATCATGAAAAGCGACGATGCCGGAAGGTTAGGTGCGATGTATGCAGAGTGTGCAAGTGCACAAGATAAAGAGGGAAGCGTAGCTCATTTTCTTGGTAATGAGTTCGGGCATATGTGCGGAGTGGAGGCTTAGGTGCTCCTTAGGAATCGTGGACTTATCAAACTAGGAATGTAATCCCTCTTTTCATCCTTAAAGGCTCATTTGGTACGGCTTCTACTCTAAAAATGAAACGGAGTTCATTTTTATAGTGTAATTTTTAGAAGCGGATTAAGCGGCAGCTCCACTCTGTATTATTTGAGATCTTGAAAGTATTTGATATAGCTCCAATTTCACGAAACAAGAATCTTTAAGTATGAGCTGTACCAGACCCTAATATAAGCTCTCTTTTACCTTCAAAGAAACTCAAAAATGATATCAGGTACCGTGCGATACTTTGCTCTATTACAGGCAAAAAGAAAACACAAGATCTAAATAGCATTATTCAAACAACGCTTTTACTAAGGATTGCGTTTGTCTGCGGATGTCGTCTACACCAATCCGAAAGGTCAGTTCTGAATTTACATCAGACTTGATTGCTCTTGCTAATGCCATATATCTTTTTTTTTTTTGATAAATGCTAATGCCATATATCTAGTAATACCGACTGGTCAGAGGAGGCTGCAATGCACAGTATAACAATAATTATAAGTTCTTTTGATAAAATTGTAAAACACGCACTCATTATATTGACTTGACTTTTGTTCCCACGTGCAATAGGATCATTTGCTAGTCACATAGAAAACCAGCTAGTCAATCAATATTGAGATACTTTAGTTTTGTACATCTAATCACAAACGGTGTGAAACAAACAACAAAAAGAAAACTTATGCGTTTGCACGACTCCACAAAAAAGAGGAACCAAAGGTTAGAGATTAGTAAGTCATCTAGTCAAGTCATATGGCTTTAAACAAAAGATGAATTATATATTCCAAGAATCCAACTCTTATTATTCCTTTATTCTGACTAAGCCTGCAATATTTAAAAGTAAGCATTCCACTACTATGGAAGCCCACTTGGCACCCACATTGCCTGGCAAAAGAAGTTGCAGTATGCATTACTTATTTCTTAATCCAGGCAAGAAATTTTCACTTATTGAAGAAACAGCTTGAGTGGATTACGGGTCAGACTAGCTAGGGGAACATCATGAACAAAATTGTCCAACTTTATTCTACATCATGAAAGAAAAGCAAGCAAAAGAGTATGCATGTTGATGGCAAAGGTGACATTGTTTACAAGCTAGACAAAGTCTATGCAACATTATAATACCCGAAAAGTGCTTGACTAGTCATTTTCCCAAGTAATGGATCAAAGTCTATGGGTAGAGTACCACAGACAAATATTTTAAATACAAAGTAATAAGTCATTTCATAGTAATATAATTGTCTTACATAAGCCATGATGGTATTTAGTTTTAACCTTTTATTTTCTAAATTTAATTCAAAATTCTAGTTAAAGTTATCCGATTTGGATTGAGTTGTTTTGTTTGCACTATGTGCCGTGCTCTTTTATTCTGTCAACCCTATTCCTTGTATGCCCCCTCAGCAATTTTTCCAGTGTATAGGTTCACGTTGTCAGTTCGTGTTGTGTACTTTTGTGATAGGAGAATTATTTTAGTTACATTCTTAATTATTTATGGCATACACAATAGAAGTCACATGAAGTTGGGGTTTTATGAGAATAATTATTCCACATAGTCTGAAGCTAGCCACTCACGAGGTAATACCTCGATGGCTTCTAGTACTATTTTGACGTAGAACTACAAATAGTTTTGCATTTCACTCGTGGTTATGTTGTAGTCGTCCTAATGACGTTTTAGTTACCTCTGTAAAATTTTACATCATAAAGTGGCTGAAGAATAGATCCCGAAACACCCACCAGTTGTCTCTCCTAGTCCTAGCCTTAGGGATAGTTTAAAGATAAGAAAAAAATAAAAAAAATCATGTAAAGTAAGACATCATGTTATATCCCATATCTAGATAGAATCGCTCTCTACAAGGCTAACCCAGCACATTAGTCAAGCATGTACCATGGATTTCAAATATCTTTCTATTCCGTAGAGTCCTTTGTCAAAGCATCCGATTCTAGGTTAATTTTCTAGAAACATAATTTTAAGTAAGTGATGTATTACCATATACGCTTTGTGTGCCTCTTGGTAGGACGTAACTACATAGTGCATATGCACTGATTAGTCTTAACCAGCTACCACCATTCTGATAAATGCCAAAAATAGCATGTACGCTTCTCTCGTGCGGCCATGTGTTTCCGTGCGTGCAATACCAAGCCGGCCACATCTTATATCCAAATATAAGTAGTTCTTTTGAGTAACAGTTATATGTGGTTACATCTAATTCATATATAAGTTACATCTAGAATATATATAAGTTATATCTAGAATCATGAAAAATTATCCCCTCCCTCTAAATCTATGCCAAATCATGCAAAAAGACATAAGGGACAAAACAAAATAAACTGCACCGTAAAATTATTAAATCAATATCCATTCCTTTATTTCTAAGGGTTATGTTTTCTACCTTTATTTACTATATCCATCAAATTATTTAAATTTATTGTTGTTGTTAACTTCTCTAGCGGTGTTCATTACTTCCAATACCATAAAGTGTTACTTCTAGTTTTTTAGAGTTACTTGTTTATGATATAAATTACTTTTTTTGAAAACAATAATATAGGACTGACCTCAAATAAAAAAAATCATGTATTTACTTGTGAATTTTCTCTATATTTTACCTATGAATTTACTTCATATAGATCCTTATTTTAACACGTCTATATAATTACTTCTAATGGTATAAAGAGCTACTTCCATTGTAAAGCTTAGTTACTTCTACTGTTTAAGTAAATTACTTCTAAATATTTGAATATATTTAATATTGAACTCATTTTATCATATATTTTGAGTGGAGTACAATGGTAAAAATATATCTTAAAAATAATACATGGTTTAAAACATATAAGTCATCGAGATTAAAAAATAGACTAGAACATAAACACGGAGTACTGCTCTTTGGACCTGGCTAGTAGACTAAGCACGCGGTAAAACTAATCGATACGTGTGCACCGATTAAATTTTACCCTCTTGTTAGTACCAATGGCAAAAACTTTATGAGGTACACATACTATACTTATCCGATATACTCCCTCCGTCAAAATAAGACAAGATTTTATCAAAATTTTGAAATTTTGGTTATTAACAAATCCCAAATACTTAATTTACATAAAGAAAATTTTTATGCGGTAAATTTGCCTTAAAAATACTAGTCATGCCATTGTAATTTAAAAACTTACTATTCTAATACAGAGATTGTAGTTAAAATTTTAAAAGTTCGAAGAAATCCTGTCGTAATATATGACCAGGTGGAGTAATCACCACTGGCAACCAATTTACGCACAGTTCTTATTAACTTGCAGCTTGAGCTTCTACATTTTTTTTTAACATACTTCTCGAACTAATAAATGATATATTTTTTTATAAAATCTTTCTGTCTGAAAGTTTTTTTTAAAAACAAATAAACTTATTTTTTAAGTTTATAATAATCATTACTTAATTAATTATACGTTAATAATCCTGTTGATTTTTTCCTCGGTTTTTATTAGCACGCTTACCAAAACACAAAACGGTATGTTTTTATCAAAACTTTCTATATGAAATTATCTTAAAAAATCAAATAAATCTATTTTTTAAGTTTTTAATAGTTAATACTCAATTAATTATATACTAATGACATTTCTTATGTTGTGTGATACATAAGCATGACGGAAACAAGTCCTAAGTGAACAAGGCCTTAGGGAGTGTTGGATTGTACAGGTTATAGTGAAAACCGGTCTTATTTTCTATGAACATGTTTTTCAAACTGTTTTTTTTTTAAAATTTTATATAAAAGTTGTTTTAAAAAATCATATTAATTTATTTTTAAGTTTATAATAGCTGATACTCAATTAATTATATGATAATAATTCACCTTATTATATATATATATATATTTTCTCAGCTTTAAACTCACCCTTAGCGTGATTTTACGGAAAGCAATTTGGAGGGCAGACACGCAGAGAATACGGTAGCTTTGGAGCCTGTAAAAGTCAACGCTCTGGAGGTCTGGCCAAGAAAAGGTGGCGAAGAAACCGAGGCGTTGAAAGCATGGCCCGCGTGGGCCCCTTTTAATTAACGCGCAAATTAAAGCGGGACGAGCGGCGCGGTCAGCCCATGGGCTCGCGCGGACGACTAAAGCGACCGCCCATCCGCCTTTGACCAGCACCAGTAGTATCCTCCCCTCCTCATACGGCCCAGACAGGTGGGCCCCACCTCCCGACACATAATTAAAGCGGAATTGATAGCCCCTTTGACTTCCCCACATCAAATGCCACGGTAAAAAAAGTCGAACAATTATATGCTCGGTAAAGTTGCTTCCTGATTACCCGAGGCGAACGAAATTACAACCAGGATTAGTTCAGTACTAGTGACAGTAAAAATGTAAAATTCATTTACACGAGCGGCTAATGTTGCTAATTAAACAAGGAGGTGGCGCGCCGGCGCGGCGGCCTCACGCCGGCGGCGAGTGGCGGTGCTCGCCCTCGTAGGTGACGACGAGGGTGGCGGGGTCGTCAGCGGCGCGCTCCACGTGCTTCCGGGCGGGGCAGCCCTTGACGGTGCTGCACCGGTAGTAGCCCCGCGGGTAGGGGGACCCCTTGATCGGCTTCTGCCCGTACTTGCGCCACGAGAACTCGTCGGCGGGGATGTCGGCCACGCGCTCGCTCGCCGCCGGCACGCGGACGGTGCGGCGGACGCGGTGCTTCCGCTTCTTCGAGCAGTGGCAACCGGCGTGCGCGTGTGCGGCCCCCTCGCCGGCTGCGCAGGGCGGCTGTGGGTTATGGTGCTTGCGCTTGACGCCGCCCGCCAGAGGGGGCTTGCCGGAGGAGACCAGGCTCCGGCCCTTGGACACGCTGCCGTCGCCCCCCGCCGTCACCGACGAGAAGAACGACGTCGACGTCACCGACGCCGCCGCTGCTTTCTCCGGCTTCGTGAAGTCCAGCGTCAGGCTCTTCACCGGCGTCGGCTGCGCCAACGGTGGCGGAGGAGGAGGAGAAGCATGAGACGACGACGGCGACGCCGCTGCCTCCGCGGCAGCTACGACGACAGGCCCGCGACGAAAACGAGCATGTCCAGTACGGTCAAGGATCGAAATCACCTTCCGGAACCTAGACACCGCCTGGTCCGCAATCTCCCCGAGCGGTGGCGGCTGCGGGCGGTGGTGCTCCCCGCCGGAGAGTGACGAGACGAGCAGCTCGAGGCTGCGGAGCCCCGCGGCAGCAGCTTCCTGGAACGCGAGCTGCTCCGTCTCCGCCGAAGGACAGCCGCGGGGGCTGAAGCCCATGAGGTCGACAGCCATGGGTCGCCGGAGACGGAGACGAGCGCACGCCTTGATGGTGGTGGTGCTTGGGTTGGGTGGTGAGACTGTGAGGTGGTGGGAACGGATGGGAGAGATGGTTTTATAAGTGGAAATGGGGGACTTGGGTTGGATAGACGCGATGGAAGTCAATGAGGTGCTTATCTTTTTCCATCCTTTATCGATTAGATGGAAATTTTATTTGGGGCATCACTTTGCTCCTATTGATAAATTTGAGACTTTTTCTCCATTTGAAAAAAGTGTGGCATTAAGAAATTGCCACATAATTACCTTTTCTTTTGAAATTCCATAGCTCAAAAGGTTTTATTACCTATGAAATACTATTGTTTTCATAATTTTGTTAGGGAGTAGGTATACAACTTTCGACTGTTTTTAGGTGAAAAACTTTTAATGTAACTATAGTATAATTGTAACTACGTTGTAACTATCAGGGCTGGTTCTATATTTTTGAGGGTTTTAGACGAAATCGATACTATAGGTCCTTAAGGCTAAATAATTTTTACTTATAATATATACTTTACAAAACCATGCATACTCTAAAGTGGCATAAACAAACATTATTAACATGATAAACCAAATATAATATTTAATTCTTGAAAAGTAATGTTAATAGTATAATAGACAGCTAACAGAATCCAGAAATAAAATAGTATGAATATCTTAAATAGGAGACATTAAATATCCAATGTCTCATAAAAAAGAACTTCAGGCATTTGTTGAAGCAAAATTATTAATGACATTAAGATCAATATTGTCTAAGATATTCTTCTCAATATTGCACATAGTCAAACTATTAGGCTTACATATACCTACATAATATATATATTTGGGTCAGGCCCCCTTTGGGCTAGGCCCTAGGCCATCACCCTTATGACCCTGCTCTAGAGTCAGTCTTGGTAACTATACTGCAATTAGTAATTACAGTGTAACTTATATATAAATTATGTATATAAATAAAAAACATATGCGACGCCATGCGCGAAATTTTTCTCTCCCCACAACACGAATCTCAAAGCGTATCTGGGGGTCTAAAAATCGCAAGTTTCCTTCCACGATTTTCTATCGACAGATATATAGCAAAACAGTTTTTGATATTGTCGTTTTGTCCATGAATTTTTCTCATTGTTGCATGGCTTTATTTACCGTTCTTTTTATTTCATTGCTTTATAATTTTTTTTGACACACATAAGTTCTTACATTATTGTTTTTGTTTCAAAACCTTCTAGCATATAGAAGGAATAGCATTCAGCCTTTATGACCCACCATGGATCATGATGACAAGAGATTCACTCGTGTCTTTTCTCCATAGAAAAAATCCATTTATTTTCGTTTAGACGAATTAATTGGTTTTTACTGCGTTCGCCTTACTTAAACGACTTTACACTTTGCTCACATGGATACCCTCTATAATTTTAGAAATATTATGTGCTTTGGCTGTAAAACTTGCACCAAATTGAGCACCCATGACCCATGGTGGGATCCCCGTTATTGAACGGGTGGACTTTGGGAACGAGCATAGAATACTCAGCACTCAACAATTTTATATGGGTTTTTTTTATTTTCTTCATGTTTTGGTAGGATGTGTAATGTGACTTGCCTTCAAAGTCAAACCTTCAAACTGGTGGCAAGGTTCCTAGAAATATGATATGCATAATTAAAAAGATCATGACCATCATGATTGTCTCCAATCTGGTGTATCCACTTTTAATATACTAATATGGAGTATGTACTGATTTTATTTTGATTAGTTGTTTATTGGGGTCAGAGATTCCATGTGCATCCTTTGATTAGTATACTTGCTCCGGTCAGGAATTTTATTACTAGCAATTTTGACCACTAATTTTTATGTATCTATTCTAAATTTCTGGAAAAAATATTGATGGAAGTTTTAAAAGTTACCTTTGAAATTGGTGGCGATGTTCCTAGAAACATGATATGCATAATTAAAAAGAGCGTAACCATCATGATTATCTCCATTTGGTGTATCCACTTTTAAGATAATATATATACCGCTTTGATTTTGATTAGTTGTTTATTGGGGTCAGAGGTTCCATGTGCATCCTTTGATTAGTATACTTGCTCCGGTCAGGAATTTTATTAGTAATTTTGACCACTAATTTTTATGTATCTATTCTAAATATCTGAAAAAATATTAATGGCTGAAGTTTTAAAAGTTTTACTCCAAATACATATAAAATGTCATGTTTTTGTGACCAGGCAGAGTAGTTCACATAATCACATTGCTTTGATTCTTCTCTCTGTTTGACAATTTGCCTCAACAGTCCGTGAACTTAACCATTGACTTTAATTGTTATTTGTCATAGTGGTGAACCGGTCAGCTATTTTACTTGTAGCTAGAAGCCAAGAGCTATAACAAGTCCTTGGCCCTAATCACAATTCAACACTCTCTTGTTCCAAAAACAATTCAACACTCTCCTCCCAAAAACAACGTGCTACACACATAATCAATTAAACTTACACCTCGAAATGAGAACCTTAGACAAGGAACAGTGTCTGAATTGGATTGTGAGACTGACCTAAAATAGAGATAGGGTCAAGTCAACTAAAGCTAAAGCCTGATTAGCCATTGACCGCGCAATTTCCTCACTGTGCATTGTCCGTTCTTTGCAAGTGTGTGTATGGCTTTTATCAAGTTGATGATTTTGTTTAACAAATCCCATTTTAGGGCCTACGAGAATACACCTACCTAGCTAGGATTAGTAAGATACTTCCTCTGTTACTTATTTAATAAGTAGGTGTAGTTTTAGAACGTGCAAAATCAAATTTTAAAACCTTAACTCACTAATATATGAAAAATATTAGGATTTAATATTTAAAAAGAAAACCAGTAGATTTGACACGAAAAATATGCTTTTATGTAGGTATATTTTTAATATTACATCTGTCCTTGAAAGGATGACGTTCTATAATATGTACAGTCATACATCAAAATGTTAAATCATAATAGATGCAAAATACTAGGATTTAAAATATGAAAATTATATTAGTTGAATTGTCATAAAAAACTCTTTTATATAGTTATATTTTAAAGAATTTTTATATATATACAGTTTAAAAAATAACAATAAAACATATACATTGAAGGCTATGTCGATATCAAAAATTAATGACGGGTATTAATATTTACATATATATATTTCTAAAAATATGATAAAGCATATTGACTTTGATTATAAATATCTGGCGTTTAGGACAAGCTTTTGTCAAACTTTTGAAGCTCTGACCATTAATTTTATACTAGAATATGTTTATAAGATCTAGTAATAATTTTATACTTTTCAAGGTAAATTTACACATGTTATCTCTTTTCTTTTTAAACCAAACATTTGAGAAACTACTAGAAACTATTGATGGCTAATGTTTTAAAAGTTTGATCAAATTTATCCTAAATATTAAATATTTATGACATGTGAGAATATACATTAGAGATTATATTGATATCCTAAAAGACAAGTAAAAGAAAAAGACACAAGGTATGAAAATCTTAAGGCGATTTGATTTGAGCATCTCTTAATTCTTTTTTTTAACAAATATACTTTCTTATTAACTAGTGGTACTTTATGTGGGGGAGATAAGTCAAATCTGATGGATCGTGCAGCTCAACTTGTGTATGTAAAGCCCGGCATGCCTTGCAGACTGCGATCCAAGTCAGAAGTGCAACTGGGCTAATGCGATCGCTTTGCGTTTTAATTTACGTAGAAATTATAGTTGATTAATCCAAAGCAAGATCCGTGGAGGATGCATTAGGATGCATGAGCATGATCCTAGACTGTTGATCATGGTATATCCCGGAGGCTCCGCACATGCTCGATTCCCAATACATTCATACTTTCTTCTTAGTTATTCGATATCAATTTTTTTCTTAGGTTTTCAGCGTTTCGATCCAATAAAAAAGTTACATGTTCCACCTTGTCAAAAACAAAAGGTAAAGTCCGTTTTTGTTATTTTTAACCTTTGTCGTAGTTGAATTTTCACCTTAAATTATAGACAACTATTTATGTTTCACTCTCAATTTTCGGGAACAAACAAATAACGACGCAAGTCTTATTTATTATAGTGTTTTATTAAATAAATAACAAGGCAAGCCTTATTTATTTTTGTGTTTTTATTAATGTGACGTGGTTTTCGTTGACATGAGCTCCTACTGTAAGTTCATTTCACCTCTATCTAATTAGTGGCATACACGTCAAAAAACAAGATTTCAACAAAAGCCAGAATAAGGCTTATGTTGTTATTGATTTTAAATGTTTAAAAGTGTACCGGTGTTTGAGTTTACAGTAAAAAACAAATTTCTCGAGAAGCCAAAATTGGATTATACACTTATGGAAATGCCCAACTGTGCCTGGCGAGCAACAGCCCAAACCTCACTGCGAAAAAATGTCCAACTCTGTTTCGCCAAAGAGTAAAGCTGAGCCCACAACACACTGACATGGTGAGCCCAAAACACACTGATATGGTGTTTGCTTTTGTTTCTTGCTTCTAACTTTTTTTCTCGGTTTTTGTTAGCACATTTTTTAAAACATAAAACGGTGCGTTTTTTTAAAAACTTTTTAAATGAAAGTATCTTAAAAATTAAATAGTAGATTCATTTTTCAAGTTTCTAATAATTAATACTTAATTAATCATACGCTAATAATATTATTTGTTTTGCATATGGTTTATAAACCAATACAATAAGTCAATTCAAACACCTACTCAGAAATAAGCAGATAATCGCAACATATATTTGCAAACAAAATGCACGCTCTATACCGATCGTTCAGAATTTTTACAGTTAATAGTACTGTACTATGAAAATCTTCCATTGTTCTCCAGAAGCTAGCGTTTCAGATCATATATATCTACTTGTATTCGTCAAAAAGAAAAAAAAAGAAGAAAATGCCATATCTGCTTGATGGGCTAAAGTGGTATTTAAATTAGTTTATAGGTGTGGTTTATAAGTCGCACATAAAACGAGAAACGTCATTAATACGTGATTAATTAAGTATTAACTATTAAAAACTTGAAAAATAGATCTATTTAATTTTTAAGATACTTTCATATAAAGAGTTTTTAAAAAAACGTACTGTTTTGCGTTTTGGAAAATATGCTAACAAAAATCGAGGAAGTAGTCATAAGCTAGAAGGTAAAAAAAACACCACCTAAGTACTTTGGTTCGATGAATTAAGAAACAATTTCCAAAATTTGAAGCAAATGGCACCACAAAGCTTAATTGAATGCAAGAAATCGTCCGTTCAATTGTGTTTTTGTTCTATTCATTCAATATACTTGAGGACGTTTTGCTTTGAAGATGTTAGTACTCCACGGATTAATGGAGACACTTGAACAACCAACCCGATCGATTGATCAACATGGACAAAACCTGGGTGAGTTGTCAACCTTATCTTGGCCTACAGCAATAGGAGAGGATTTGGGGCTCATTAGTTGGCTGTGCGTGTCCACAAATGGTCAATCATGACCAGTGATTGGGTACAGGGCTTGCTAATTTCATCCTGGTTGAATTAAAGGATATGAATAAGACCTTGTTTTCTTCTTCTTCAATGGAAACATGAATACATAAATAACTTGATAAGAAACAATTTAATTATAGAACCAGACCTTAAAGGCCAGTTTGTGTCATCCGTGGGCTCTTCTCCACGTCATGTGGAGCGTGCAATCACTTCTCCCCTAGAAAGATATAAAAAATCAAGCAGTTTGTTAAGGGAAAAACCAGTTGGATCCAGTGCTTCATCCACATCCCTAGCCATATGGCCCATGCATCCTATCCTTAGTTATATGTGCCCATTGCAATTCACTGATATGGTTACTAGGTATAGCCTAATTGTTGTGTGCATTATGAACACACTAAGGATACATGCAATGTGTGCGTGGCAAAAGGAGGTAAGGAACCAAATATGCGTGGTGAAACGAGGTAATGAAACAAATATCCCCTCTTTAGCCATTTGAGAGCATAGACAGAGAGTGGAACTGTGCCCGAGGTAGCTTGGGCTTTGAGGCCCGTGTGAAAAAACAATTTTATGGTATATTATCTCTACTACTTAAAAACGGAGTCGTCCATCCTCCCCTCCACTCCCCTCATCACATTGTACTAAAAGCAACCACCGCGTCCCTTAAAAACTAGTAAAAAACATGTCGTATGGATCTGTTGCAATGTATAGACATGTTACTACTCCCTCCATCCCAAAATATAGTTACCTTTAGGTCTGAATATTATCCCAAATGTAGCTATCTAGAACATGTAAAAGATAACTTTTAACTCATTGCTTTTTATGCTATCCTTAGTGGCTCCATCATCCCACCAACCCTCGAGACATGCATTCTATCCATACTAAATTTTCATCAACCCATCATCTATTAATGAGGGTATTTGTCACACCCTGATTTTAGCCACACAAAAACTTTAACTGAGAAAAATACCCAAGAAAATAAATTTAAAAAGGCTAGAGGAATTAATTAAAGGTGTAAAATGCAAGATAATAAATTATCGTGGCCGGGAATAATTTTCTTGTATTCTCTGTGCCAAAATACATTAACTGGATTTTTAGTCGAATTTTCAGAACACAGGAACTATTTTTAATAAATTAAAAACGCTTATCGGAATTTAAATTGTCCTGGAAAATCTTTTTCCATTTTCCTTTCTCTTTTTCTTCTGTTGGGCCGGCGGCCCGCTCCTGTGTCAGCCTTCCTCCCCGCGCGCCCACAGGCTAGTTCCCCTCCCCGGCCTCTTTCTCCCTGCGCTGGGCCGGCCCACCCCTCGCCAGCACCCCTCGCCCGTGCCCTCACTTGCGCCCGCGCGCCTCCCGCTGATAGGCCAGGCCCGCCCGTCAGCATCGTCTTCCTCCTCCGTCCGAATCGGGCGGAGGGGAAAATCCTCGGAGCCGTCCGATCCGGTGCCGCCTCCCGCCTCCTCCCGCGCTCGCACTCAGTTCAAACGGGTGCGGACCGAGTCCGCCCCACCTCCGCTAGTTCCCCGGCGTCCACGCCCCCTCACTCCCACGAATCGCGCGCACGATCTCCACGCCGCCACTCTCTCTCCCATGCGCGATTGGAGCCGTTCGGCCTCGATCTCTCCAGGCTGACTGCATAAAAAGCCCCTCCGCCCTCTCCTCCATTTTTTCCCCCAACACACCGAGTTTCCCCATGCTCTAGAACCCCCTCACCACACGCACCGAGCTGCCCGTTTTTCACTGACTCCAGCCACTGCTCACCGCCGTTCCGGACGCCGCTAGGCCATACCGCCACCGCCAACACCTCCGCCGTGCCACACCGCACCTCGGCTGCCACTCCGTGGAAGCCAAAGCCCGCTGGACCGCCCCGCCCACGTGCACGGTGAGTATCGGCCCTCCGCCTCCTCTCCGGCCGGTGATTCCCGCCACGCCGCGTCTCCATTCTTTGCCCTAACTCCTCTTCCGTCCTCCTCATCCTCTAGGACGCCTCGGCAACCGCCTCTCGCCCGTTCCCCGCCGTCGGAGCTTCGTCACCGACATCGTCCCAAAGCCGCCGCCGCTTTTTCGTCACCACCGTCGTCTTCGCGCCGTCGCTCACCGTCGCGAGCCGCCGGTGAGAACCCTCTCCGTTTTCCCGTTCCATTCCGCCTCTCCGTGTAGTCGCCGCCGCGCCGGGTGGTCGCCGTCGGTGACCATCGGGTCACGTGCGTGCCGCCACCTCCTGCTCGAGACGGCTGGCTTCGGCCGCCGCTCCCTAGGGCCGTCCGATCTGCCGGGTGGCAGATCGGGGCCGCCCGCCCGCTCGCTCGCGTGGTTGCCCGCGGTGGCGCCACATGGTGCGCCCGCTCTCGGCTGCGGTGGACTTGGTCCACCGTGCACCTGCCTCTGTGCGCCGCCTCTCCCTCCGGTGACGTCTTTAATTCGGTTTAATGCGTAATAAATCGCCTGTTAATTATATTTACACTAAAAATAGCAGTAAAATTTCAATAAATCATAACTAATTCATACGAACTCCAATTAAGTCCATTCAAATTTCATTAAATCCAGAAAAATGCCAAGAATCTATTAAAAATACTTTCAGCCCATGTTTGATTGCCCCATGTACTGTTTTTAATTGTTTATGCATTGTTTGTTGTAGAATCCGACGCCGGTAATTCTCCCGCGTATTTCGAGATCGTAGCAGGGTACCTTGAGCCAGAGCAAGGCAAGTCGCATTGTTACTTTGATCACTTTGTACCTATTTTTCGCTAAATTGTTTGTTTATTCAATAAACTGCATTATTTTAATATTTCATGTGGGTGGTTATTATCTATGAAATGTTAGGACTTAGCCATAGTTTTGAAACCTGAACCCTTGTCACCTGGGTAATAATGTGATTAGATTACAGTTCTTAGGATGCTTAGCCATGCTTAGCAACCTAGCTCACATGGGAATTAAATATTATTTCTTTATATGATTCGACTCCATGTCGCAAAAGTGAAACTTTGGATAGGCTGATATTAAACTATTAAAATTTGACCTAAATGGTGGGCTGTGGGTGTATGGTTTGCTTGTCACACCCACAGCAATTAAGGACCGTTCACGGGAACCACTTGGGCAACTTTCCGTTCCACAAGCCAGCGTGGGCAAAGCTGGGCTTGAAGCGTTCTTCTCCTCTCCTAGGCACCGAAAAAGAGGGTGAGCGGGATGGAGTTGGGTCGGCCCGGGGTAGGTGTGGCGCCTCCCGACTAGGTGGAAGGCCACCATGTGCATAAGGCACCCGATCCAGGATCAGTCGGGTTTACGCACAACAATGATACACACACAGAGTTACATAATACATAAACAGAGTACTTACATATACGTACAAGGAGATCCATCCAGGACAGACCCGGGATGGGGAAAAATAATCCAACTGGTAAACTAGCGAACAGCAGAACAGGGCGGAAGCTGGACAAACACTACTCCACAGGCTCGGTTGGGAACTAGGCTCGAAACCTTCAGAGGTCCTTCGTAGTCGGCCTGGTCTTGGAGGAACTCGGCAGCAGTCGGAATCTTCGTCTTCCACTCCAAAACCTACTATACATATATATGAACAAGGTTGGTATTTCGTACTCAGCAAGCCGGGAATGATGCCATGTTGGTTAGACAAGAAGAGCTAAGGGTTTCATTTGCGAAAGACTGCCTTATTAAACTCTTTCTTTGCAAACACTAGTGAGTTCCAATTTTTAGTTGGCGGACAGAGGCTCACGCCTCCTCCAATCCGGCCCAAGTTTGCTTTTCAACAACTCACCACTTAAGGAATCAAGAGTAAACATACATGTTCTTATTTCTTTTTACTTTGATTTGGTTGGTCCTTTATCTCCCGAGTAGCTTACTACTCGTTGACCCTGAGACTCGGCTACAACCAAATTCAGCTGTGGCACTTGATGCCCGCTACACTGGCTACAACCAGCTAGCTAGTCGGCGCCCTGGCTACAACCGGGGGCTCATCATCGCTGCCCTGACTACAACCCGGGCGCATGATCATGGCACTAAATGCCCGCTAGGCTGGCTACAACCAGCTAGCTAATCGGCCGCCCTGGCTACAACCCGGGGGCTCATCATCGCTGCCCTGGCTATACAACCCGGGAGCAATGATCATGGCCTTGAATGCCCGCTAGGTGGCTACAACCAGCTAGCTAGAACACTGCTGCCCTGGCTACAACCCGGGAGCGTGCTCATCACCATGCTTCTGGCTACAACCCGAAGACTGAATTGCCGCCCTGGCTACAACCCGGGGCCTCAAACTTTGCTGCCCTGGCTACAACCCGGGAGCATGATCTTCATCCTGTTTACACTTTTCATACACTTGTTTATGGTGCTTAACACCCCGGACCACAGATCCGTTTTTCTGGCCACACAGGTCCTTCCTTTGCTTACTCGGGCAACTCAGGTTCACGGTTCCTTTCCATCAAACACTTTTCACAAATCACTGACAAACAAATCTACGCCATGGGAATCGATCCTTAATGATAATACATAGCCAAGCACACAGGCACTGTCTCTGTACATCAAGAATTTTCACAAAATTTCCTTTATTTCACAAAACGCGCCGATACACAAAGTATCGGGTTTTCCAAACTGTTTAGTAAAACCCATCATTTTTCCCAAACGACAAACAACGTTGCAGGGCTAAGCCATTTTACTCGGCATCGTATCCTCAGATAGGATGCTAGCGTGCCATTTGTGGGGCTCTTCAAGGGAGAAATATAACAACATCCTACCAATAAGTGCTACTACTGGCGGGTCCATCTGCGCTTGCAGATAACCGAGGCCAACAGTTTAAAAAGGTGTAACTAAGCAATGCATATATTTTCCAAACAACATAGTTTTTTGCATATATGGGAAACAATATGATCAAAGAGGCTTGCCTTGTTCCAAGGAGGGGTTCTCTTTCTTTCGGCGAAGGTGGTCGGGATCGTCACCGGTTGGTTCTGAACAAGCAGAAAGAAACACTGATAAGCAGGAGAAGTAAAACACCAAGAAAAAGGATCAAGAAGTAGTCGGCTGCAGAAAAGGGGGCATGTCGGCTGAACCAGGCTTGCGAACCAGGCGACAGAGCTCCAAAGCTTGAGAGGATGAAAACAGCAGAGCTGGAGCTGGCCGGTTTGCAAAACAAAGGAAGAAGGGGCACGGTTTGGCCATATATATATATAAGCCGACGTGCAAGGTTGAGGCACGGTGGAGCTGGGCAACGGGTGGAAGCAAGAAGTCAAGATGAACTGACAGGGATATGACAGGAAGTGACTTTGGAGTCCAACTGGTCAGAGGAGTTGGCAAGGCACTGTAGCTTGCGATGAGACATAAGGTCAGGCTAGGACAGGTTGGAGAAATCTCACTGACCGGGCTTCGGACTGACCACTGTCCAAGCGATGCTGCGGTTAGGTGAAGATTGACTTCTTCACTACTTCGGTAGTCGCGTCCAAACGGGTGGGTGCAACTCGGGGGACAAAGAAGCAACAGGTCTCAACAGGTAGTCGGCCACATCACAGTGCTACTCGGCAGCAAAGGGGTCCGAGTAAGACAAGGATAAGGGCAGGGTACAAGGACTGAGTAGCAACTCTACTCGGCACAAGGGAGAAGGTAGTCGGCTGGCGGGGAGAGGAAACGGAGGCACAGCTGACAGGATAGGAAAAGATTTAAGATCAGAAAAACCAGTTACAACAGGGAAAAGGAAAGCGGGTCGTTACAGTAGGTTGATCGGCTGCCGGATTCACCGTGGCGCAAGGGGGGTAGCCTGGCCAATATGGCGTGCCCTGTCGGCAGGTGCAACCTCAGCGTGGTGTGGATGGTTAGGGAGGGGTTTCGTGAACGGTCCTGTCACAGTCTCTCACAGGACATCGTGGTGATGTACTGGCACATGGAAACGTGTGTGGGGCTGTGTCTTGTGGGTACAGTTGTACACCTCTGATCAGAGTAAAACTATTCGAATAGCCACGCCCGCGGTTATGGGCACATTGGCCAAGACTCACCGTGATTAGTCTCACCCTAGATAATTAATCTGGTTTTATAAAACTGGTGTTGTGGAAGGTGTTGAGTCTGGTTAACGTGGTTGAGTTGACCGGGGGTGACCGGTTAGCGTGGTGTAACGCTAGTCGGTGGAGACTGGTGAGTGTGGTGTAACTCTCATCAGTGACGCCTGGTGGTCGTGGTGTAACTTCCATCAGCGCGGCCTGGTCAACGTGGTGTAGCGTTGATCGGGAAAAGCTGGTCAGCGTGGTGTAACGTTACCCGGTGGTGACTGGTTAACGTGGTGTAGCGTTAATCAGTGGAGTCCGGGTAACGTGGTGTAACGGTACCCGGAGGTGTCTGGTGAACGTGGTGTAGCGTTCATCAGTGGAGAGACTGGTTGACGTGGTGTAGCGTCAATCAGTTGGGAATGGTTGGGCCTGGTTAGCGTGGGGTAACGTTAATCAGCGGAGAATTAATATGGTGAAATTAATCAACCTTTTGACTGTTTGTGAACTACCACTATTTGCATCTGCTTTTATGCAAAACAAACCCTATCCCATCTTTGTACCCTGTGCATATGCATAATTGTGGGTGTGATTTGTTGAGTACTGTTGTCGAAGGATGGAACCTCGACGGTGGGAAGTCAGGAGACCCCCCTTTTGAGATTCGGCCAGGGGAGTAGTTCTCAGGCGAAGCCGACGTCAGGAAGAAAGATGGTTAGATGAATCGGCAAAGAAGACGAGAGGAAGCAGGGTTCGGACCGTCCGAACCGGGATCGGACCGTCTGAATCCCGGGGGCCCGAGCTGGAGGCAGAGAGGTCCGGACCGTCCATTTGCGGGTCCGGACCGTCCGAACTGTGGTAATCGCACGGGGCGTCTGGGAAGACGATCAACAGTTGCGCACAGAGGAGACAGGAGGATTTATACAGGTTCGGGCCGCCGGAGCGTAATACCCTACTCCTGTGTGTGTTTGGCTATGAGGTGGATGAATGTGGTTACAGGGTGAGCTCAGCCGGAGCCGAGGAAGAAGGACAGTAGGTTGAGAATGAGCTCGGGTGCTGAGAGCTGGGAGTTAGAGGTCCTCAGTTGAGTCTCCCTTTTCACCGGTGGCTTGGATCCTCCTTTATAGAGTAAGGGGAGTCCACAGTGCCGGTCATACGTGGTGAGAGAGAGAGAGAGAGAGAGAGCTAGATATGCTACATCTTGTCGTGCCGGTTGGCGCCCGTCTGCCGCACCGCGCTAGAGGACGTCTAGTCGCGCTGCCCGCCTGCTGAGGGCGGCCTGGAGCGCGAGGATGTGACGTGACACACCGCGGCCGCCTGCTGCGCCGCGCCTGGAGGAGCGTGCTGTTCTGCCTGCTGAGGGCGGCTGGTCTGGTTGGTTCTTTGTCGGACTGTCTCCTGGAGATGCTATCGGGAGACAGACGGGAGGCGCCCTGTCACCTCACCATTAATGCGAGTATATTTGGGGAGCTGATTTGCTCCCAGAGAACGAGCCCTAGGGGCGGGAGTCCCTGACGCCGGTCCCGAGGAAGATGTAACCCGGGCGTGGCGTACCCGGTCAACGGGAGGGCGCGCGCCCCGAGGAAAGCACTCCCGGGCCCGAGAGGCACGGAAAGCGGCACCCGGACGAGCGTCGGGTCCCGGGCACGGGAAGTGGCTCCCGGAACCGGGGGCTGAGGCCCGGGTACTCACTGGAAGAGGACTGTAGCCGCTCGTTGTCCGGTGAAGAAATATAGGCCGGGGGAGCTGACGTGGCAGAGGATCCACGCGTCCCCGCGACTGTGGGGACCCCAGTCCCGTTTCGCCGACAGTGGCCCCTGGCCCTGTTGCTCGGCCGAACGCTCTGGGCAGGAACAGGGCCACATCTTTGAAGAAACGAGGGACGCTGGGTCCGCCTAGTTCATCCTGAGTTGGTGGAGCTTTGATGAACTTATTGCGTAGACTGGGATTATGTGCTCGGGAGCAAACATGGGCCCGGGAGCGAGGGCCCCCGTCTGAAAACATGGAACGAAGTGGGTCCGAGGAAGTCGCGGTGGTTGCGAGGAACGCGGGAGGCCGTGGCCGAGTCCGCTGTCCCGGAGGCAGGGTCCTCGACCACGGCGAGCACTATGTAGAGCCAATGCTGACGAAGACACGGTCGAGGAAGAGGTCGAGGAAGAGGCCTGTGGGAGCCATGGGCCCCGGGTACCTCATTACCAGCACATGGGCCACTCGGAATAGAGATGGGCCAGATCATGTAATTAGAGATAGATAGCACCCGGCAGGCTGTGCCTTGTATAATAAGGAAACATAGCCTTAGTCGATAGGATTCTATCTCTAAGAAGAAAATCCTTGTCGTGATCCGACTGGGATCGCTTACCATGTACCCCTGTCCCTAGTATATAAAGGGAGGCAGGGCGCCCCATGAGGGACAAAAGATCATTGTCACAAAACCACCTCAGAGGAATAACAACCTCACTGGACGTAGGGTATTACCTCACATCGAGGGCCTGAACCAGTATAATTCTCTTGTGTTTCCTCTGCAATCCACCGCAATCCAGGTCGCCGAGTAGCCCCATTAATATTATTGCCGGTGCAAAAGCATCGACAGTTGGCGCGCCAGTAGGGGTGCGCGAATTCTTCATGCAACAGATTCAATGGATCCTAGTCAACGGAGTCAGAGGGCGCTAAAGTCTCCCAATGGGAGCACCATCACCTTCAGGAGTCTTGATTTCGTCGCCGATCAACCTCAGCAATCTTTTCCTTGCATGAAGCAGATCCGATCTCCCAGACGATGGAGCCAGCCGGCGTTGCGCCAGTCGCGCCCCAGGACGTTCGCCATCTCCTTCGACGAGTCTACTACGACAGTCCCTCACGTCGCCGGACATCGGAAAACTCTCTCCTTCGCGTCCGACTCGCGCTAGGCCTGAGCCAGCGCTGGTTTAGGCCAAGAGGGGGAGAGATCGTCAATCTCCCGTACGGATTCGGCGACGCTGTGCATCTACAACCCGCGGCAGCAGAGCGACCTCCAGCATCAGTATTGGACACGGTCATGAACCGTTTCGAGATTGGATCTGAGAGAGGTCGAGTCGTCAAACTCCGATAAATACTCGGAGTCCGACACCAAGGCGGATAGCGGTTCGAGCACCAACTCGGAACCCACCTTGGCAAGCTTCCTCCTTCCCCCTGCGAACGATCTTCATGGCTTCCAACGCCACCGTCCGAGGTGCGCTGACTGGCAAGAGGAGCAGCAAGGAGGAGCGCCCCGACTGACAACAACAAGAGAGCCAACAAACGCCAAGCTCGCAATGACGGGCTACGACAGCTGGACGAGACCGCCCAGCCAGCAGATCTCCAAACCAATTGTCGGCGACCACGGACGGCTTCGTCACGCCCACAACAGAACGTCGTGGCCGCCGCCAACGCCTGCGAGACACGCTCAGCTTGATTCCGGTCATCAGGCCCACACCAACTATCGCCAAGATCAAGGCGATGATCACGCTGCCGCACTGCCAGCAGCAAGAACAGTCAGGCAAACTCAATACCGACCCATCGAACGGGCTCTCCAGCGCGGAGTCATCGCATCAGCGCGACGTCGGCGGCCGGCTCCACCGGCAGCGCGAAGATCCCGCCAAACAACGCTCGGCAATACAACTACGACAACCCGGCGGCTACGTCGCCAATACGACCGCCACCCAAGTCAAGACCTCCGAGTGGCGAATAACAACGCATCTTCGCACACCAAAAACGCCCGGGCTGCCCCCGGCTCCACCAGCCAGCGCGAAGAGCGCGAGGGCATGAACGCCGCCGACTGACGAGGATGAACATGAGCGCTTCCGGTCACACTACGAACGGACTACACCCCAAAACGAAGCCCAAGTCCTTCACGATGACGAAGGCATTCCAGCCTGTACTCGGGAGTTACAGGACGTCCCTGGCCAGTCGCTGAAGCCTACGGAATCGAAAAAGTACAATGGCAAGGACCAACCCAGACCTGGGCTCACCTTTACGTTCCTAGCAGACAAGCCTGCTGGGGGGCGACAGCAAGCCAGACAACTACCTCCCAGTAAGCATTAGCCGACTCGGCGAGGACATGGTGACAGCCTCCCAAGGCGGCTCGATCAGGGTCCTGGGGAAAACTCAAGGAGCGGTTCATCGCTAACTTCCAGGGACCTACGAGAGACCGGCTTCCGAGCACGCCTTCCAGCTGGCATCGAAAGAAGAACGAGCTCTGCGTGAATTCAGTCAAAAGGTTTTTCCGAGAAGCGCAAATCAGATTTCCAAGTATCAAAGACGAGGCGCTCCGCCGCCTTCCGCAAAGGAGGTTGAAAAGACGCCCCGCTCCATCTGGCCGGAAGTTCACTCGGAAGCCACCATCCACTGTTCCAGGGGCTCTTTCGACATGGCTTAACAAATACGCCGACTCGGCTGAAGCCGTCGCTTGAGGCCTTTTGACGAAGAAGAAGGAGCCCCGACAAAAAGACAGACAAGGCGGAAAGCCGACAACGAGCCGTCTCAGAATAAGTCTGGCAGCCGCAAGCGGAAGTCGGACAAAAAACGAGGTGGCCAACATGGAGCGCAGCTCGGGGCGCGGCCCCAGCGGACAACGACTATCAGAAAGCATGAGCGGGCCTTGCCCATTTCACCCCAAAGCCGGCACGCGCCCAAGACTGCCAACGATGCTCAAGAAGTTTGCTCCGAGCAAGCGTTCATCGTCTGGCGCCGACAAGGACAAAGATAAGCCAGACTCAGGCCCGGCTGAGGATTTCCAGGATTCCCAAGCTAACTCACCACATCTGTGGGGGACCACTTGCGTACGAATCCAAACGCAAAGCAGAAGCTTCTCAAATACGGCACATCAACACGGTCTCCACAGCCGACACACCCCCAAATACTGCGCTGGTCAAAACGGCCCATCACCTTCAAGTCAGCGCAGTCACCCAGATCGGATTTCCCACCCGGGACGATATCCACTCGTCCTGAACCGGTCGTCAGAAATATCAGGCTGAAGAAAAACCCTCAATCGACGGAGGTAGTGCGCTCAACATCCTATTCGCCAAGACTTGGACGAGATGAGAATTTCTCGTTCAGAACTACGGCCCGAGCACTGCGCCCTTCCAACGGATAATTCCCGCTTAGTCATCAACCCCACTCGGCAGTAACCTTGCCGGTAAACCGTCGGCACGACGGACAACTTGCCGCTACAAAAAACATTCTGCCTTCGAGTTGTCGCCACTGCGAGACCGCGATCACGAATACTTCGACGCCGGCCCTCGCCAATTTCATAGCGATACACGCACTATACGCTACATTTTGGTGCTGAAGATGCCCCGGGCCAGCAGGGAGTCCTTCTCCTCAGCAACTTAGCCAGCGACGCTAAAGCAAGCCTGTCACCTGCGACAAGGAGAGTTGCGAACTGGCTCAAACACAAAGCTTGCAGGTCGGGCGCGACAGCATCCGGCAAGCCGCTACGACCTAGCAATCAAGATCCAGTTTCGGCGAAAAAAAAGCAGCGAAGGCGGGAATTTCAGCGGACTCTGACACGAAAGAGATCCCCCTGGACCCTTCCGACCCCTCCAGACTGCCTTGTAGTCGGGACCGGACTCGACCCAGAATAGGAAGACGCGCTCGTCACTCTCCCTTTCCAGGCAATGAAAGAGATCTCCATGGGAAACCGATCCGACATGCCGGGGCCGTACCAAGGAGGTGATGCGAGCACGCCCTGACAACGTAAGCCAGACGCCAGGCCAGTCAAGGCAACGGCGGCGGCGCGTCGCTCAAGACCGCAAGGATGCTATCCGGGAGGAAAATCACCAAGCTGCCTCGAAGCCGGGTGCATTAAGGAATGTCTACCACCCGGAGCGAGCTGGCAAACCCAGTTCTGGTCCGGAAGGAAAAAACGGTAAATGCGCGATGTGCGTTCAATACACGACCTTTCAACAAAGCGTGCCCCAAGGACCCATTTGGTCTTCCCAGGATAGATCAGGTGAGTTGACTCCACGGCGGGGTGCCGACCTACTCAGGCTTTCTTGGACTGCTACCTCGGAATATCAAATTAGCCTGAGGGAACAAGACTGTTTTAAAAAACATCTTTCATCACGCCGTTTGGAGCGTATTGCTATATTCACAATGCGTTCGGTCTGAAAAAAACGGGCACAAACTACCACGGGCTATTCAGCGCTGTTTGCACACCCATTATCGGCGCGAACGTCTGGAAGCCTTACGTCGACGACGGGTATCAAGACCAAGTCCAGAGAAAGATCTCATGCCGACTTGGAAGAAACCTCCAAAACCTCGCGAAGATTCAAGATGAAGTTGAATCCCGGAAAAGTGCACCTTCGGAGTGCCGTCTGGAAAGTTACTCGCTTCATCGTCTCGCATCCGCGGCATCGAGGCAACCCGGAGAAAGTGAACGCCATCAGGAACATGGCGCCCCCGACAACTCAAAGACGGTCCCAAGAAGTTGACAGCTGCATGCGGCCCATCAGCCGGTTATCGCCCGACTGGGCGAACGGGCATGCCTTTCTCAGGCTCCTCAAAAAGGCGGACACCTTCAAAATGGACGCCGGAAGCCCAACAAGCCTTTCGAAGACTTCAAACATCCTAGCTTTCCTCACGTCACCTCCCGTGTTGGCATCACCCTTACCCAGAAGTGCTAATGCTATATCTCGGCGGCAACGCACTCACGTAG
>RYFJ01004063.1:0-67680 GCA_003991445.1 Oryza meyeriana var. granulata | reverse complement strand
CAAGGTGCGAGCTGTGCTACAAGCGAAAATATCACTTATTACAACATCCGTTGAGTATATTAATCTAGTTATTTATGCATTCTGGTCGATTTACTGTATTAGTTTTACCGCCGATTTTGAGCATCCCGGTTCGATGATCGGCTAATTTCAAATTTTGTTTTTATTATTAGCTACTGCTCATTGCCATCATCGGCTTCCGTCGATGTATAAGCGCTACGATTCAATTGGCCATCGGCGATGAGACGAGTCTAGGGCGGCTTCCAGCAATTGGCTCATGAATTTAATATTTCTTCTCCTTTTTCAATTGCAGGTCAAATTGCTGAGCCGCCTACGAACTCAAGAATTTGTTTTTTTTTTTAATGATCCTTATTGGACTCTCTGTACTGCGAGGAAGGCAAAATCTCTAGGCACCTTGCGATGATTTCCCAGAACGCCGAACGCGCCCCTACCGGCAGGTTTTCGGTGTCAAACACGTTTTTGCACGCCCTGCGTGGGACGCAAAATCTCTTTACCATTCATAGTTACACATGGCCGACAGGTCGGTCACAATTAGCACAAGGTAATTCCGTTAGACATGGGGGACTCTTAATGACGAACATAAAACAGGCAAGCCGAGCATATGGCAATTTCTAGAAGCTGTGCTTAGGAATCCTCAGATGGACAAGGCACAAGGTGTACTTCACAGTAAGACCAGTTTCCAAAACTAGTCCTGTTTGGTGAATTGCAGCCCGGCAACACCAATCTACCTTGTGAATGTCCACCGCGTAGATAACCCTTGTCGCAAACTTATGGTGTAAACGGAGGCAGTTGCCACATCATGCACTCATCAATCAATACTGGCGCTTCCTGCAGTTGAACACACTTTATTTCTTCATTTAAAGAATTGACGTTGGATGGATTTCGGATATTTCATGAGCTACTCGTAGTCATTGTTACCATCCGCAAAAGCTGAGGACCCAATCCAAAGTTGCTCACCCAATCTAGCTAGAGATCGTACCAGAAAGCCTCCCCTGTTTGCAGCTGAACCGAGCTGGGAGCAAGCAGGACCATTTTTCCTGGCTGGATTACATTGATCCTCGCCGTCTTAATCAGAGGAGCATATCATACAGAAATCTACCACAGGTAGCATTGCCGATCCAGGGATGTTACCAAAACGTAGAGTATCATAGACAGACCGCGGCAACCAACTCCACCCATAACATTATCAATCGCATACGTGCCAGACGAGAAGATTTATCTCACCAAGGCGTTGCAGAATAGTGAGGGAACAATTTGGTGATCAAGCCCAAGGGAGCCACATTCTCGTAATCGCACCATACTTCCTCAAGTGGTTGACACGTATACATTCCACCACGATAAGGGTTGCCAGAGTTTTCAAGTTCTTAGGGCAAGATGGCAATCTACAGTAGACTGTCCGCCGATTACCTAGCACGAGTGACGGAAGGCATCGGCTGAGAGGGTGTGAGGTGTACGTCTCTTCAGCTTGTCACTATTCTGAATATGACTTATATACTATGTATCTCCTTCAATTCACACCGTTATATCTCCAGTTCGGCATGGGCCTATCTAGAAAACGTTTATAACATACATTCTATCTCGGATATCGGATGCAGATGAGTATAGCAGACATTCTGACACATCGGATAATGGCCGCTGCGGCCAGATTGAAAACATACTAGAATAATCACATCAACGCTCTTCGGTGAGATTGTCTAGAAACCGATGTTAACAGTCTGCAACCCCTGTGAGGCAATGGGATCTAGCGATCTCGCGTCTCATCCAGAGCTCTCGTTGGGTGCGACCATTAAGAACTAGGTATTACATCACAAGACGTTATACGCTCCCTTGGACCGACCTCGGTACAAGAAGGTATGTCCGGCTCCATGTAAAGTCCGTGATTTCGAAAAGAGGTGAAAAGCAGTTACTGACTTACAGGAGGCAAGGGTTGCTTAGGTACAGGTATTATTCTCAGCAGGACTCAGACGCACGCGGGATCCGATGTGCTACTGGTCTGGCATCTGCTCGAGTGGCTCTCTAGGGAACAAGACATCAGTTCTATGCTCAGATGCGTCAACGCGATACTCGGCAAGGATAGAGACGGTTATGATTTGATATTTAATAAAGCGCAATAAACTTTTTGACTTGCTATATACAAGATACAAGCAGATACAACTTTCCGCGGAATACGTGTTCCATACAGCGAAACTGAAGAGAAACCATAGTATTGCAAGTCGGCACAATAACCTACCTATCGCTCATCCACACTAACGAGTTGCAAAGTTTTTCTGCAACAAATTCAATCGAGATGTGCTGTCGGCGCAGGGAAAGAATCAAATTTGACAAAGAGGACGATGAAGATTGACTGGACAACCGTTCCCTGTATCACCAATCTACTCATATTTACCTCCTGGTGGGAAGACAACCACCGACAATAAGTTATACCCTTTATAACCTCTGAAGCCCACAGATCTGTCCTCATCTTTTGGGTTGGCATACCTCATACGGCCTGTGATGCCACCTCAATCAGATGTTCTTATCTTTTACTGCCCTTACTAACACCACAAACGTCCGCAACATAGGGGAACCAATTCACTGATTCACTCTATATGCGGGATCGTCATCAAGGACTCAAGCCGTGGAGGAAAGACATCGAAGTATAATCAAGGATTACTTCATCGGATATGATAGAAAAATATTCAAAGTACGAAGAGCAGTGGATTGAGCCAGACAGGGAAAAATATGATCCACATTGGGATTGTCCGTTCTTCCGATTCTGCTGGGATCAAGGGATGAGATTGCCATCAATTGAAGATTGCCCTGAGTGTGATGATCTGATGTTTCAGCGGGATCGGCAGGAAAGGTTTTCACAGGATTGGCCGCTTGGAAAAAGAGCATCGGTTCATAGCCGATTAGGGCCAATCCATGAAGAGTTCTTTGAAGAGGATGAAGAGGAAGTACATGAAGAACAAGTCCAAAATCCTCAATGGTGTCCTAGCGGAATATTCACAAAGAATCAGAAGAGAAGGGCACAACGACGGCTACGACACGAGAGCAACGGGAAAAGAGGCAGAGGCAATATCAGGAGGAAGCCGATCATCGTCGCAAGAGAACCAAACAAGTATGGCGAGTGAAGAGGAAGGACGATGAAGATCCATCAACTCTAGTAAATATGGTTTTCTTTTTGCCTCGGGAGGCCGTATAAAGCGCTTCTCCTCTCTCTCGGATGAGAAGGCTTAAGTGCGATTTCGTCTACGCTGTGGACAGGCCATATTATTTGAACAACGTCTGAGTTGATCAAGAAGTATTAAGATATATACTATTCAAGGTTATGTGAAATGGCTATACGGTGCATAAACGGGTGATCCAGAGCTGGCATTGTGTAGGCCCCATATATTCGTGGTTATTGTGTCTCAAATCTGGAAAGACGATGAAACAAGATGCTAGTTGATGGGGGGAGCAGCCGTTTATCTCATGGCCTTCATGCTACATTTCAGAAAATTAGGGAAAACTTGCCGAAGATTTGATCAAGACAAATATGGTGCTAAAGGATTCGGTGGAATTCGCGTCAGAGCGAAAGGCGTATTAAACGTGTGTTGTTGAATTGACAGTTGGGAAATAAGACGTACCTACCACGTTTTTCTCTTATCGATGGAAAGGGTCGTACAGTCTGCTTCTTGGCAGAGATGGTAACGTTGTGGGTGCGTGCCTCGACGATGCATCAATGTTTGATACAGCAAGGAGATCAAGTCGAGGTGGTCCTAGCAGATCGCGTTCAACCAACATTGCAATGACCGGGTGATTGCCGGTCTGGGAAAGCTGATGGAGTGGATTGCGTTGTCCGGAAAACTGGAAAGGAGACTATCTTAAGGTTTCACTAGCCGGGATACAGCCGATTCAGCAAGTCGGCTCGTGTTGCTGTTACTCTAATGGCCCATTGAAGATTTTGAGGGAAATTAGGACAAGGGTTTACGTCGGTCCTGCAAGATTGGTAAGAGATCGACATAGGACCAGGATAAAGCCAAGGCCACGTACTATATATGCAAACGCAAACAAACGCGCAGTGGTGACCTAAATTATGTCCTGAACTTCGAGAAGAATTGATTAACATTGTTGAAGTAGTATCGGATTGTTTGCCTGGAGTATCATGAGATGCCAGGATTAAGCCGATCAATTGGAACATCGGCTGCCATTTAAACCAGGATATCGGTCCGTTCAAATAGCTCCAAGAATTCAAGGCAGAATTATATGAGCCGATCAAAGCGGAAATCACAAGGTTGTATTGATGCCAAATTTATAAGGCCGTGCCAATATGCTGAGTGGGTTTCTTAATATCGATCTCCCAGGTGAAAAGAAGAATGGAAAATTGAGGATATGTATCGATTTCCGGGACTTAAATAAAGCTACCCCCAAGGATGAGTACCCGATGCCCGATAGCAGATTTGTTGGTAGATGCAGCATCAGGAGCACACAAGATTTATTAGCTTCATGGACGGTAATGCAGGATACATCAGATTTTTAGCATGGCTGAAGAAGATATTGACACAAGACTGCGTTTTTGATGTCCTGGGGCTATCAGCTTATATGAGTGGTATTAATGACGTTTGGTTGAAGAAAGTTGCCGGTGGTGACCCTTCTTAGAGGGCGATGAATCTTATTATTTCATGATCTCATCGGCTTGTTGTGAGAAATTTACATGATGATGTTGGTGGTTAAGTCTAAAATGAGGAAAGCCATATAGCCGATTTGCGAAAGGTGCTGGAGAGGGACAAGAAATACGACTAAGATAAATCCCATAAAATGTGCTTTTGGTGTATCGGCTAGGCAGTTTGGGGTTTTATGGTTCCATGAGCGAGAGAATTGAAGTCAGTCAAAGGAGCATCAGAGCCTCAAGACCACGGAGCACCAAGCAATAAGCGAGTTGCAGTCATTGATCGGCAAGATTAATTTTGTGAGGAGGTTTATATCAAATTTGTCAGGGAGAATTGAATCTTTTACTCCGTTGTTGAAGTTGAAAGACGATCAAGAGTTCGTGTGGGGGGCAGATCAGCAAAAGGTATTCGATGGGATTAAGAGTTATTTGAAGTTCCCAACACAGATTTTAATTCCGCCGCAGAGAGGAGTGCCGTTCAGGTTGTACTTATCAGCCGATGAGAAATCCATCGGATCTGTTTTTAATTCAGAGTTTGAAGGCAAGGAGCGAGTTCGTGTTCTATCTAAGCAGAAGGCTTTGGATGCTGAAACAAGATATCCTGCGGTGGAGAAATTATGCCTTTGTCTGTATTTTTCATGCACCAAGTTGAGGCATTATATTTTCTTCCTATCGGCTGAATGCACAGTGGTTTGCAAGGCGACGATGTGGTGATACACTGTTGTCGGCTCCTATTTTAAGGGGCGATTTGGTAAATGGGTTTTTGCCTTGACAGAGTTCGACTTAAGGTATGAATCCGGCTAAAGCGATCAAAGGACAGCGGTGCCGATGGTCATTGTGTCAGCACGAGGGGCTCACGAAGATTATATGGAGCCGATCCCCATGCGACTTTGTTTTTTGATGGATCGGTTTGAAAACAAGCAATGGATCTGTATCGGCTTGGTCATTGTATCGCCAATTGGGGGCAAGTTTGAGTTTGGCTTTTACGATTAACCTTATCGGACTAATAATCAAGCGGAATACGTAGGCGGGTATTAAAAGGACTTCAGCTTTTCTAAAGGAGAATCGGAGCGATATCGGTCGTAGAGATTGTTGTTGGTGATCTCTTGTTGGTGATCAAGTAGCTATCTGGGAATATGATGCAGGGATGATGTTTTGAGATCATATTATGAGGAATTTCATTCGATACAGATTTGTTAAAGGATTTCAAGATGGTATCTATAGATCATATTTCCTACTGGAGCAGAACTTAGAAGCCAATGATCTTGCACAGATCGCTTCGGTTATCGGCTGAATAGGCAGGTTGAGGTTGAGATAGCCCAATAATGACATTCAAGACAAAGCCGATGACTGGAGATAGAAATAATTGGCTCTCTCTCTCTTATCTATGAAATCCGTCGCAATCGGTTTCCGAGAAAGCTTCGGTATAAAGCTACTAAGTTGTTGCTGCTTGATGGAGATTTGTATTATCGGACTTTTGAAGGGTACTTCTGCTGAGGGCTGAATTTAGAAGAAGAATGGTTAAAGTGGGTTTGCGAAGTGGCATGAGGGCGTTTGTGGGACTTCTCATCAATCGGCCTCATAAGATGAAGTGGTTACTGAGAAGAGTAGGATAGTTTTTTGGCTGACGATGCTGGAAGATTGCTTCAGGACTATAAAGGATGTCAAGAGCTTTTGCCAGAAATTTGGGAATATACAACGAGCACCAGCATCGGCTATGCAGATCCTATATAATCCACCGTGGCCGTTCAGAGGATGGGAATTGACATGATCGGCCATAGTTTATCCTCCATCGAGTAAGGGACATAAGTTCATATTGGCATGGCGACAGATTTATTTTACCAAGTGGGCAGAACGACGTGTCCTCTGGAGAGAAATTACGTCCAAGGAAGCGATCGAGTTTGTAAAAGGAGAATATAATTTATCGGTTTGGAATTCCTCAGACGACTAACTCCTGATCAGGGATCTATTTTCGTGTCTGATGAGTTTCACAGTTGCTGCAGTATGGGATCAAGTTGTTAAATTCATCGCCTTATTATGCTCAGGCGAGTTATAGGGGACAAGCGGAAGGTGCTTCGAATAAGGTCTAAATCAAGTTGATCAAGCGGGAAGATTTGATGAGCAGCCCGCGACGATGGCATACTACACTTAGCCGATTCATTATTGGCCTATCGAATGGCATGGTCATGGATCTACCCCAAGTGCCACCCTCTTAGTCCAACTTGTAGATGGACATGAAGCAGTTTTGCCTTAGGGAGACTAACATCGGCTCTAGGAGGGTTCTTTGCCTCAAAATCAATTGACAATGACTTATATATAACTTAATGACAGGATGAACTTGAAGACTTGGCTCAGAATCGGTTAAGGGCACTGGAGAGGAATCAAGGAGGAACAAAGCTAGAGCCACAGCACTCGGTTATAACAGAAAACTTAGTGGTGAATAAATCTTTTGCCGAGGGTAGAATCTTGTGTGGAAATTGATTTTGCCGATCGGCGTCCAGAGATAATAACGTGTGGAAAACTGGTCGCCTAATTGGGAAGGGCCCTATCGGATTAATCTGTTGTGTGCCTAGGAATGCCTATATACTAGAAGATCTGCGTGGGGACGGAGTTTGCTAAAGCGCTTAATGGGAAATATCTCAAGAAGTACTATCGAGCGTTTGGATTAACTCTTAATCGGTTAGTGCAGCCGATTCTAAAAATAGTTCAGAAAGCCGACTATGTTTTTGCATCGCCTAAAGATAGCCGATATCAATCGATATTCTCCCCCGCCTTTAGATCAAACAAACAGAAATATTATCAAGGGTGAAAGAAGCAGGCAATAGAGCCCGATCAAGATATATTACAGCACAACCAGCATGTTTCATGAAGCCATAGGTCATTAAATTTACATAGAATTTTTGGATCGTTTCGATTGCACGCAGGCGGATTGGTCAATCTCATTTGATAGCATGGATGTCGTCTTCGTCGGAGCCCCGGGATGGTCATTCAGATTTTGCGCCGATGAACGACTTGACGCACCGTTGCTGCAACCTTGGCCTTCTTGGTCTTGTACAGCTTGTGCAGGCCGATAGCTGGGATTCTGTTGCTTCAAGATCCTTGCGAACTTTTTCAAGTTCTGCCAGCAAATCGGCCTTCCTTTTTCTTCAGTTGGTCCAACTTGATTTAGAGCTCTTGAGGGCAGCTGCCATGTCATCAAGCTTTTTCTTCTCTGTTTGGGCTGACAGCGGCCGATCGGTTGGATATCTTGGTAATCTTCTGTTGGTCAGCACGATCGGCTTGCGCTGTTCTCGCTCTGTAGCTTGATGAGTCTGAATCTGTGGATTCAAGGTATGCCACGGGAGTCATGCGTCGATGAGTTCTTCGGGCAAGTGATGTTCAATATTTGTCAAGGTGTGTCTCTCTCTCGTCCCGCCATATTCTCCACGGTGTGATGTGCATTCGGATATTTCCAGCCGACTGATGATGCTTGTTAAATACTCATGCACATCGGCTGGCTCGAAGGATGGCTTGGTTCGCTGCGGCTGGTGACTGTTGCTCTTCTTCCGCCTCCAAGTACTTGCGATGTCGAGAGAACAAATCGGCTAAGGACTGCGAATTGCACATCGGTGAATAAAAGAGATCAGTGAAGAGTTTTAAAAGCAAAGTATGGATATAAAGAGATTACCGAGGAGTAGGCCATCGGCAGCTCGGGTTGGCATGCGCGCTTCAGGGATGAGTAGGTGTTCTTGGGGTGGCGATGTCAGGCGATGAAGAGGGTGGCCAGTCTCATCGACGGCTTGAGGACTGGTGCTGAGACTGTGTGTGGGCAGCTGGAGAAGCCATCGGCTCAGTGCTTGGAGGTAGTCCTCAATGTCAATAGAGGTGAGGTTGGGTTCTGAGCCGATGACTCGACCGCTGAGTGGAAGGAGATGAACTGATAAGATGAATGAGAAAGCGGGTTAATGATATTATCAAGACGTTGGCACGTACGGGGTGTGGAGATGAAGGGGCGATGTGTTGTTGGGAGTAGGTGGCGTCGCGACCATGACATCGGCATTGGTTTTCTGCTCTTGAGAGAGGGCTTCGATGCGCCAGCTTCTTGCTTTTTGTCCTGTCGGCCAAGGCGCCTGGAGGAGAGCCGATGGAGAGGGATCATCGCACCTAAGTTCGGAGTGGCGCATGGGGTTGATACAGAATCGGCCGACCACTATTGCTTGTCGTTGGCGGCTCGACCGTTGACGCCTACAAAATAAAGAGTGAGAGTGATTGGAGATGGTGATAAGGCGTTACGGGTGTGTTACCTCCTCATCGAATTCGATGCTACTCGGCAGTTTCGAGTGCGGAACAGTAGTAGGTGGCCGCTAAGCTGAAATAGATGTTTTTCCATTCTGACCACCATCAGACGAAAAGTTTGTGTTGGCAGTGCACACAATTCACCTCGGTGGCGGCGCCTAGAAAGTAGGGATTCTGTCAAGGTCCGCTCCGATCGTACACTAGGGGCGTTGTTGACGTTGCCCCGGGCCTGAAGTTTGTCGATGAAGAATAGGCCGATTGGGAGTTGGCCAAGACCAAGTTGACGGGAGCCGACCGATGGATGGTAAAACTCATATGATGGTTGCGATCGGCCCAGAGAGAAGCCAGTCAGTAGCAGACAAGGGGTAATGGCCGATAAGAATATGGCCTTCGACTCTTCATTTTCCAAAGCGTCGAGCGGGTCAAAATTGGAAGGCATCTCGAATGACGATGCATCATTGTATGCGAACCAGAGAGTGGCCTCCTTGGTGAAGCCGTAATAGAACCCCTTGAACCATTGGCTAAGTCCAACGGGTGTTATCTTGCCACCAGAAAGAGCCGATGCAGCTTCGCCCATGGAGATACATCGGCGGTAAATGGGATCCTGGTCTTCTGTGTGATCGGCTGGAAAGGATTGGTTGAGAAAAGAAGTCCCAAAGAAGGCCTTGGAGGTGTAGACGTTGAGCCAGAGTTGCACAAACCACCAAGGACCCCCAATATGGCTGATGGGCTGGCCGGCCAATAGCTTGGTCGCTACTTGGTGAAGCAGCTGATAAGTAGCGCCAAGGAGGAATTGCCCCAAGGGGATCTGTTTCCGATCGACCAGGCACTCTGCCAGACATTGCATGTTGATCGTTGGACCGAGGGTTGCACCGCCGAAGACAAACCGTTCCAGCCACAAGTTCAAAAAGGCGACATGTTCCCAATTGTCAACTGGTCCAGTTCCCTTGTTATGGATTGATATATACCTGGACCAGCCACCAATGTTCTTTGCTTGGAGCCGATGAGCAGGCTTGAATCGGAGCTTGAAGGGGTCGATGTAGCTCGTCGTGTCGAGGCAAGTGAGCATAGTCACATCCATCAAGGTGGGAGTCATCAGCCTGTGCCCGAACATGAAGGTGTTGAGGGCGTCAGACCAGAAGTATGAGGCCGATGCGAGCAGAGGTTCATTCCTTTCCATATCGGCTAGAGAGAGGTTGATGCAGTGGCCGATATGTGATTCTTCCCAGAGGGTTCTCTTCGCGGCCGATACTCTGATATACCAATCTCTCCACCCAGGCAGCTTGCTCGGCCATGACCTGAAGCTATTGGTCCAGTCACTGACTAGCATGGCGGAGTTCTTGAAAGGAATGCGTTGGGTCTCGGTGCTAATGAAATCTGTGGGATCTTCGCTACCCATGGGGCCATGGTAGAAAAAGTTCGGGTAATCGGCGGCTGGAATCAAAATCTGGTCTCTAAGGTGCTACAGTAAAAAAGAACACGACGAAGAACAGGTAAAGAACATGGCAGATTGGATTCATCTAGGCTGCAGATCAGAAAAAATAGTCGGGCAGAAAGATTACCTCGGGGACTGCGGATGCTGATGCCATTGCACCGGAGGAAGAAGAGCAGGAATCAGCAGTCAAAGAGGGGAGACGCGACGGTTTGTCTGAGTTTGCTGGAGTTCGTCGGGGTCTTGGAAGATGAAGCGGTAGTGCTCTGGTGATGTGAAAGCATAAAAAAGGCTAGGAAGACGAAGTGGTTTATAGAGGTATGATGACCGGGTAGGAATCGAGGCCGTTGGCACTGTTTCAAACAATTAAGGCAAGTGGGCTACCTTGGGCCGCCTCAGTATGGAAGAAATCTGAAGGCCCAAAACGAAAGAATTTCGAAGTCCTATAGAAGAACTCCGAAATTGGGGGGCATGTGTTAACGCCAAAATTTGGTAAGGCCCTATATCAGATTCGGTCAAGAAGAAATTGCAGATAACTAACGGAAGTTGATCCAGAAGGGACCGAATCTGGGAAAGAGCCGTAAAGACAGCAGTATGGCAGTTAATTGTTAATTAGGCAAGGATTAATGTTTTATCTTTAGGAAACCTGATCTCGTGTCCGGTCAGGTCCTGTTTTTGTGTTTAGGAAATCTTGTACTTTGTCCAATAAGGGCTCATATCAACTCGGGGTATAAATATGTATGCCCGGGTGCTGTGTAATACATCTACATCAATCAGATCAATATAGTCTCGGCGCATCGCCACCCTTTCGACGGGTTCTTGCTTCTCGAGCCGGGCTGCATCGGTTAAGTTCGACCTCCTGCAAGAGGGTAAGTCTCGTCACCCTGGCTACCTATCGGCTAGGACTTCCTCGGTTAGGTCCGATATTCTAGTCGGTTTATGGTAGTCGGCTTACCACGATATATCTATTTTGTCTATGGCTGCATCAGTTCAGTTTGATCTCATAGATTGATTAGGTATATCACATCACGCGTGCGTAGATCATATCGGCTTACTAGGAGCGGTTTATCCACAGTTTGTGCTGCATCGGTTGGGTCCGGCCTACTAGACTGCTAGCGATAAATCGTTCCTGCTAGGTTGATACTTGGTGCGCAAGTGTTTTATCGGAATGCATAGCTGATAAGTTATCATATAGTTCATCCGATTGCATTAGATCTATCGGCTTATCGAGGTCTTGTTATCATCATCAGTCTGTGCTGCAACGGTTGGGTCTGATCTATTAGACTGACGGTAATAACTTTATTCTTAATAGACCAATGAGTTTTATGCGGTGTTTTATCGGAGTGCTTAGCCGATAAGTTATCTTTTAAATACAGCCGATTATACTGCTTGCTTTGTTATACATTCTTGCCTACATTACTATTACGATCGGCTAAAGGCTAGCCGATTAGTTTACTCTGCCGATCCGAACGCGAGCACAGGTAGGTTCCCAGGCACGAGCTCAGGTAAGTTCCTAGGCATAATCAGCAGGTGAGGACCCGGGCGCGGGTACAAGTGAGGACCCGGACACGGACAGCAGGCGAGGACCCGGGCGCGGGTACAAGCGAGGACCCGGGCACGGGCGGCAGGCAAGGATTCGGGCGCCGGCACGAGCAAGGGCCCGGGTATAGGCGCGGGCGGTGCTACGCGAACAATCACTATTACAATCGGCTGGAGTTTATTTAATCTAGTTATTTATGCATTCTGTCTATTTACTTTATCAGTTTACAGCCGATTTTTGAGCATCCCTTCGATGATTGGCTAATTTAATATTTGTTTATTATTATGCTACTGCTCATGCCATCATCGGCTTCCAGTCGATGTATAAGTGCTACAGTTCAAATCGGCCACCGGCAGATGAGATGAGTCCAGGTCGGCTTCCAGCCAATTGGCTCATGAATTTAATATTTTCTCTCCTTGTCAATTGCAGGGTCAAATTGACTGGCACGCCTACGAACCTCAAGATTTTAGGACCTGCATTGGAGTGAAGCAAATCTCCCAGGCCTTCGCGTGTCTCCCAGACGCCGAACGGCCCCCGGCGGGTTTTCGGTGTCAACAACAGCCCGTACCGAGTGGTGAAGGCTGTCTTTGGGATGTCTTCTTCTCGGATTCTCAGCTGGTGAAAACTGATCATAGGTCGATCTTGGAGAAAACAGTGGCTCCTTCCAACTGATCGAAGAGGTCGTTAATCCTTGGCAATGGATATTTGTTCTTGATTGTGACATAGTTTAGTGCATGGTAATCCACACACATCTATTTGGTTTTGTCTTTCTTTTTCACAAATATGTCTGGTGCACACCAAGGTGACGTGCTCAGTTGGATGTAGCCTTTCTGTAGTAGATTGTTAACTTGCTTCTTGACTTCTACAATCTCGTTCGATGCCATTCTGTAAGTCCTCTTGTATATTGGAGCCGTCCCTGGTGCCAGATCAATTGTGAACTCAATCTCTCTTTTAGGGGGCATCCTTGGTAAATCTTCCAGGAAGACGTCTGGATACTCCTTACTATCGGAATATTCTCCACTATTCTGTCTGGTTTCTTCCCACTTTCAGGCTGCTCTTCAATTGTACTTGATTTAGGTTCACCTCCTAACTCTGCAGCACCGGTGACTTAAAAGCAACCACTTCTCCGCCCGGACTGGTTACCGTGACTGTACGGTCGACATAGTTGATCACTCCCTTGTGCCGGGTCAACCAATCCATTTCCAAAATGACATCTAGGTCTTTGGATTCAAGGAGGATAAGATTGGCTAGAAAGGATGAACCTTGGATTTCTATGTTTATTGAGGGGCTATAGTGAGCTGTGGTCATGCGGTTTCTAGGGGTGTGAACCCGCATGGAGATCTTAAGTTCCACTACTTTTATCCCATGTGTCCCCACTATTGGAACTAATCCCAACCAGAACAACCACTTATCCCTCGGTGTCGATGCGTCTATTTGCAGTGGAGAACTCGCACAGTGGGATTAGATGCCAATATGCTTGTATATCCCACTGCCTCTTTTGCAACTAGTTGGCTACATGTTATATAGTGATACATAGGGCATCAGAAATTACATATTTGCCCCCTAGAGAGGCTCAGGCCTAATACACAATGATAGGTGGCCCTGGGATAGGGGCTTTCTTGTAGTTCCCTAAAGGAGGGCCCGGCCCTCTGGCCATACCGACAGCCCCTCGGGGATCCTGGGATCACCATGCCGCCCGGGATTTCCTGCCTCTCCTCGACTATTGTTCCAGCCGCACGGAGATCCGGAGCAGGGCGGCTGGTAGGTGAGCCCATTATTGCTAACGATCCCATCGGTAGTAAATGAGGGGCTCCGCAACTTTCCTTCCGTTCAACTCTTGGGGGCCAGTTCTAGAGGACCTCCTCTTTTGCTCCATTAGCAGGGGCTTCCATGGGCTCCGCCCTGGGTGAGGAGCCACGCAGGATGGGAGACCCTCCACGGAGGCTTCTGGAGCCTAGCGGAAGTGTCCCCCCAACAGTAGCCCCTTGAGGGTTCGGGCCTTGAGACAAGGGCTGTGCCCTCACTCTTCATCTAGTGGCTCCGACTCCTGTTCCAGTCAAAGCCCGTTGGACTTCCTCCTAGGTTAACCTGCTCTGACCTTTGATGTGACGGCGGGGCCCGCCACATCGCCTGGTCAGGCCTGTGGGGGGCATGTATCGCGCTGGGGTTGACGGGGCAGGTGGACGGGTGTGGCACACGCGGTCGTTGGGTATAAGACCCCTGACTAGCCGGTGTTTGTACCTCATTTTCCCATTGCTCGTGCCCAAAACACTTGCTTCTTGCCTCCCATTCTTCCTTGCCACCGACATCGACTCTAGAGCTTCCCTCCTCACCTCCTATTCTTTCCTGCCGCCGGCGATGACCCCAGAGTGGCCATGAGCGACGTCAATGAGTCACCAGGTCCCGGCCAGCTAGCCGGAGCTACCGGGGAGGCGGGAGGATGCGCTGGCATCGAGCATGACGAGAGCAGTCCGGCGTCATAGCGGCCCATGGCCGCCAGCCCCAGCAGGGCCACAGCCGCTGTAGCTCCAAGTGATGATAACGCTGGCGACCCTCTCGGCGACGGGGATGACAGCGACAACCTCAAGGGAGGTGGTGGGCTGCACTGGGCAAGCCAGGCCTACCCGAAGTAGACAAGCTGGCTAGGATAGTCTCAGATCCTGGCGCGCCACATCACGATGCTCGTGGCGGCAGGAAAGCTTGCCCACGCAGGTGACGCGCGGCACCCTCCGCGCGACGAGGAGGTCCCATGCCTGAGGGACCACAAGGCGGTGGTCTTCGAGGCATTCTTCACCATGGGGTTTGGCTCCCCCTCCGTTCCGCTCGTGGCTAGGGCCTCAAGCTGTTCCACATCGAGCTCCCCATGCTAGCGGCCGATGCCATGGTGCGTCTGGCCATCTACAAGTGGCTCATGCGGGTGGACAGCCGCCAGGCCTCCGCTCGGCACTTCGCGGCCCTCCACTTCGCAAACTACTAGCCCAAGAAGGTGGTGGAGGATGGAGTGACCCGGGTGCTCAACTTCGCCAGCATCAATTTCTAGTTGCTCCCCGGGATGGAGTACCTCCCGGCGCGGGCGGCAAGCGAGTGGTGGGCCTCGGGGTGGCCGTCTTACTAATTCTACCTCAACGTTGGGGCAGATTCAGGGCTCCACTCCACCAACCAGGACATCATGTACCGCCAGGCCATGGAGGTGGATGCGTCGAAGCCCGAGCTCTTGGTGCTGAACTCCATCTCTCGGCGCCTCTCCCTGCACCAGTGGATGAGGGACCTCATGGAGGAGTTCTGTCTGCTCCGGGTGACCCTGCTTAAGGAGGGGTGGCAGCATTCCCTATCCTCTGGGACCCGGGACGAGCTGGGGGACTACCTTGGCCCGGTAGATTCATCAGGTTTGC
Organism: Oryza meyeriana var. granulata; assembly: GCA_003991445.1. Taxonomy (NCBI): domain Eukaryota; kingdom Viridiplantae; phylum Streptophyta; class Magnoliopsida; order Poales; family Poaceae; genus Oryza; species Oryza meyeriana. Next base: position 52,393 of record RYFJ01004063.1, on the reverse strand, counting down.
TTCCTGCCCCCCTCGGGCTCACCTCCGTGACACTCGCCCTCCTTTTCTCTTTCCTTTATCTTATGACGGGCGCGTGGTTGCTGTAGACCAACTGTAGCCTATCTCGGCTGTGATTCTGGAGGCTGAGCAGATCCTCAGACGGTCGTTGCCAATGGAGAAAGCCACTTGGTTGGCCCACACCGGGGCCTGGGAGCACTTGAACCGGATCACCAAGAAGTTCAACCTGGTGCTCCCCGCGTTGCCCTCCCTCCTGGACTCAGAGCACTCCAAGGCTGAGAAAGGGGGAAGAGGAAAGGCAAGCCCGGTGCGTAGGACGCTCGCGGCTCGAAGCGGTCCAAGGGGTCATCCAGGACTTCTGTTCCTCCGATTGCTATGGTCCCCCTCCAGGCTTGCCGCCCCGCATTGGCCATATCGGAGGCCTCGGCGAACGACCCATCTTTGGAGGCTGTTGTGAGGGTCTCTTCCAGCTCCTCCGAGCGAGAAGTTGTTATATCCATGGAGAGAAGCGGGGAGGCCATGTGGGACATCTGCTTGCTAGATGAAAATGTGTTCTTGTGCTTTTTTTTAACTTGTCCTATCTGCAAGGCAAGGCCCTCCGTCCTCGCCTTCGGATGGCAGGGTGGTCCACCTGTCATCCCCTGGCCTAGCCGAGACAAGGGCTGCCGTTTCCCCTCTGCCGTGGGTTTGTCCACGACCGACCGCAATGCCTCCCTCCATTGTTCTGGGGCTGCAGCTGGAAGGTGCTGGCCCGGAGCCTCGGGAGGTAGTTGGGGTTGGCCCTGGTCCTAGGGTGTGCCCGAAGCCACCAGTCGATCTGCATGGGCCGTTGGCTTCAGTGGTGGGTCGGCTTGTCTGTGCTAGAGACCTGCCCGAGCTGCCATTGGAGGAGGTGATGAGCGACTGGGCTCCATTGGTCGGGGACCGTGTGCGCGTGTTGGCGGCGGACCTGAACTCAACGGAGCTCTCCGAGTTGTAGCGCTCGCTAGCATGGCAGCTAATGGTGGCTTCCTTGGCGGCCATCGAGCGTGGCGGGTGGGACGCGACCACCTTACACACAGAGCGACTCTGCCATGATGGGGAGGTTGCCCAAGCTCAAGGGGCGGTGGCCGCCCAGCACGCCGTGAAGGGGGAGCTTCGCGGGGCCCAGGAGAGGGAGAGGCAGGTGAAGGAGGATTTAGCCCAGTCTGAGGCGTCCTGGGAGTGAGCGGAGAAGACGAACTAGGAGTCATGGGCAGAGGTGGCCCGTTTGTCTGAGGAGGTCGACGCGGCTAGGGGGGAGGCTGACCAGCTCCGTGGGAGCGCCGCCCAACTCGAGGCCTCGCTAGCGACCTTAGGCGCTCGTGCTGCGGTGGCCGCCCATGCTCTTCAAGCAGCCTTCTCTTGGCTGGGCATGAAGGCTCTGTCGCCTCCTGGAGACAGTGCTTCAGTGGTGGAGTGCCTTGCATGGGTTGAGAAGGCAGGGGCCTTCACCAGCAAGGCCGTGGCGACGTACGGCTCATGGTGCTCTGGGGCCACCACACAGATGCTATCCTTCCTCCTTCGCGACCAGGGGTGCGAGCATGTCAGCCTCGCCGTCCGCGCGGGGGCCTCGGCGGTGACCCCATTGCTGCAAGGGGCCTCATCAGTGGCTGCCTCCTCCCACCGGGACGCCGATGACTTCGTGTGGGGATCTAGCCTTCGGCAGGTCATGACATTGCCATGGCAGAGCTGAAGGCCTTCAAGAAGGGCAAGAAGAAAGGCAGCCCAAAGGTATAGAGGGCTACTCTCCTTTTTTCTTTTTGTCAAGTGTTGTACATAGGCTAGGTCCCTTTTGCCTCCGTGTCGGGACTAGCCCTTCCTTATTTTGAATTGTATCTAGAACGCCATGTCATTAACACGTCTTCCCGATTTAATGCATCGCCTTTCCTTCCTCATTTTCTCTTTGAGATGGACGCCTTCGTGCGTTCCTTATTTATCATCTATCTTCCTCAGGCCTTACATGGAGGCCCGCTCCCGGCTAGTCCTCCGACCGAGATTGTTGTCGTCCCGCTGTTGGCTCTGGACCTGCGCTTCGTCAGGGCCGGACAGGGACCAATTTAATTGGCTCGCGGGGAGGTCTTACGGGGCCATGTCGAGTTGCTCGTTGGGCTGCCTAGGGCAGCTACTGCCTTGCCGCCCCCACGCTTGGACTTCAGCCCGTTCGAAGCCGAGGTGGGAACTTCGTCCATCCGTTCATCGTGGTCTGTTGGATACGAGCTATCGGCCCTGGGGGCTAGTCGCTACCCCTCTCATGGGCTGCCTGTCTCAAGTGGCTCCACGCCCTTATGCGGGTCACGGGGGCTGGTCATGGGAGCTTGCCACCCGTTCCTTAGGCTTGGAGTGCTTCGGGAAGACCTACTGTCGGCTCCGGCGCTGCTTCTCCTAGGAACCAAGGGCGGTGTAGAGGAATGCCTTTTTGGCTAGGTTTAGATTCTGACTCTTTGTAGTTTTGACTTGTATATCTGGCCTATGCGCCGATCTGATGTAAATGACTTGTAACTTACAAGAGGTAATAATGAAGGGGGGTTGTTGGGAAACTTATTGTTTCGTGTGTACCCCCTTTTCTTTTTTTTTTATGTATATCAGCGGAGGGCTCTGCCCAGCAATGTTATCTATTTTGCCAAGTCCATGGCCTCAACACTAATGCGAGCGGAGGGCTTTGTCTGGATATCCTCGATGCTTTGTAGCGGAGGTGCATGGCCTCGACGCTCATTGTGGACGGCTTTTTTTTGGCTGTACGCGACATGGTCGTGTGGTAGATGGGGCGATGCCCCTGTTTCATTGATGATGACATGGAGTACATCTAGCCTTGACGCTCGTAGCAGAAGCGCGTGGCCTCGACGCTTTCTTGGCAAAGGTCTTGCTTTATTTGATGTACGCGACATAGTTGTGCGGGAGATGGGGCGGTGCTCCTATTTCATTAACGGCAGCATGGAGTACGGCTAGATAGCCTAGTTCCTTGCAAAAGTGATGACAAAAGAGAGGGGGCCCATGGCAATAGCCTACGGCTGCATGCAAAGGCTTACACGTAGTACTTCTTGAGGGCCTCCATGTTCCACGGATGCAGTAGTGTGGTGCCCTCTAGGTCGGTGAGGCAGTAGGCTTCGCGCGCGCTGGCCTATGACACCATGAAGGGGCCTTCCCATTTGTTCTGTAGCTTCCCGGGGTTGAGGGCACGTCACAGCACCATGTCACTAGGCATGAAGGCACGTGGGGCTATCTTGGTGTCGAACCATACTTTCGTGGCCAAGATGTAGCGATCCAGGTTCTAGGCCGCCTGCCCCCTGGCTTCATCGACTAGGTTGACAGAGACGCTCCACTCGTCCGCCCCCTCCAGGAGGACGGTTCACAGAGACCTGCCCTTGATCTCCGTTGGTGTCATCGCCTCATCGCCGAAGAGCAGCCTAAATGCCGTGAAACCAGTGGCTCTTGTGGCGGATGACCTGTGCCCCCACAGGACGGCCAGGAGCTTGTCGGCCCATGTGCCCCTAGGGGCATTGACGAGCCATTTGTTGAGCGCCGCCAGAATGTTGCCATTCGCTCGCTCAACTGCTCTGTTACTCTGGAGATGTCGGACTGAGGCAAAGCACAACTCTGTACCCATTTCCTCATAGAAGCTTTTGAAGGCTGTTGAGTCGAACTGACGGCCATTATCCATCGTTAGTTGGCGGGGCACTTCGAAGTGACACATGATGTTGCACCATACGAAGCGTTGGATGCTCTGTGCGGTGATAGTGGCCAGTGCTTCCGCTTTGATTGACTTAGAGAAATACTCGATGGCGACTACGGCGAAGCAGAAGTTCCTTGGAGCCCTCGGGAAAGGGCCAACTATGTCGACGCCCCATCATGCAAACGGCCACACCGGCGGTATCAGGGTGAGCCGGGCCAGGGGCCGATGGGAGTACCGGCCCATTCATTGGCAACCTTGGCACGAACGGACGAGTTGCTCTGCGTCCGCCATGACTGTGGGCCAATATAGCCTCTGGCAGAGCCTCTTGCCCTTGTATTGTGTTGCAGTGCCCTTCATGTATTTCCTTTAGAAGTTGAGCCCCATGTTCTTGGGAGATGCTTCAGAGGAGTGGGGAGCATATGCCTATTTTGTATAGTGCCCCCTCCACCAGAACGTAGCCCCTTGCCCTCTGCCGGAGCCGAGCAGACGCCGTGCCGGGGGCGCCCTCAGAGTGGCCGGCGAGGATGTCTATGATCGGCCTGCATCAATTCGGGGCCATAGTGATGGCCATTACGGGGGCTGGTGCAGCACCGGCAATTGTGATGTCTTGTGCTACTAACTCATCCAGCACTTCATACAGGACGTGTGCGGGGAGGGGATCGTTGTTGGTGGCCGCCTTTGCAAGGGCATCGACGTCCGCTATCTCAGAATGGGGGATGCTTAGCACGGAGATGCCCTTGAAGTGGCTTTCAGCTTTCCGGTATGCCATGAGGTACTTGGCGAGCTCCGGGTGGCAAGCTTGGAATGACTTGTCAATTTGCCTTGCTACCACCTGGGAATCCATCCGTATGATTATACAGGGGCCACCCATGGCCCTCGCCTTCCAAAGGGCTAGGAGGATCGCCTCATATTCCGTCATGTTGTTAGTGGTTCAAAACTCCAGGCGTGCGGCGAAAGCCGTTGTCCTCCCTGTGGGAGAGGTGATGATGGCCGCTGCACCGGCTCCGGTTGCGCCCCAGACTCCATCTGTGCGTGCGTCCATACTTCATTGACGGGAGGGGCTTCGTGGTCATGTGCTGGCTTGGTCCACTCCGTGACAAAGTTCGCGAGGATCTAGGACTTGATGGCTGTCCGTGCGATGAATCGGAGGGCGAATGAGGCCACTTCAACTACCCATTTCCCGATGCGACCAGTGGCCTCTCTGTTGCAGAACATGTCTCCCAAGGGGCACGCTGTGGGTATTGTTATGTCGTGCACCAGAAAGTAGTGGTGCAGCTTCCAGGAGGCCATAACCACGGCGCATGCTAGCTTCTCTAGTTTGGGGTAGCGGAGCTTGGGCCCTCGCAGCACCTCGGATATGTAATATACCGGGCGCTAGGTGGGGCACAGGTCGTCCTTGTTTTCAAGGACCAAGACCACGGAGACTACAGCAGATGACGCCGACAGGTAGAGGAGCAGCCCTTGGCCCGGCTTAGGGGTCGCCAGCGTGGTTAAGCCGGTTAGGTGTGCATTGAGGCCTTCGAATGCTTGCTGGCATTCACTTGTCCATCTGAATGGGGCTGCCCCCCGGAGTACGGCAAAGAAGGGGAGACAGGCCTCGGCCGACTTGGCCAAAAAACGGCTTAGGGTGGCCAGCCGGCCGGCGAGCCACTGCACCTCCTTTGGATTCCTTGGGGCCTGCATGTCCGTTATCGCCCGGATCTTGTCAGGCTGGCTTCGATGCCCCTCTTGGACACTAAGAAGCCTAGCAACCTCCCGGACTTTGCGCCAAAGGCACATTATTCCAGGTTGAGTTTGATGCCCACTGCCCGGAGGCTGTCAAAGGTCTCTTGTAGGTCGGCAACATGCCAGTCGGCCACTCGACTCTTGACGACTATGTCGTCCATGTATGCCTCTATGTTTCGCCCCAGTTGATGGCGGAGTACCTGGTGGATGAGGCATGAGAAGGTGGCTCTAGTGTTGCGGAGGCCAAACGACATCCAAACATAGCAGTATACCCCGTCCGGGGTGATGAAGCTCATTTTTTCCTCATTTTTCGGGGCAATCCACACTTGGTGGTAGCCGGAGTAGGTGTCCAAGAACTGTCAATGTTTTACACTGGCAATATGAATATAGGGCTACTTGTCGGATCGAAACTTGGTGGACTGCAAAGGAACACAAGGGGTTTATACTGGTTCAGGCCCTCGTCGTGAGGTAATACCCTATGTCCAGTTGTGGTGTATTTCCTTTGAGGATGTATGGTGGTGGTTCTGATGAACTTCTTGATCTTGCCCTCATGGGGTGCCCTGCCTCCCCTTATATACTGGGGGACAGGGTTACAAAGTAGGAGTCCCAGTCAGACTACAACCAAGGGATCTCCTTCTAGAGATATAACGTGCCCAACTAGGATTGTATTTTCCTTATCATACAAGGTTAAGTTTGCCGAGTGCTATCATATCTCTAATTACAAGGCTAGGCCCATCCTCTTTCCAAGTGGCCCATATGCTTGTCGTGAGGTACCCGGGGCACATGGCCTCCACAGCAGCCCCTGAGACCTTTATAGTTGAGTCACAGCTGATGCCGTGTGCTTATCCTCCACGGTGAAATATTCCCGAGTGTATTGCTCCCGAGTACTCTTTGTCCGAGTACTTCTTCTCCCGAGTCCTACTTCATGTCAGCTGGCAACGAGGCTATGAAGGGCTCCATGTAGAAGTATGAATAGGGTGCGCCGAATAAGCGCACCTATTAGGTGTAGCCCCCGACTTTGTGCTTAATTGTGAAACAATTAAACATAAAGTCAAAGATCTTTAACCATGTAGTCTTTCCCGAGTAGTGTACTACTGTAGAGGCCATGGGCCCCGGGTACCTCATCACAAGCATATGGGCCACTCGGATAGAGGATGAGCCAAGACTTGTAATTAGAGATATAATAGCACCCGGTAGATTTTGCCTTGTACAGAAAGGAATATACAGTCTTAGCCGGGTAAGATGTATCTCTAAGAAGGAAATCCCTTGGCCATATCCGGCTGGGATTCCTATCTTGTACCCCTGTCCCCCAGTATATAAGGGGAGGCAGGGCGCCCCATGAGGGCAAAAGATCATCAGAAGATCATTGATCGACACACATCCTCAAAGGAATACCACCACAACTGGACGTAGGGTATTACCTCACATCGAGGGCCTGAACCAGTATAAAATCTCCTTATGTTCCTTTGCAGTCCACCGAGTTTTCCCTTGCCGAGTAGCCCTATAGTTATATTGCCGGTGTAAAACATAGACAATTGGCGCGCCAGGTAGGGGCTCCGGCGAGTTTCACATCTATAAGCTCGATGGATCCAGCAACCAGAGTCGACGGCAACAAGTTCTCCCCTAGAGACACGATAACCTTTAGCAGCCTCGACTTCATCGCCGACCAGATCGGCAACCTCACCTTGGCCGAAGTAGATCCAATCCAACCGGCCGAGGAACCAGGCCGACTCTGCGCCAGTTGGCCCGCAAGACGCTGCAATCACCTTCATTGATCTACTGCAGAAATCTTTCACTTCGCCAAGCCTCGAGACAACTCTCTCTTTTGGCGTCCGACTCACGCTAGGCCTTGAACCAGCCTGGGTCGGGCTAGGAAGGGGGGAGAGCGTCAATCTCCCACATGAGCTTGGCAACGCCGCAGATCTACACTTCATGCGGCAGACCCGATCCCCCACGGTTTAGTTTGGACACGGCTCAGAGTCGTTTCAGATTGGATCTAGGGAGGTCGGAGTCGTTCTTACTCCGATAAATTGCTCAGACTCCGACTCTAAGTCGGACAACGGTTCAAACACTGGTTTGGACTCTAGTCTGGCGAGTTTTCTCCTGCCCCACAAGATTTTCATGGCTTCAACACCACCACCCGAGGTGCGCCGACTACAAGAGGAGCAGCAGGAGGAGGCGTGCCGACTACGACAATAGGAGGAAGCCGATCACGAGGCTCGTAACGACGGGCTATGCAAGGCTGGGCGAGCCACCCAGCAACAGATTCTCCAAACCAAAGTCGGTGACCACGATGTCTTCGTCATGCCACAACAGAACGTCGTGGCCGCTGCAACCCTGCTGCACACGCTCCAGCTCAGGCCTGATCACTAGGCCACCCCGACTATCGCCAAGATCAACGCGATGATTACAGTTGCGGCCTGCCAGCAGCAACAGCAGTCGGGCGACACGCTTGTACCGACCAACCGGTCGGGTTCTCCAGTAGTAGGCTCATCTACATCAGCTCGGCGCCAGGCGGCTAGCTCAAGTCGGCAACACGAGGAGTCACGCCAAACGTCACTCGGTGACACCAACTGTCGATGCTTTGCACCGGCAATAAAACTATGGGGCTACTCGACGAAGGTGAATTTGGTGGATTGCAGAGGAACACAGAGAAGGTTTATACTGGTTCAGGCCCTCGATGTGAGGTAATACCCTACGTCCAGTTGAGGTGTTATTCCTCTGAGGTGTTTGATGATCGATGATCTTCTCTCTTGCCCTGAGGGGCGCCCTGCCTCCCTTTATATACTAGGGGACAGGGGCACATGATAAGGATCCCAGCCGGATATGGCCAAGGGATTTCCTCCTTAGAGATAGAGACCTATCCGACTAAGATTATGTTTCCTTGTTATACAAGGCAAAGCCTGCCGGGTGCTATCTTATCTCTAATTACATTGTTCGGCCCATCCTCTATCCAAGTGGCCCATATGCTAGTAATGAGGTACCCGGGGCCCATGGCCTCCATAGTAGCCCCTGAGACCTTCATAGTTGAGTCACAGCTGATGTCGAGTGCTCGTCCTCCACGGTGAAGATTGCCCGAGTGCAATGCTCCTGAGTACTCTTTGTCCGAGTAAGTCTTCTTTCCGAGTCCTGCTTCATGTCAGCTGGCAGCGAGGCTATGAAGGGCTTCATGTAGATATATGAATAGTATGCACCGAATAGGCGCACCTATTAGGTGTAGCCCCCGACTTTGTGCTTAATTGTGAAGACAATTAAACATAAAGTCAAAGATCTTTAACCTGGAAGTCTTTCCCGAGTAGATTAATACTGGTATATGAGACTCTTCGGTATCATGTCAACTGGAATAAACTTTATAGTCTTGCCGAGTAGGGGACTACTCGTATGTAGGACTCTTCGACTTCATGTCAGTCGGAATATGTGTTTATAGTCTTGCCGAGCAGGATGCTACTCGTATATGGGACTCTTCAGCGTCATGTCAGCTGAAAAAAGGGGGTTTATAGTCTTTTCCGAGTGGCGTCCCACTCAAAAGTTAGACTCCTCCGCATCATGTCAGTGGGAAAAGATATTTATAATCTCTCTTGAGTAGTGCACTACTCGAAAGTTAGACTCTTCCGCATCATGTCAGTGGGTAAAGTGTTGCTCATGGCAACTGATGGCCACGCATGTAGGCCGAGTACCACTTTATGAAAATAAATCCACGGCGTGGTCAGGTGTACCCGAGAAAGATACCTGCATCCCCAATTTTAATGAAGACCAGCTTGTGATCCTTGTAAGGATATATCCTCGAGACCTGGTGGATAAAACAGATACCCAAACATACATGTTTAGCAACAAGGCTCTCATGAAGCATATCTGTTTACCTCATCGGCTCCTGTTGGTAGCACCAGCGCTATAATTTCAACTCAGTCTGCAGGCGGCCCACATGGAGCATGCTACTGTAGGAACTCATATCTTGGTGGCCCAGTGCTGACTGTGTAGGCCCAAGCCCATCTAGTCGGCATCGGCTCTATAAAAGCAGGGAGAGAGAAAAAGATTCCTTCATCTTCCCCAAATCAGCCAATCGCTTCGTCTTCCACCTTCGCGCCCAACTTTTCGCTTCCCGCCCAGCTAGTGTTAGTGATATGCCCTAGAGGCAACATGGAGATGTTAAATATATCACATGCTATGTTTATAATATATTGATTTGTTCCTTGAAATAGACACTATCATTATTGATCAATGAGTATGTGACTTATTCATGAGACTCTTAATGTCTAATGTTGCTATTTCTAAATGATCCCTGATCATATATCATATGAGGAACAAATATGATTCTAATATCAGCATATGTATTGATTGATGATCATGTCTTATGGATCATGGTATGGAGATACCAAATCGATAATATGGACATATGTTAGTGAACATATGTTGGATAGACCCGCCATGAGATACTGTAGAGATTTCATGTGTCATCAGTTAGTCTCAAGTAGTGTTTATGTAGAGTCCTTACACTTGAGATCATCATGGTTCCCAACATACGTAGTAGCTTATTTTGGGACTACTAAACACTACTCCGTAACTGGGTAGTCATAAAAGTGGTCTTCGGGTTTGCTATGAAACATGTAGTGGGATATGAATGATCAAGATAGAATTTGCCCCTCCTCATGGGAGAGATATCTCTGGGCCCCTCGATGTAATGGATTATGGAAGTGCATGGCCATGCTACGGTGATTGAGGTGTCAATCACAAGTTTGTAATCCATCACAGGATCGAGAGAGTGATTGAGCTATTAAGAGGATGACACAAGTCTTGCTTTGAGCTCAATCGATATCGTGAGGCAAAGGGATTTGTACATAAGGACATTACAGGTTCAGCTGATATGATCTTTACGTATATCTTGGGGCTAATATGCCTTGCTAGAGGCCGCTATTAACAGGGTGACCAGAAAGGCATTTCTGGGTCGCGACAAAATATACGTGAATCTACAGGGTCGCACACTTAATGGGTTGGAACACTTATTCGAATGTGATTTGAATATGGGCTCGATTCGGATAGAGATCCGAGTAGACTCTTACTGGGCCTCGGTCCACAAGGCCCGAGTAAGGAGGTCTATATATAGGGAGGCGAGGGGCTGAGGAGTTTCACGTGTGTGTTTTCTGTTAGCCTCGAGCAAAACCCTAGCCACCACCTTCCGAGCCAAACCCTAGCCGCTCACGAGTGCTAGTACACTCATGATCGGTGTTTCAGCCCCAGACGTGTGGATACCCGTAGAGCCACTGCTCGTTGCGGCGTTGATCGGCCGGAGATCGACTACTTCCACTACTACCTCGACGCGCGCGTGGTTGGACCGGCTTCTCCAACTCTTCTTCCGCTGCACTGCGCGTCTAGTGGTAACAATCCATGATCCCTTCTGTCGATATTTTACACCGGCAATAATATTATGGGGCTACTCGGCGACCTGGAATTCGGTGGATTGCAGAGGAACACAAGAGAATTATACTGGTTCAGGCCCTCGATGTGAGGTAATACCCTACGTCCAGTTGAGGTGTGATCAATGATCTTGCGTGCCCTCATGGGGCGCCCTGCCTCCCTTTATATACTAGGGGACAGGGGTACATGGTAAGGATCCCAGTCGGATACGACCAAGGGATTTCCTTCTTAGAGATAGAATCCTATCCGACTAAGGCTATGTTTCCTTATTATACAAAGCACAGCCTGCCGGGTGCTATCTTATCTCTAATTACATGGTCCGGCCCATCCTCTATCCGAGTGGCCCATGTGCTGGTAATGAGGTACCCGGGGCCCATGGCCTCCACAGTAGCCCCTGAGACCTTCATAGTTGAGTCACAGCTGATGCCGAGTGCTCATCCTCCACGGGGAAGGTTGCCCGAGTGCGATGCTCCCGAATACTCTTTGTCCGAGTAAGTCTTCCCGAGTCCTGCTTCATGTCAGCTGGCAGCGAGGCTATGAAGGGCTTCATGTAGATATATAAATAATGTGCGCCGAATAGGCGCACCTATTAGGTGTAGCCCCCGACTTTGTGCTTTATTGTGAAAACAATTAAACATAAAGTCAAAGATCTTTAACCTTGAAGTCTTTCCCGAGTAGATTACTACTGGTATATGAGACTCTTCGGTATCATGTCAACCGGAATATGATTTATAGTCTTGCCGAGTAGGATGCTACTCGTATATGGGACTCTTCAGCTTCATGTCAGCTGGAAAAGAGGTTTATAGTCTTTCCCGAGTGGCGTCCCACCCGGAAGTTAGACTCCTCCGCATCATGTCAGCGGGAATGGAAATTTATAGTCTCTCCCGAGTAGTGCACTACTCGAAAGTTAGACTCTTCAGCGTCATGTCGGCTGGAATAATGTTGCTCATGGCAACCGGTAGCCACGCATGTAGGCCGAGTACCACTTTATGAAAATAAATCCATGGCGCGGTCAGGTGTACTCGAGAAAGATACCTGCGTCTCCAATTTTAATGAAGACCAGCTTGCGATCCTTATAAGGATATATCCTCGAGACCTGGGGGATAAAACATATACCCAAACATATATGTTTAGCAGTAAGACTATCATGAAGCATATCTGTTTACCTCATCGGCTCCTGTTAGTAGCACCAGCACTATAATTTCAACTCAGCCTGCAGGCGGCCCACATGGAGCATGCTACTGTAGGAACTCATATCTTGTCGTCCCAATACCGACTGTGCAGGCCTGGGCCCATCTAGTCGGTACAGCTATAAAAAGACGGGGAGAGGGAAAGATTCCATCGTCTTCCCCAAATCGGCTAATCTCTTCGTCTTCCACCTTCGCGCCTAACTTTTCGCCTCCCGCCCGGCTAGGGTTAGCAGCCGCTGTTCCCCACCCAGACTCGGGCGATTTCAATCCTCCTCGTTTATCCCAAGCCCCCGATTCGCTTTCCCCCAAATCTCACCACCTCCAGTCATGCCGAAGGCGACGAATCCTGCGGGTGCGCCAGGGAGTTCTTGGCCGATCTCAGATTGTGGCTCGGTGAAGCTGAGACGGATGGAGAACGAGCTGAAGCTGCCTAGCCAGGAAGTGATCCGGTGGCGGTCGGCAAGGGATGAGTCGATCCCCAACCCCCGTCCTAGTGAAACGGTAGTTTTCGCCTCTTTCTTTGATCGCGGCTTGTGTCTTCCGTCTTCTGATTTCTTCCGCCGCATCCTTGATTTCTATGGGCTGGAGTTGGTGCATTTAAATCCCAACTCAATCCTTCAGATCTCCATATTTGTTACTCTTTGCGAGTGCTTTCTGGGTGTTGAACCCCATTTCATCCTCTTCCGACACCTGTTCCATATCAAGCCCCAACCTTCCAAGAGTAAAATCAATGTGATTGGAGGGGCTGGTCTTCAACTGAGGAGCGATGGGAAGAAAACGTATATCGACTTGCCCTTGAAATCTTCCCTGAAGGGCTGGCACAAGGAATGGTTTTATTGCGCCGATCTAGCTCCTTCCTTGCGCCCGTTTACTGGTATGCCGCCGGCGGTGTTGCCAAGCTGGTCCTCGGGGCCGACCTTTGAAGAACTGGGCCAGGCACATATATTGCTGACGAAGATAGATGACCTCAAGAGGGCCGGCTTGACAGGGCCTTGGGTGGCTCGTCGTTTTCTGACGAGGCGCATCCAGCCGCTGAAGTTGAGAAGCGCATTTGGCTGGGCCTTCAAAGGCAAAAACGATCCCGACCGAGTGAGCAACGAGACGGCGGACAAGGGGGCGGTGACCGAGACCTTGTTCGGCTACTTCTCCGAAGGGGTGATTGCCACCGAAGATGATAACCGTCGAGTTGCTGCCTATAGCTTCATCCGGCCGCGGACCAAGGTAACCTTCTACTTTCTTCTGTGGTGAACGCCTGTGGAACGGTGATTGTCCAACCTTGCGTGATGGCATCTCCGTCGACTTGCTTGTAGTGGCATGAGGAATTTGATGAAGACTCCCGTCCATTGTCGGCTGTCACGTCGAAGAAGAGGCCGAGGAGTCCCTCTGCTGCCCAACCCGACTCTAAGAGAGCGGGGAAGAAACCGATTTTATATCGGGGCGAGGGGGCCATGACGGTGCGCGCCGTGAGTGGCAGCTTGAAAATAAAGGACGCCGCTGCTGCAACGCCCACGCGGTCGAGTCCCAGGCTGAGAGCTGCAGGTTCGGGCCCAACGTTGTCGTGCTTGGCAGCGGCGCCACCAAGGGGCCGACTAGAGCAGAGGCCGCTTGGGGCGAAGGAACCTGAGCCAACCATACCAGAGTTGGGACCGACTCGGGCTGATACGCCTCTGCCGTCGATGACGCCGACCGGGCCGACTGCCGACGCTAGCGCTCTGCCGGGGGGCGGGCCGCCCGGCAAGAAGCTGAGGTTCTCCAAGAGGTGCGCTACTCTGGGTCCTCTGTAGTCTTTGTGTGTTGAAGCAATGTCCTGATGTCTTGCTTCGTCGTGCAGGAAGCGGGCTGATATCGATCTCAAGGAGATTGACCCGTCTGCTCCACTTGATGAGCCTGCCCCAGCCGAGCCAGCGGCAGTGAACACACCTGTTGAGCCGGCGGCCAGCCCGGTTGCTGAGACCGAGGTGGCTCCGACTACAGGGCCGCTGCCGCCGCCCGACCGAGAGGTGGCTGCTGAAACTGAGGCCCCAGCCCCCGAGGCGCCGTACATCGCGGAAGCCGCGGACGGAGCCCCTAAGCCGGTCCCCGAAGTCGTAGGGGAAGGCGGTGCTGAGGCCAGGACCCCGTCGCCGTCGTGGTTATCGTCATCGCCATCGCCGCCACCGCCGCCACCGCCGGAGATCCCACATCTGCCTCGGATCGAAGCTCCTCCACGTGTGATGCCCCGGACCTTTACGTGGACAACTCGCGACGGTACTGCGAAAAGCTTCAGGCTTGATGAAGTCATTGCAAGGAGAGAGCGCGAAAGCCTGCTTCGCGCCGCTATCAGCGGGTCCCAAGGGGTCGCGGTATGATTCTTGTAGTAAAGCTCCAGCAATCTTCTTGTTTTGATGTTTGACTCTGTCGTCGGTTTGTTCCTTGTCCCGAGCAGAAGCTCGTCGACCGCAACGAGGCGATGACGGAGATCTTGGTCGAGATGGCTCCCCACCTCGCGGAATTGCAGCAACTCCGGGCATTGAAGGCCGAGATGGAGGCGCGTCACGCGGGGAGGGAGGCCTGGCTGAAGAGTAGCTGCGATCAGCTCAGGGCGGAGACATGGGCCCTAGCCGGAAAGATCAGAGGTAAAATCCTCGAGTATATCTTCCCGACTGAACCGTTGATGTATTCATCCAGCCGCGTTGTTCCCGACTGCCCAGTTGTGTCATGACTACACGGTTGAGCTCTTGGCTAATCTGTGGTGCAGACCTCGAAGCGGAGTTAGAGGCCCGAGCAGAGAGGGAATCGCAGCTGAAAGAGGCTGAAGAAGCCAAGGCCGAGCTTGAGAAGGTCAAGGCCGACCTGACGAAGGCCAACACCGAGCTTGACCGGGAGAAGTCCGAGTTGGAGAAGGCCATCGTCAAGCTCGGTAAGGAGAAGGCTGAACTGGAGAAGACCATGGCCGGGTGGGAGGCCAACTACGAAAGTAAGTCCTCAACCCGACTGTGATCTCAGCCGATCCATTAGTTATCCTGTGTGTAGCCAAATTTGACAAGCTTACTTGCCTTCCGATCTGGGTAGACACGAGAGCTAACGTCCGGGCCCAGTACCGGTTCTACACGGAGGAGATAAGGTTGATCAGGGAGTCACGGGAGGCCCTCGTCAGGTCCGTGAAAGGGCTCCTTGACCTTGTAGATCCCCGCCCAGTGGGACCCAGCTGCAGCAGAATCCCTCAGATAATGGGGCGTCTTGAGGACACACCGAGTGCCTTGAAAAGGTACTCGGATGAGCGGGTTGTCGCCGGAGTGGCCCAGACCCTAGCGATGACCAAGTCTATCTACCCGAGGGCGGACATTGAGGCCATCGGGGAGGGATTTTCCGAAGAGATGACGCCCGAGGAAGCGCTGGAGCTGATCGCCCAGGCGAAGCCGACTGCTGAAGTAATTACCCGAGACCTGGGTCTGTAAAGGCAATACATTATGTAGTCGGTATGTATAAGCTTTTATACATGGTCATGTGTAAATATGTGTGTCGTGCCGCCAAGCTTATCACTCGGTTGTCATTAGCTTTACCCGACCGTGTAGCATGCACCGAGTTAGTCCGATAGAACTTGATAAAAACGTTCGGAGTAAGATGCTATACTCGGGCAAACGCATCAGTCGTGGCAAGGCTTCATAACCGGGGTGAAATAAGCTCGTATGTTATTGACAGAACACATATATACATGCAGCCCCCGACTCACTACTCGGTTGAAACAAGCGGCGTAGTGAGTCAGACAACTGTACACATGGAAAATGTAAAACTCAGGTATAGAAAGGACGTAGCTGTTCTATGTTCCATGAGTTGGTGATGAGGACGCCGTCTTTGGTCTTCAGTCGGTAGGCGCCTGGCCGCGTGACCTCAGCTATAATGAACGGCCCTTCCCAGATGGGGGATAATTTGTGCCTGTCCTTGGTGGTTTGTATCTTCCTTAGAACGAGATCCCCGACCAAAAAGGCGCGGCCTTGGACATTGCGATTGTGGTAGCGACGCAGGCCTTGAAGATACCTTGCCGACTGGATTGTTGCGGCGTCTCTTGCTTCTTCCAGCTGATCTAATTCGATCAGTCGGGTGTTGTTGGAGTCGTCTTCGGAGTAAGCCCGGACTCGCGGAGAGCCGAACTGTATCTCTGTCAGTAGCATAGCCTCGGTACCGTAGACCAGGAAGAAAGGGGATTGCCCTGTTGCCCGACTAACCGTGGTTCTGAGAGACCAGAGAACGGATGGGAGTTCTTGTATCCACCGACCCGCATATGGTTGTAGTCGGTCGAATATCCTGGCCTTGATACCTTGTAAGACCATACCGTTGGCTCGCTCAACCTGCCCGTTGCTCCGCGGGTGTGCCACAGATGCATAGCAGATCTTGATGCCGAAATCGTCGCAGAAATCTTGGAATAGGCCCGCCGCGAACTGAGTACCATTGTCGGTGATGATGCGGTTAGGGACTCCGAACCGGTGTAATATACTCATGATGAAGTCCTTTGCTCGTGCCGCTGTAATTGTTGCGACGGGTTTAGCCTCAATCCACTTGGTGAACTTATCCACCGCGATGAATAAATGTGTGAACCCCCCTGGAGCTTTCTTGAAAGGCCCGACCATGTCGAGCCCCCATACTGCAAATGGCCAGGAGATAGGGATAGTTTGGAGTTCCTAGGCTAGGAGATTTGTTTGCCTTGCGAAGAACTGGCAACCTTCGCACTTGCGAACGATGGCTTTGGCGTCTGTGACTGTTGTGGGCCAGAAGAATCCCTGCCGGTAGGCCTTTCCGACTAACGTCCTGGATGCAGCATGGTTGCCACATATGCCCGTCGAACTTATTTTCCAGCTTGCGGACCTCCTGACAGTATGCCGCCATTGTATCGTCGAGATAGGTCCAGTCTTTCATGACTTGGTTTACCACGAGTTGGGAATCTCCGCGCACAACCAGTCGACGTATGCCGAGTGATATGGCGATGCGGAGCCCGTGAATGAGTGCCTCGTACTCGGCGACGTTGTGGGAAGCCGGGAAGTGGATTTGTAGAACGTACTTTAGTTTTTCACCAGTGGGGGATGTCAATATGACTCCGGCCCTGGCGCCGTCGATCCGCAGGGAACCGACGAAGTACATTGTCCAGTACTCTAGCTTTGCTGTTGGTATTGGGAGTTGAACTTCTGTCCACTCGGCCACGAAGTCGGCTAGAGCTTGAGATTTGATAGCTGTCCGTGGCTGGAAGGTGATGTCGAACGCCATCAGCTCGAGTGCCCATTTAGCGATCCGGCCAGTGGCCTCACGATTATGAAGGACATCCCCGAGTGGAAACGCTGTGACTACCGTGACTTGATGTGCTTGAAAGTAGTGCACCAGCTTTCGGACTGTGATGAGTAGGCCGTATAGCAGCTTCTGGACTTGCAGGTATCTTGTTTTTGAGTCGGCAAGGACCTCACTGACAAAATAGATTGGCCGTTGTATTTTCTGAATATGACCCTGTTCGGATCGCTCCACTACCAGTACCGTGCTGACTACCTGAGTGGTTGCCGCCAGATATAGCATTAGCGGTTCCTGGGGCAAGGGTGATGCCAACACGGGAGGTGATGTGAGGAACTGTTTGAAGTCCTCGAAGGCTTGTTGGGCTTCCGGAGTCCATTTGAAGGTGTCCGCCTTTTTGAGGAGTTTGAAGAAGGGCATGCCCCGTTCGCCCAGTCGGGAGATAAACCGGCTGAGTGCCGCCATGCAGCCTGTCAGCTTCTGGACGTCTTTGAGGTTGGTTGGGGGCGCCATGTTCCTGATGGCGTTGACTTTTTCCGGGTTAGCTTCAATGCCACGATGCGAGACGATGAAGCCGAGTAACTTTCCAGACGGCACTCTGAAGGCGCACTTGTCCGGGTTCAACTTCATCTTGAATCTTCGGAGGTTTTGGAAGGTTTCTTCCAAGTCGGCAATGATGTCTTCTTTGGACTTGGTCTTGATCACCACGTCGTCGACGTAAGCTTCCACGTTGCGCCCGATCTGAGTGTGCAAACAGCGCTGAATAGCCCGTTGGTAGGTTGCGCCCGCGTTTTTCAGACCGAACGGCATTGTGATATAGCAATACGCTCCAAACAGCGTGATGAAAGATGTTTTCAAACAGTCTTGTTCCCTCAGACTAATTTGATGATATCCCGAATAGCAGTCGAGAAAACTGAGTAGGTCGCACCCGGCCGTGGAGTCAACCACCTGATCTATCCTGGGAAGACCAAATGGGTCCTTGGGGCACGCTTTGTTGAGGTCGGTGTAGTCGACGCACATGCGCCATTTACCGTTTTTCTTCCGGACCAGAACTGGGTTTGCCAGCCAGTCCGGGTGGTAGACTTCATTAATGAACCCGGCTGCGAGGAGCTTGGTGATTTCCTCCCGGATAGCATCCTTGCGGTCTTGAGCGAAGCGCCGCAGCCGTTGCTTGACTGGCTTGGCGTCTGTTTTTACGTGTAGGGCGTGCTCGATCACCTCCCTTGGTATGCCCGGCATGTCGGACGGTTTCCACGCGAAGTTATCTTTGTTGGCTTGGAGGAAGGTGACGAGCACGTCTTCCTATTTGGAGTCGAGTCCGGTCCCGACTAAGGCAGTCTTGGAGGGGTCGGAAGGGTCCAGGGGGATCTTCTTCGTGTCAGAGTCCGCTGAAATTCCCGACTTTGCTGCTTTTTTCGTCGGAACTAGATCTTGATCGACTTCGGGTGTAGCGGCTTGCCGGATGCTATCGCGCCCGACTGCCGCTTCTTGTGTTTGAGCCAGTTCGCAACTCTCCTTGTCGCAGGTGAAGGCTTGCTTGGCGTCGCTGCGGAGGGAGAGGACTCCTGCTGGCCTGGGCATCTTCAGCACCATGTATGTATAGTGTGGTATCGCCATGAATTTGGTGAGGGCCGGTCTTCCGAGTATCGCGTGATACGCGGTCTCGAAGTCGGCGACCTCGAAGCAGATGTTTTCTGTACGGAAGTTGTCCCGCGTGCCAAAGGTTACCGGCAAGGTTATCTGCCCGAGTGGGGTTGATGACAAGCCGGGAATTATCCCATGGAAGGGCGCAGTGCTCGGCCGTAGTTCTGAACGAGGGATTCTCATCTCGTCCAAAGTCTTGGCGAACAGGATGTTGAGCGCACTGCCTCCGTCGATGAGGGTTTTCTTCAGCCTAATATTTTTGACGACCGGGTCCAGGACGAGTGGATATCGTCCCGGGTGGGAAATCCGATCTGGGTGATCTGCGCGATTGAAGGTGATGGCCGTTTCTGACCAGCGCAGGTATTGGGGGGTGTCGGCTGTGGAGACCGTGTTGATGTCGCGTATTGAGAGCTTCTGCTTGCGTTTGGATTCGTACGCAAGTGGTCCCCCAAAGATGTGGTTGAGTTCGGCTTGGGGATCCTGGAAATCTTCAGCCGGGCCTGAGTCTGGTTTGTCTTTGTCCTTGTCGGCGCCAGACGATGAAGCTTGCTCGGAGGCAAACTTCTTGAGCATGTGGCAGTCCTTGGCCGCGTGCTGGCCTTTGGGGTGAAATGGGCAAGGCCCGCTCATGACTTTCTGATAGTCGTTGTTCCGCTGGGGCCGCGACCGACTGCGCTCCATATTGGCCACCTCGTTGTCCAACTTCCGCTTGCGGCTGCCAGACTTATTCTGAGACGGCTCGTTGTCGGCTTTCGCCTTGTTGTCTTTTTGTCGGGGCTCCTTCTTCTCGTCGAAGGCCTCAGCGACGGCTTCAGCCGAGTCGGCGTATTTGTTGGCCATGTCGAAAAGAGCCCGGACAGTGGATGGTGGCTTCCGAGTGAACTTCGCGATGAGCGGGGCGTCTTTTACTCCTTTGCGAATGGCGGCGATGACGACCTCGTCTTTGATACTTGGAATCTGATTGCGCTTCTCGGAAAACCTTTTGATGAATTCACGCAGAGTCTCGTTCTTCTTTTGATGCAGCTGGTAAAGGTCGTGCTCGGAAGCCGGTCTCTCGTAGGTCCCCTGGAAGTTAGCGATGAACCGCTCCCTAAGTTGTCCCCAGGAACCGATCGACCGCCTTGGGAGGCCTGTCAGCCATGTCCTAGCCGAGTCGGCTAATGCGACTGGGAGGTAGTTAGCCATGGCTCTGCTGTCACCCCCAGCTGCTTGTACTGCTAGGACATAAACTGTGAGCCAGGACTCTGGGTTGGTCTTGCCGTCGTACTTTTCGATTCCGGTAGGCTTAAAGCCGACTGGCCAGCGGACGTCCTGTAACTCCCGAGTAAAGGCTGGGATGCCTTCGTCACCGTGAGGACTTGGGCTTCGGTTTTGGCGGTGTAGCCGTTCGTAGTGGAGACCGCAGCGCTCGTGTTCATCCTCCAGTCGGCGGCGTTCATCCTCTTCGCGCTCTTCGCGCCGGGCGTTTATGGTGTGGCGAAGGTCGCATTGTATTCGCACTCGGAGGTCTTGATTGGGTCGGCGGTCGTACTGGCGACGCCACCGGTTGTCGTAGTTGGTATTACCGAGCATTGTTTGGCGGGACTCTTCGCGCTGCCAAGTGGAGCCAGCCACCCGACGTCGCGCTGATGCAGATGACTCCGCCGCTGGAGAGCCCGTCCGATGGGTCGGTATGTGAGTGTTGCCTGACTGTTCTTGCTGCTGGCAGGCGGCAGCTGTAATCATCGCTTTGATCTTGGCGATAGTTGGTGTGGCCTGGTGATCCGGGCCAAGCTGGAGCGTGTCCAGCAGAGTTGCGGCGGCCACAACGTTCTGTTGTGGCGTGACGAAGACGTCGTGGTCGCCAATTTTGGTTTGGAGGATCTGCTGCTGGGCGGCTCGCCTAGCCTGTCATAGCCCGTCATTGCGAGCTTGGCGGTTGGCCTCCTCTTGTTGTTGTAGTCGGCGCGCCTCCTCTTGCTGCTCCTCTTGCAGTCGGCGCACCTCGGAAGGTGGCGTTGAAGCCATGAAGATCTCGCGGGGGAGGAGGAAGCTTGCCAAGGTGGAGTCCGAGTTGGTGCTCGAACCGCTATCCGACTTGGTGTCGGACTCCGAGTAGTTTATTGGAGTTAGGACGACTCCGACCTCTCTAGATCCAATCTGAAACGGTTCATGACCGTGTCCAAACTGAATCGCTGGAGGTCGGGTCTGCTGCGCGGGTTGTAGATGCACAGCGTCGCCGAATCCGTACGGGAGATTGACGATCTCTCCCCCTCTTGGCCTAACCCGTGCCGGCTCAAGGCCTAGCGCGAGTCGGACGCCGAAGGAGAGGGTTGTCCCGATGTCCGGCGATGTGAGGGACTGTCGTAGTAGATCGTCGAAGGAGATGGCAACGTCCCTGGGGCCGACTGGCGCAACGCCGGCTGGCTCCTCGGCTGGCGAGATCGGATCTGCTTCAGCCAAGGAAAGATTGCCGAGTTGATCGGCAACGAAATCAAGACTCCCGAAGGTGATGGTGTCTCCATTGGAGAACTTGTAGCCCTTGACTCCGTTGATGGGATCCATTGAATCTGTTGATGAAGAATTCGCCGGTCCCCTACCTGGCGCGCCAACTGTCGATGTTTTACACCGGCAATAATATTATGGGGCTACTCGGCGACCTGGAATTCGGTGGATTGCAGAGGAACACAAGAGAATTATACTGGTTCAGGCCCTCGATGTGAGGTAATACCCTACGTCCAGTTGAGGTGTTATTCCTCTGAGGTGGTCTTGTGATCAATGATCTTGCGTGCCCTCATGGGGCGCCCTGCCTCCCTTTATATACTAGGGGACAGGGGTACATGGTAAGGATCCCAGTCGGATACGACCAAGGGATTTCCTTCTTAGAGATAGAATCCTATCCGACTAAGGCTATGTTTCCTTATTATACAAAGCACAGCCTGCCGGGTGCTATCTTATCTCTAATTACATGGTCCGGCCCATCCTCTATCCGAGTGGCCCATGTGCTGGTAATGAGGTACCCGGGGCCCATGGCCTCCACACCTTCTTTCGCATGATGTCCTAGTGTGCGCGGTAGAAATTTTTATTTTCTGCTGTCGTAGCCTACGCGTACTCCTTCAGCTAGGGTTAGCTGCTGCTATTCCCCACCCGAACTCGGGCGATTCCAATCCTCTTCGTTTGTTCCAAGCCCCCGATTTGCTTTTTCCCAAATCTCGCCGCTCCCAGCCATGCCGAAAGCTTCGGATCTTGCGGGTGCGCCGGGAAGTTCATGGCCGATTTCAAATTGCGGCTCGGTGAAGCTGAAGCGGCTGGAGAGTGAACTGAAGTTGCCCAGCCAAGAGGTGATTCGCTGGCAGTCGGCTAAGGGTGAGTCGGTCCCAAATCCCCAACCTGGTGAAACGGTAGTTTTCGCCTCTTTTTTCGATCGGGGCTTGTGCCTTCCATCTTTTGATTTCTTCCGCCGCGTCCTTGACTTCTACGGGCTGGAGTTGGTGCATTTGAACCCCAACTCGATTCTTCAGATCTCCATATTTGTTACTCTTTGTGAGTGCTTCTTGGGTGTTGAACCCCATTTTATCCTCTTCCGACATCTGTTCCACATCAAACCCCAACTCTCCAAGAATAATATCAATGTGATTGGGGGGCTGGTCTCCAGCTGTGGAGCGATGGGAAGAAGACATATCTTGATTTGCCCTTGAAATCTTCTCTGAAAGGCTGGCAGAAGGAATGGTTCTATTGCATAGATCTGGCTCCCTCCTTGCGCCCATTTACCGGCTTGCCGCCCGTGGTTTCACCAAACTGGTCAGCAGAGCCATCCTTTGAAGAGATGGGCCAAGCACATCAACTGTTGGTGAAGATAGATGACCTCAAGAAGGCCGGCCTGATAGGACCTTGGGTGGCTCGTCGCTTCTTGACCCGGCGCATCCAGCCGCTGAAGCTGAGGAGTGCATTTGGCTGGGCCTTTAAAGGCAAAAAAGATCCTGACCGAGTAAGCAACGAGTCGGCAAACAAGGGGGAAGTGACCGAGACCCTGTTCGGCTACTTCTCCGAAGGGGTGGTCGCGACCGAGGATGATAACCGCCGGGTCGCGGCCTATAGCTTCATTCGGCCCCAGACCAAGGTAACCTTTAATCTTCTTCTGTGATGAATGCCTGTGGAACTGTGATTGTTCAGCATTGTGTGATGTATTTTGTTGACTCACTTATAGTGGCATGAAGAGTTTGATGAAGACTCCCACCCATTGTCAACTGTCGCATCGAAGAAGAGGCCGAGGAGCCCCTCTGCTGCCTAACCCGACTCCAAGAGAGTGGGGAAGAAGCCTATTTTGTATCGGGGCGAGGGGGCCACGACGCCGTGCGCCATGGTAGGAAGCCTGAAGATAAAGGACGCCGTCGCCGCGGCGCCCAGGCGATCAAGCCCAAGGTTGAGACCTGTGGGTTTGAGCCCAACATTGTCGAGCCCGGCGTCAGCGCCGTCGAGGGGCCGGCCGGAGCAGACGCCGCCGAGGATGGAGGCGCCCAAGCCAACCACACCAGAGTCAGAGCCGACTCGGCTGATGCGCCGCCGCTGACTGTAACGCCGACCGGGCCGACCACTGGAGCTAGCGCACCGATGGGACCCGGGTCGCCCGGCAGGAAGCTGAAGTTCTCCAAGAGGTGCGCTACTCTGGATCTTCTGAAATTCTTGCGTGTTGGAGTAGTGTTTTGATGCCGTGTTTCATCATGCAGGAAGCGGGCCGATATCGATCTCAAGGAGACCAATCCGACCGCTCCCCTTGAAGACCCTGCCCCAGCCGAGCCTGCGGCTGCGAACACACCCGCTGAACTGGTGGCTAGCCCAGTCGCGGAGACCGAGGTGGTCCCAACTGCAGGGTCGCCGTCGCCACCCGACCAAGAGGCGGTTGCTGAGGTTGAGGCCCCAGCCCCTGAAGTGTCGCCTATTGCGGAGGCCGCCGTCGGAGCCCCTGAGCCGGTCCCCGAGGCCGCGGGGGACGGTGGTGTGGAGGCCGGGACCCCATCACCGTTGTCATCGTCGTCGTCATTGTCGCCGCCGCCAGAGATCCCAAACCTGCCACGGATTGAAGCTCCTCCGCGTGTGATGCCTCGGACATTCACATGGACGGCGCCTAACGGGACCGTGAAGAGCTTCAGGCTTGATGAAGTCGTCGCGAGGAGGGAACGCGAAAGCTTGCTTCGTGCCGCTATCAGCGGGTCCAAGGGAGTCGAGGTATGATTCTTTTGGCAGAGTCTTGGTGATCTTCTCGTTTTGACGTCTGACTCCATCCTTGATTTGTCCTCTACCCTGAGCAGAAACTCGTCGACTGTAACGAGGCCATGACGGAGATCCTAGTCGAGATGGCTCCCCACCTCGCAGAATTGGAGCAGCTTCGGGCATTGAAGGCCGAGATGGAGGAGCGTCATGCGGGAAGGGAAGCTTGGCTAAAGAGTGGCGCCGACCAGCTCAGGGAGGAGACTTGGGCCCAAGCCGGAAAGATCAGAGGTAAACTCCCCGAATGTATCTTCCCGACTGAACCTTCGACGTATTCATCCAGCTGCGTTGTTCCCGACCGCCCAGTTATGTCACGACCGCAAGGTTCAGCTCTTGGCTAATCTGTCGTGCAGCCCTCGAAGCAGAGTTGAAGACCCGAACAGAGAGGGAATCACAGCTAAAGGAGGCCGAAGAAGCCAAGGCCGAGATTGAGAAGGTCAAGTCCGACCTGACAAAGGCCAACGCCGAGCTTGACCGGGAGAAGGCCGAGTTGAAAGAGGCCGTCGTCAAGCTTGGTAAGGAAAAAGCCGAACTGGAGAAGACCGTGGCCGAGTGGGAGGCCGACTATGAAAGTAAGTCCTCAACCTGACCGTAATCTTAGCCAATCCATTAGTCATTCCGTCTGTAGCCGAGTCTGACAAGTTTACTTGCCGGCGAACCTAGGCAGACATGAGAGCCAATGTCCAGGCCCAGTATCGGTTTTACACAGAGGAGATAAGAGTGATCAGGGAGTCACGGGAGGCCCTTGTCGGGTCCGTGAAAGGGCTCCTTGACCTCATAGATCCTAGCCCTGTGGGAACCAGTTGCAGCAGGATCCCCTAGATAGAGGCGTGTCTTGAGGATGCACCGAGTGCCTTGAAAAAGTACTCGGATGAGCATGTTGTTGCCGGCGTGGCCCAGACCCTGGCGATAACCAAGTCCATCTACCCAAGGGCAGATATTGAAGCCATCGGGGAGGGGTTTGCCAAGGAGACGACACCCGAGGAGGCACTGGAGCTGATTGCCCGGGCGAAGCCGACTGCTGAAATAATTACCCGAGACCTGGGTCTGTAAGGGCAACATGTTATGTAGTCAGTATGTATACACTTTTGTGAAGAAACATGTGTAAATATAAGTGCGACGCCACCAAGCTTATGTACTCAGTCGTCATTAGCTTTACTCGACCGTGAGGTCCGTGCCGAGTTAGTCTGTTAGAACTTGATAAAATTGTTCAAAGTAAGAAGCTGGACTCGGGCGAACGAGACAGTTGTAGTAAAGCTTCATGATATAGCGATGCGGAGCCGAGTTGGTTTACCACGAGTTGAGAATCGCCACGCACAACCAGTCGACGTATGCCGAGTGATATAGCGATGCGGAGCCCGTGAACAAGTGCCTCGTACTCGGCGACGTTGTGGGAAGCCGGGAAGTGGATTTCTAGAACGTACTTCAGTTTTTTGCCAGTGGGGGAGGTCAATATGACTCTGGCCCCGGCGCCGCCGATCCGTAGAGAACCGTCGAAGTACATTGTCCAGTACTCTAGCTTTGCTGTTGGTGTTGGCAGTTGAACTTCTGTCCACTCGGCCACGAAGTCGGCTAGAGCTTGAGATTTAATTGCTGTTCGTGGCTAAAAAGTGATGTCGAACGCCATCAACTCGAGTGCCCATTTAGCGATTCGGCCGGTGGCCTCGCGATTATGAAGGACATCCCCGAGTGGAAACGCTGTGACCACCGTGACTTGGTGTGCTTGAAAATAATGCACTAGCTTCTGGACTGTGATGAGTAGGCCATATAGCAGCTTCTGGACCTGCGGATATCTCGTCTTCGAGTCAGCAAGGACCTCGCTGACAAAGTAGACTGGCCGTTGTATTTTCTGAATATGACCCTGTTCGGATCGCTCGACCACTAATACCGGGCTGACTACCTAAGTGGTTGCCGCCAGATATAGCATTAGCGGTTCTTGGGGCATGGGTGACACCAGCACGGGAGGTGATGTGAGGAATTGTTTGAAGTCTTCGAAGGCTTGCTGGGCTTCCGGAGTCCATTGGAAGTTGTCCGCCTTTTTGAGGAGCTTGAAGAAGGGCATGCCCCATTCGCCCAGTCGGGAAATAAACCGGCTAAGTGCCGCCATGTAGCCTGTCAGCTTCTGGACGTCTTTGAGGTTAGTCGGGGGTGCCATGTTCCTGATGGCGTTGACTTTCTCCTGGTTGGCCTCGATGCCGCGATACAAGACGATGAAGCCGAGTAACTTTCCGGATGGCACTCCGAAGGCGCATTTTTCTAGGTTCAACTTCATCTTGAATCTTCGGAGATTTTGGAAGGTTTCTTCCAAGTCAGCGATGAGGTCTTCTTTGGACTTGGTCTTGATCACCACGTCGTCGACGTAGGCTTCCACGTTGCGCCCGATCTGAGTGTGCAGACACCGCTGAATGGCCCGTTGATAGGTTGCTCCAACATTCTTCAAATCGAACGGCATTGTGATGTAGCAATACGCTACAAACGGCGTGATGAAAGATGTCTTTAAGCAGTCTTCCTCCCTCAGGCTGATTTGATGGTATCCTGAGTAACAGTCGAGAAAGCTAAGTAGGTCGCACCCTGCCGTGGAATCAACCACCTGATCTATCCTGGGAAGACCAAATGAGTCGTTGGGGCACGCCTTGTTGAGATTGGTGTAGTCGACGCACATGCGCCATTTACCGTTTTTCTTCCGGACCAGAACTGGATTTGCCAGCCAATCCGGTTGATAGACCTCCTTGATGAACCCGGCTGCGAGAAGCTTGGTGATCTCCTCCCGAATAGCATCCTTGAGGTCTTGAGCGAAGCGCCGCAGCCATTGCTTGACTGGCTTGGTGTCTGTCTTCACATTGAGGGCGTGCTCGATCACCTCCCTTGGTACGCCCGGCATGTCGGACAGTTTCCATGCGAAGATATCTTTATTGGCTTGTTGGAAGGTGACGAGCGCGTCTTCCTATTTGGCGTCGAGTACGGTCCTGACTAGAGCAGTCTTGGAGGGGTCGGAAGGGTCCAAGGGGATCTTCTTCGTGTCAGAGTCCACTGAAATTCCCGGCTTTGCTGCTTTTTTCGCAGGAACTTGATCCTGCTCGACTTTAGTTGTGACGGCTTGCCGAATGCTATCGCGCCCGACTGCCGCCTCTTGTGATTGAGCCAGTTCGTAGCTCTCCGTGTCGCAGGTGAAGGCTTGCTTGATGTCACTGCGGAGGGAGAGGACTCCTGCTGGTCCAGGCATCTTGAGCACCGTATATGTATAGTGCGGTATCGCCATGAATTTGGCGAGTGCCGGTCGTCCGAGTATCGCTTGGTACGTGGTCTCGAAGTTGGCCACCTCGAAACAGACGTTTTCCTTGCAGAAGTTATCCCGCATGCCAAAGGTTACCGGCAAGGTTATCTGCCCGAGTGGAGTTGATGACAGGCCAGGAATTATCCCGTGGAAGGGCGCAACGCTCGGCCATAGTTCTGAACAAGGAATCTTCATCTCGTCCAAAGTCTTGGCGAACAGGATATTGAGTGCACTACCTCCATCAATGAGGGTTTCTTTCAGCCTAATGTTTTTGACGACCGGGTCCAGGACGAGTGGATAGCGTCCCGGGTGGGAAACCCGATCTAGTGATCTGCGCGATTGAAGGTAATGGCCATCTCTGACCAGCGCAGGTACTGGGGGGTGTCCGTCGTAGAGACCGTGTTGATGTCGCGCGCTGTTAGCTTTTGTTTGCGCTTGGACTCGTATGCGGATGGCCCTCCAAAGACGTGGTTGAGCTCGGCCTGAGGATCTTGGAAATCGTCGGCCGGACCCTGATCTGGCTTGTCTTTGTCCTTGTCGGTGCCAGATGATGAAGCCTGCTCGGAGGCAAACTTCTTGAGCATGTAGCAGTCTTTGGCCGCGTGCTTACCCTTGGGGTGGAAGGGGCATGGCCTGCTCATGACTTTCTGGTAGTCATTATTCCATTGGGGCCGCGACCGAGTGCGCTCCATGTTGGCCACCTCATTGTCCAACTTCCGTTTGCGGCTGCTAGACTTATTTTGAGACAGCTCGTTGTCGGTTTTCGCCTTTTGGTCCTTCTGTCGGGACTCCTTCTTCTCGTCGAGGGCCTCTGCGACCACTTCAGCCGAGTCGGCGTATTTATTGGCCATGTCGAACAGAGCCCAGACAGACAGCAGTGGTTTCCGAGTGAACTTCACGATGAATGGGGCGTCCTTTACTCCCTTGCGGAAGGCGGCGATGACAGCCTCGTCGTGGATCGTTGGGATCTTGTTACGCTTCTCGGAAAACCTCTTCATGAAGTCTCACAGAGACTCGTTCTTCTTCTGGTGCAACTGATAAAGATCGTGCTCTGAAGACGGCCTGTCGATGTTTTACACCGGCAATAAATATATGGGGCTACTCGGCGGATGGAAACTCGGTGGATTGCAAAGGAACATAGGGAGATTTTATACTGGTTCAGGCCCTCGATGTGAGGTAATACCCTACGTCCAGTTGTGGTGGTATTTCTTTGAGGATTTGTGGTGATTAATGATCCCGTGAGCTTATGTGTGCTCCTGCCCTCATGGGGCGCCATGCCTCCCCTTATATACTGGGGGACAGGGTTACAAGGTAGGAGTCCCCATCGGATTACGACTAGGAGATCTCCCCTTAGAGATATAACGCACCCGACTAGGACTGTATATTCCTTTCTATACAAGGCGAAGTCCGCCGAATCTAGCTATATCTCTAATTACAAGGCTAGGCCCATCCTCTGTCCGAGTGGCCCATATGCTTGTCATGAGGTACCCGGGGTCCATGGCACCCACAGTAGCCCCCGAGACCTTCATAGTTGAGTCACAGCTGATGCCGAGTGCTCGTCCTCCACGGTGAAGATCGCCCGAGTGCGTTGCTCCCGAGTACTCTTTGTCCGAGTGTATCTTCTTCCCGAGTCCTGCTTCAGGTCAGCTGGCAACGAGGCTATGAAGGGCTTCGTGTAGATGTATGAATAGTGTGCGCCGAATAGGCGCACCTATTAGGTGTAGCCCCCGACTTTGTGCTTAATTGTGAAGACAATTAATCATAAAGTCAAAGATCTTTAACCTGGTAGTCTTTCCTGAGTAGTATACTACTGGTATATGAGACTCTTCGGTATCATGTCAACCGGAATATGATTTATAGTCTTGCCGAGTAGGATACTACTCATATATAGGACTCTTCGACTTCATGTCAGTCGGAATATGCGTTTATAGTCTTGCCGAGTAAGATGTTACTCGTATATGGGACTCTTCAGCTTCATGTCAGCTGGAAAAGAGGTTTATAGTCTTTCCCGAGTGGCGTCCCACCCGGAAGTTAGACTCCTCCGCATCATGTCAGCGGGAATGAGAAATTTATAGTCTCTCCCGAGTAGTGCACTACTCGAAAGTTAGACTCTTCAGCGTCATGTCGGCTGGAATAATGTTACTCATGGCAACTGGTGGCCACGCATGTAGGCCGAGTACCACTTTATGAAAATAAATCCACGGCGTGGTCAGGCGTACCCGAGAAAGATACCTGCATCCCCAATTTTAATGAAGACCAGCTTGTGATCCTTGTAAGGATATATCCTCGAGACCTGGTGGATAAAACAGATACCCAAACATATATGTTTAGCAATAAGGCTTTCATGAAGCATATCTGTTTACCTCATCGGTTCCTGTGGGTAGCACCAGCGCTATAATTTCAACTCATCCTGCGGGCGGCCCACATGGAGCATGCTACTGTAGGAACTCATATCCTGGTGGCTGCTACCAAATAAGCCAGCCTGAGCCGACCTATCCAGCATAGCTCTATAGAAGTATCATCCATCGCATGTCAGGATGAGTTTTTTGGTATCGGTAACCGCAATCAGCCAGAGAAATCCTTATTCGCAAGCCTTTCCGACTTATGTTCTGGATGCAGCCTGATTGTCACAGGTGCCCGAGCAGGTGTGTTGCAGGATCTGCTTGCCCTCCTTAGGTGTGACACAGTGCATGAGAACTCCGGATGCGCTTTGACGATGTAAGTCTTCTCTGACTTCAGAAGAGCCAAGCAGGGTACCCGAACCTTGCATTAGCATAGGATTCGGCTAGCGACCCTCATGGGGCATACCCTACCCAACAGAGTTATAGCCAAGCGAGGTACCCGAACCTTGCATTAGCATAAGATTCGGCTAGTGACCCTCATGGGGCGTACCTCACCCAGCCGAGTGATATACGACCCCCGACTAGTGCCGGAAGTCGGTTGTCAGCTCACATGGAGCATAGCCAAGGAAGATGACGTCCCGACTGGCGCAAGTACTCGGTAAGTAGCCCTCATGGAGCATCCCGAGTGTATTTTGGCAGACTTGTCCAGCCCCCGAGCGTAGGAGATAGGCTCGCAGCCCCGAGTTCCTGTCACGCGTATCTGGAGCTGGGCCTGCAATATAAAGATATCGGATGAGTAGCATCTGATGATGGAAATAATCACCCGAATAAAATGTATTTTACAATATATGTAAATACGTGTTCTCCCTCTTTTGATATTATTTCCTCGAGTAGTTGACCCTTACGTTTAAGCACTCTGCCCGACTAGTCTAGCCCCTACGTCGGGAGTTGGCTCATGGCTCTTTCCCGGACACGCGTTTGGGTGACTTGAGTTCGTCTTACATGGAGCAAAGTTTCACGGATCGAGATTTATGCTACTCGAGTACTTTTGCAATCATTTAAGAGCAAAAACAGAAAAAGTAAATGTGCAGCTTATACACCTATTAGGTGTAAGCGGCTGTGGCACTAGCAAGGCCAAGTGAGGAGATGTTTTATCAAAAGCGACTTAGCTGTTCGGTATTTGGAGTGGGGATGCCATCCTTGCGTTTGGGCTTATGAGCCCCGAGCATGTCTCTTGTTGTTCTGATAATCCTCAGTTGTTGAAGGTCGAAGACGGTTGTGACTGACTGCCACAATGAAGCCGTCTGACTTGCATTTGCGATTCCGGCTTTAGTCGGGACCGTGTCGTTGGTGCTCCCGCTTCTTCTGTCAGGATGCCTTTTGTCTTCGAGAGCCTCAGCAACAGCGTGGGCTGAGTCGGCGTACTTGTTCGCCATGTCAAATAAAGCCTTGACAGAGTTGGGAGGCTTCCGTGTGAATTTGTCGATGAACGAGGTGTCTTTGACTCCTTTTCGAAAGGCGGCGATGACGACCTCATCCTTGACGTTTGGGATCGAATTTTTCTTCTCAAAGAACCTCTTGATGAAGTCACGAAGAGACTCATTCTTCCTTTGATGCAACTGATATAAGTCGTGCTCGGAAGATGGCCTCTCGTATGTTCCCTAGAAGTTGGCGATGAAGCGTTCTCGGAGTTCTCCCAGGAGCCGATTGATTGCTTGGGAGTCTGTTAGCCATGTCCTCGCTGAGTCGGCTAAAACGACTGGGAGGTAGTTAGCCATGACTTTCTGATTTCCCCCAGCTGCTCGGATCGCCAGAGTGTAGACCGTGAGCCAGGACTCGGGATTGGTCTTGCCATCGTATTTGTCGACTCCTGTAGGCTTGAAACCCGATGGCCAGTCGGCCTGTTGTAGCTCCTGGGTGAAGGCCGGTATGCTTCGTCTTCATGAGGACTCCGACCCTGACTACGGCGGCGAAACCGCTCGTGGTGGAGGCCGAAATGCTCGTTCTCGTCTTCCAGTTGGCGTTGCTCGTCTTCTTCTCGGCGCCAAGCATTGGTGTCCTGCCGAAGATCACGCCATAGTTGGCCTCGGAGATCCCGGTTGTCCCGACGGTGACTTCGACGTTGCCGGTTGTTGTTTGGGTTGCCGAGTGACGTTTGGCGTGACTCCGTGTGCAGCCGACTAGAGCCGGCTGCTCGGCGTCGCTTTGAGGTAGACGAGACTGCCATTGGGGATGCCGACCGGTTGGTCGGTACGAGGGTATCGCCCGACTGTTGGTGCTGCTGACATGCAGCAGCGGTAAGCATGGCTTTTATCCTTGCGATCGTCGGGGTGGCCTGGTGATCAGGCTCAAGCTGGACAGTGTCCAGTAGGGTTGCGGCGGCCACGACGTTCTGTTGTAGCGTGACGAAGACATCGTGGTCGCCGACTCGGGTTTGGAGGATTTGCTGTTGAGCGGTTTGCCCAGCCCTGCGTAGATCGTCGTTGCGGGCGTGCAGGCGTCTTGCTTCTTCCTCCTGTTGTTCTTGCAGTCGGCAGGCCTCCTCCTCTTGTGGCTCGTGTCATCGGCATGATTCCTGAATAGGAGTAGAGCCTCTGGATGCCATGAAAATTTCTCGCGGCGGAGTGAAGCTTGCCGAGCTGGTATCCGACTTGGAGTCGGAATCCGACTGAGAGTCGTAGTCTGACTGCGAGTCGTAGTCGGAATAGTCGATGGAGGTGAGTGTAACTCCGACCTCCCTAGATCCGATTTCGAGCGGCTCGGGGCTGTATCCGAGTCGAACTCCAGAGGATCGGGTTTGCCGCGTCGGATGTAGATTGTAGATATCCGCGGCATCGCCGAGTCCGAACGGGAAATTGACGATCTCTTCCTTTTTTGGCCCGATCTCAGCCGGCTCAAAACCGAGTCCGAGTCGAACACCGAAAGAAAGAGTTGTCCCTGGACTAGGGCGTATTGGAGATCGCCGCAGCATGTCGTGGAAGATTGCTGCAGCATCGTGTAGGCCGACTGGCGCGGAGCCGGCTGGTTCCTTGGCCGGTTGGATCGGGTCCGAGTCGGCCAAGGTGAGGTTGCCGATCTGGTCGGCGACGAAGTCGAGGCTTCCGAATGCAATTGTATCTCCGGGGGAGAGTTTGCCGCCGTCGACTCCGGTTGCTGGATCCATCGAGCTTGTAGATGTAGATCGCGCCGAAGCCCCTACCTGGCGCGCCAACTGTCGATGTTTTACACCGGCAATAAATATATGGGGCTACTCGGCGGATGGAAACTCGGTGGATTGCAAAGGAACACAGGGAGATTTTATACTGGTTCAGGCCCTCGATGTGAGGTAATACCCTACGTCCAGTTGTGGTGGTATTCCTTTGAGGATTTGTGGTGATCAATGATCCCGTGAGCTTATGTGTGCTCCTGCCCTCATGGGGCGCCATGCCTCCCCTTATATACTGGGGGACAGGGTTACAAGGTAGGAGTCCCCATCGGATTACGACTAGGAGATCTCCCCTTAGAGATATAACGCACCCGACTAGGACTGTATATTCCTTTCTATACAAGGCGAAGTCCGCCGAATCTAGCTATATCTCTAATTACAAGGCTAGGCCCATCCTCTGTCCGAGTGGCCCATATGCTTGTCATGAGGTACCCGGGGCCCATGGCACCCACACGGCCTCTCGTAGGTCCCCTGAAAATTCGCGATGAACCGCTCCTTGAGTTCTCCCTAGGAACCGATCGACTGCTTCGAGAGGCCTGTCAGCCATGTCCTCGCCGAGTCGGCTAGCGTGACCGGGAGGTAGTTAGCCATGGCTTTGTTGTTGCCCCCAGCGGCTCGAACTGCTAGGGTATATACAGTGATCCAGGACTCAGGATTTGTCTTGCCGTCATACTTTTTGATCCCCGTGGGCTTAAAGCCAGTCGGCCAGTGGACGTCCTGCAGCTCTCGAGTGAAAGCTGGGATCCCTTCGTCTTCGTGGGGGCTCGGGCTTTGACCACGGCGGTTAAACCACTCGTGATGGAGGCCAAAGCGCTCGTTTTCGTCTTCCAGTCGGTATCGCTCATCCTCTTGTCGCTTGCGGCGCCGGGCGCTGATAGTATGGCGAAGGTCATGCTGTATGCGCTCTCGGAGGTCTTGATTAGGCCGGCGATCATGCTGGTGATGGCACCGGTTGTTGTTATTAGCATTGCCGAGTGTAGTTTGCCTAGACTCCTCGCGTGGCCGACTTGAGCCGGCGGCCCGACGCCGAGTTGATGTGGACGAGCCCGCTGCTGGATATCCCGACCTGTTAGTCGGTACTAGGGTGTCCCCCGACTGCTGCTGTTGTTGTTGGCAGGCAGCAGTCATGATCATCGCATTGATCTTGGCGATGGTTGGGGTGGCCTGGTGGTCAGGCCCGAGCTGGAGCGTGTCCAGCAAAGTTGTGGCGGCCACAACGTTTTGTTGTGGTGTGACGAAGACGTCGTGATTGCCGACTTTAGTTTGGAGAATCTGCTGCTGGGCTACTCGCCCAGCTCTGCGTAGCCCGTCGTTGCGAGCCTCGCGATCAGCTTCCTCTTGTTGTTGCAGTTGGCGCGCCTCCTCCTGCTGCTCCTCTTGTAGTCGGCGCACCTCAGAGGGTGGTGTTGAAGCCATGAAGATCTCGCGGGGGAGGAGAAAACTCGCCAGACTGGAGTCCGAACTGGCATTCGAACTGTTATCCGACTTGGAGTCGGACTCCGAGTAGTTTATCGGAGTGAGAACGACCCCAACCTCTCTAGATCCAATCTGAAACGATGCTTGGCCGTGTCCAAACTAAATCATAGGAGATCAGGTTTGCTGTGCGGGGTGTAAACCCACAACGTCATCGAGTCCGTGTGGGAGATTGACGATCTCCTCCCTTCTCGGCCCAACCCGGGCTGGCTCAAGGCCTAGCGCAAGTCGGACACCGAAGAAGAGAGTTGTCCCTATGCTTGGCGATGTGAAGGACTACCGTAGTAAGTCGTGGAAGGAGATCGCGGCGTCCTGTGGGCCGACTAGTGCTACGTCGGCTGGCTCCTCGGCCGACTGCATTAGATCTGTTCCGGCCAAGGTAAGGTTGCCGGTCTGGTCAGCGACGAAATCGAGGCTTCCGAAAGAAATCTTGTCTCCAGGGGAGAACTTGTTGCCGTCGACTCCGCTTGTTAGATCCATCGGATTCGATGATGAAGAATTCGCCGGGGCCCCTACCTGGCGCGCCAACTATCGATGCTTTGCACCAGCAATAAAACTATGGGGCTAGTCGGCGAAGGTGAATTCGGTGGATTGCAGAGGAACACAGAGAAGGTTTATACTGCTTCATGCCCTCGATGTGAGGTAATACCCTACGTCCAGTTGAGGTGTTATTCCTCTGAGGTGTTTGATGATCGATGATCTTCTCTCTTGCCCTGAGGGGCGCCCTGCCTCCCTTTATATACTAGGGGATAGGGGTACATGATAAGGATCCCAGCCGGATACGGCCAAGGGATTTCCTTCTTAGAGATAGAGACCTATCTGACTAAGACTATGTTTCCTGGTTATACAAGGCAAAGCCTGCCGGGTGCTATCTTATCTCTAATTACATGGTTCGGCCCATCCTCTATCCGAGTGGCCCATATGCTGGTAATGAGGTACCCGGGGCCCATGGCCTCCACACCAACAACAACAACCGGTGGCGCCACCAGTACGATCGCCAGCCTAACCAGGATCTCCGAGTCCGGCTACAACGTGACCTCCGACACACCATTAATGCTCGATGCCATGAAAGCGAAGAAGACGAGCGTCACCGACAGGAGGACGACTACAAAGGCCGAAGCCTACAGGGATCGAGAAATACGATGGCAAAACCAACCCCGAGTCCTAGCTCATAGTATACACCCTGGCAATCCGAGCTGCCGATGGTGACCACAAAGCCATGGCTAACTACCTCCCAGTCGCGCTAGCCGACTCAGTGAGGACATGGCTAATAGGGCTCCCGAGGCGATCGATCGGGACCTGGGGAGAACTCAGGGAGCAGTTCATCACTAACTTTCAAGGGACCTACGAGAGGCCATCTTCTGAGCATGACCTATACCAAGTTCACCAGAAGAAGAACGAGTCTCTACACGACTTTATTAAGAGGTTCTCCGAGAAGCGCAACAAGATACCAATGATCAAGGACGAGGCTGTCATCGCCACCTTCCGCAAGGGAGTAAAGGACGCCCCGTTCATTGCGAAGTTTACTCGGAAGCCACCATCCTCCGTCCGGGCTCTTTTCAACATGGAGAACAAGTACGCCGACTCGGCTGAAGCGGTC
Organism: Oryza meyeriana var. granulata; assembly: GCA_003991445.1. Taxonomy (NCBI): domain Eukaryota; kingdom Viridiplantae; phylum Streptophyta; class Magnoliopsida; order Poales; family Poaceae; genus Oryza; species Oryza meyeriana. Next base: position 16,340 of record RYFJ01004063.1, on the reverse strand, counting down.
GCAGAGGCCCTCGACGAGAAGGAGTCCCGACAGAAAGAACAAAAGGCGAAAGCCGACAACGAGCAATCCCAAAACAAGTCCGGCAACCGTAAGCGGAAGTCGGACAACGAGGTGGCCAACATGGAGCGTACTCGGTCGCGGCCCCAACGGAATAACGACTACTAGAAGGTCATGAACGGGCCATGCCCCTTCCACCCCAAGGGCAAGCACACGGCCAAAGACTACTTCATGCTTAAGAAGTTTGCTTCCGAGCAGGCTTCAACGTCTGGCACCGACAAGAGCAAAGACAAGCTAGATCAGGACCCGGCTGACGATTTCCAAGATCCCCAGGCCGAGTCAAACCATATCTTTGGAGGGCTGTCTGCATACGAGTCCAAGCGCAAGCAGAAGCTAACAGCGCGCGACGTCAACGCAATCTCTACAGCAGACACCCCCCAATACTTGCGCTAGTCAGAGACGTCCATCACGTTTACTCGCGCAGATCACCCAGATCGGGTTTCGCACCCAGGACGTTATCCACTCGTCCTGGACCCGATCGTCAAGAACATCAAGCTGAAGAAGGTTCTCATAGACGGAGGCAGCGCGCTTAATATCCTCTTCGCCAAGACTCTGGACGAGATGAAGATTCCTCGTTCAGATCTGCGGCTGAGTACGGCACCCTTCCACGGGATAATTCCCGGCCTATCTTCAACGCCACTCGGGCAGATCACCTTGCCAATCACCTTCGGCACCCGGGATAACTTCCGCATGGAGAACATCTGCTTCGAGGTTGCCGACTTCGAGACCGCGTATCACGCGATACTCGAACGACCGGCGCTCACCAAGTTTATGGCGATACCGCACTATACATACATGGTGCTCAAAATGCCAGGGCCAATAGGAGTCCTCTCCCTCCGCAGCGACGGCAAGCAAGCCTTCACCTGCGACAAAGAGAGTTGCAAATTGGCTTAGTCCCAAGAGGCGGCAGTTAGGCGCAACAGCATTTGGCAAGCCATCACAACCGAAGACGAGGAAGATCAAGTTCTAGCCAAGAAAGTAGCGAAGTCGGGAATTTCAGCGGACTCTGACACGAAGAAGATCCCCCTGGACCCTTCTGACCCCTCCAAGACTGCTCTAGTCGGGACCGGACCTGACCCCAAATAGGAAGACGCGCTCGTCAACTTCCTCCAAGCCAACAAGGATATCTTCACGTGGAAACCGTCCGACATGCCGGGCGTACCAAGGGAGGTGATCGAGCACGCCCTCAACATGAAGACAGGCACCAAGCCAGTCAAACAATGGCTACGGCGTTTTGCTCAAGACCGTAAGGATGCTATTCGGGAGGAGATAACCAAGCTTCTCCTAGCCGGGTTCATCAAAGAGGTCTATCACCTGGACTGGCTGGCAAACCCAGTTCTGGTCCAGAAGAAATTGGCGCATGTACGTCGACTACACCGATCTCAACAAGGCGTGCCCTAAGGACCATTTGGTTTACCGAGAATAGACCAGGTGGTGGATTCGACTGCAGGGTGCGACCTTCTCAGTTTTCTTGACTACTACTCGAGCTACCACCAGATCAGCCTGAAAGAGGAGGACTGCCTTAAGACTCTTTTATCACACCATTTGGAGCGTATTGCTACATCACTATGCCATTCGGTTTGAAAAACACTGGAGCAACGTATCAACTCGCAATTCAGCGGTGTCTACACACTCAGATCGGGCGCAACGTGGAAGCCTACGTCGACGACGTTGTGATCAAGACCAAGTCCAAAGAAGACCTCATCGCCGACCTGAAAGAAACCTTCCAAAATCTTCGAAGATTCAAGATGAAGTTGAACCTGGAAAAGTGCACCTTCGGCGTGCCATCCGGCAAGTTACTCGGCTTCATCGTCTCGCATCGCGGCATCGAGGCCAACCCGGAGAAAGTCAACGCAATCATGAACATGGCTCCCCCGACTAACCAAAAGGACGTCCAAAAGCTGACAGGTTGCATGGCGACACTCAGCCGGTTTATTTCCCGACTGGGCGAACGGGGCTTGCCCTTGTTTAAGCTATTGAAGAAAGCAGACAATTTATAGTGGACTCTCGAAGCCCAGCAAGCCTTCGAAGACTTCAAGCAATTTCTCACATCAGCCCTCGTGTTGGCGTCACCCATGCCCCAAGAACCGCTAATGCTATATCTAGCGGCAACTACTCAGGTAGTCAACACAGTGTTGGTGGTCGAGCGATCCGAACAGGGTCACATCCAAAAAATTCAACGGCCAGTTTACTTTGTCAGCGAAGTCCTTGCCAACTCGAAGACGAGATACCCACAGGTCCAAAAGCTGCTCTACGGCCTACTCATCACTGTCCAGAAGCTGGTGCACTATTTCCAAGCACATCAAGTCACAGTGGTCACATCGTTTCCACTCGGGGACGTCCTACATAACCATGAGGCCACTGGCCGAATCGCTAAATGGGCGCTCGAGCTGATGGCGTTCGACATCACTTTTCAACCACGGACAGCAATTAAATCACAAGCTCTAGCCGACTTCGTGGCCGAGTGGACGGAAGTTCAAATGCCTACATCGACAGTGAAGCTAGAGTACTGGACAATGTACTTCGACGGTTCTCTACAGATTGGCGGCGCCGGGCCTGGCGTCGTACTGACGTCGCCCACCGGTGAAAAACTCAAGTATGTTCTACAAATCCACTTCCTGGCTTCCCACAACGTCGCCGAGTACGAGGCACTTATCCACGGGCTCCACATTGCTATATCACTCGGCATACGTCGACTGGTTGTGCGTGGGGATTCTCAACTCGTGGTGAACCAAGTCATGAAGGACTGGACATGCCTCGACGACACCATGGCGGCATACTGTCAGGAGGTCTGCAAGCTGGAAAACAAGTTCGACGGGCTGGAGATAACACACGTGCTGCGACAATATAATGACGCTGTAGATGAATTGGTAAATCTGGGATCCAAGTGAGAGGCAATCCCGACAGGGATCTTTGTCGAGCAACTCACGGAGCCGTCAGTCAAGAAGAAACCGGTGCCAGAGCAGTCGGGAGGTGAACCTACCCCGGCAACAAACGAGGCGCTTCACATATGTCAAGATTGGTGGACTCCTATTCTCAAATTCCTCCTAGATGATGAACTCCCAGAAGATCGCAGTGAAGCTGAACGAATTAAACGTCGAAGCAAGAATTTCTTAGTCGTCGGAGAAGACCTGTACCAAAGAAGTGCATCCGGTGTCCTCATGCGCTGCGTCACCACCAAGGAGGGCAAGCAAATCCTGCAGTCAATCCACTTGGGCGTATGTGGCAATCATGCTGCATCCAAGACATTAGTCGAAAAGGCTTACCGGCAGGGATTTTTCTGGCCAACAGCAGTCACAGATGCCAAAGACATCGTTCGCACATGTGAAGGTTGCCAGTTCTACACAAGTCAAACCAATCTCCCAGCCCAGGAACACCAAACAATCCCAAACTCTTGGCCCTTTGCAGTATGGGGGCTTGACATGGTCGGGCCTTTCAAGAAAGTGCCAGGAGGGTTTACACACCTGTTCGTCGCAGTGGATAAATTCACCAAGTGGATTGAGGCCAAACCCGTCGCAACCATAACGGCGGTACAAGCAAAGGACTCCATCATGAGTATACTTTACCGATTCAGGGTCCCCAACCGCATCATCACCGACAACGGTACTCAGTTCACGGGCGGCGTGTTTCAGGATTTCTGTGACAACTTTGGCATCAAGATCTGCTATGTGTCTGTGGCACACCCACGGAGCAATGGGCAGGTCGAACGAGCTAATGGTATGCTCTTACATGGTATCAAGTCCAGGATATTCGACCGACTACAACCATACCCGGGCCGGTGGGTACAAGAACTCCCATCTGTTCTCTGGTCTCTCAGAACCACGGTTAGTCGGGCAATAGGGCAATCCCCTTTCTTTCTGGTCTACAGTGCTGAGGCTATGCTACCAACTGAGTTAGAGTTCGGCTCTCCGTGAGTTCGGGCTTACTCAGAAAACACTTCAAACAACACCCGATTGGTCAAACTAGATCAGTTGGAAGAAGCAAGGGACATCGCAACAATCCAGTCGGCAAGGTATCTCCAAGGCATGCGTCGCTATCACAATCGCAATGTCCGTGGCCGCGCCTTTTTGGTTGGAGATCTCGTATTGAGAAAAATACAAACCACCAAAGACAGGCATAAACTATCCCCAATCTGGGAAGGGCCGTTCATTATAGCGGAGGTTACTCGGCCAGGCGCCTACCGACTGAAGACCGAAGACGGTGCCCTCATCAGCAGCTCATGAATATAGAACAGCTACGTCCCTTCTATACCTGAGCTTTATACTTTCATATGTGTATAGTTCTTCTCTGACTCACTACGCCGTTTGTTTCAACTGAGTAGTGAGTCGGGGGCTGCATGTATTGTACGTGCTGCTGTTGACGCCGAAAACCGCCGGGTGTGCCAAAAAGCTTGCTGACGATCTGGTTCGGCGTCTGGTGACACGCGAAGGCCTGGGAGATCTGCTTAGCTCCAGTGCAGGTCCTAAAATCTTGAGGTTCGTGGGCGTGCCAGTCAATTTGACCTCGCAATTGACAAGGGAATGAAGAAATTTGATTACTGATCCAATCGGCCAGTAAGCCGATACGGATTCCTTCCAGCCGATCGCCGCTATGCTCGTGCCCGGGCCCTCGCCTGTACTTGCGCTCGGGTCTCGTGCTCGTGTCCGGGTCCTTGTTGGTCCTCGTGCCCGGATTGGCAGCAATTGCGCAATCGGCTATCGGCCGTTACGGACTGATATAGGCTTCTCGTAGCCGATAGCCGATGGCACCTGTGTATCGGCTAGGAAACCGATAGCGCTATAAACAAATGGAAAAGATGTCAGTATAACATGTGCATCGGCTAGAAGCCGATGATAAAATAGATAGGCAGAATAGTGAACTAGCCGACTGCCGAGGAAACACATATGCATCGGCTAGAAAACCGATGATAATATAGATGACCAAAACAGTATGGATAATACAGTCGGCTTTATAAAAAGATAACCTATCGGCTAAGCACTCCGATAGAACGTCGCATATACACCGATCAGCCCGACAAGGATAAATCTATTATTATCGATCTAGTAGTTCAAACCTAACTGATGCAGCACAGATCGATAATAGTAAAGGAACCTCAACGAGCCGATAGACCTAATGCAACTGTGATGAAAATAACTTACCGGCTATACATTCCGATAAGACGCTTGCGCAAAAACCATCAGCCTAGCAGGAACGATTTATCGCTGGCAGTTCAGTAGGTCGGACCCAACCGATGCAGCACGAACTGATGATAAATCGCCCCCAGTAAACTGATAAGATCTACGCACGCGTGATGTGGTATACCTGATCGGCCTAAGAGGTCGGACCGAACCGATGCAGCCGTAGACAGGGCAGATACACCTGGGTAAGGGGTGACGAGTCTTACCCTCTCGCAGGAGTTCGGACCTAACCGATGCAGCCCCGCTCGAGAAGCAAGAACCCGTCGAAAGGTTGGCGATGCGCCGAAGTTTAATTGATCGATTGATAGATTACAAGGTCCCCGGGCATACGTATATATACCCCGAGTTACAAGAGTCCTTATAGGACACGTAACAAGACTTTCCTAACTAGAAAAGGAAAACTAACAGACCTGATCGGACAAGAGATTAGGTTTCCTAAAAGATAAAACTATCTAATAGATAAGATAATTAACTGCCATAGCGTGGTCTTCACGATTCCTTCCCGAATCCGGCTTCTTCTGGATTAGCTCCCAACGGCTGATATCACTTCTTTCCTTAACCAAGTCCGACGCGAACCGTACCAAATTTTGGCGTTAACACATGCCCCCCAATTTCGGAGTTTGTTATCAAACTTCGAAATTCTTCTTCTGTTTGGGCCTCATCATTCCTTCCTGGCCTCCTGAAATCGGCTTTCGTGAACCGATACCTTCTGTACTAGGTGTGCTAGGCTCTTGAAGTCTTCTGATGAAAACCTTTCCTTGATCGGAGCCAACAAACCTTGGAATGCTAACTCGGCCAGCTGTGCATCATCCAGACTTAAACCATAACATCGGCTTCTAACATTACGAAACCGCTGGATATATTCTGCGACTGATTCCTCCGGCTTCTGTATTACCGATGTTAAGTCTATCAAACTCATCTCCTGACTTCCCATAAAGAAATACTTGTGGAATTGCTTTTCCAGATCGGCCCAACCTCGAACTGAGTTAAGTGGCAATGAAGAAAACCATGTAAAGGCCGATCCGGATAATGATAACGGGAAGAGTCTAACTCTCAAAGCTTCTACAGCTGATGCCTCTCCACATTGAGCCAAGAACCGGCTGACATGTTCCACTGTAGATACATCATCTTGTCCTGAGAATTTGGAGAAGTCTGGTACTCTGTATCGGCGCGGCAACGGAGCTCTATCAAACCAATCTGGATATGGAGGCCGATATATAAATGTTTCCTTCTTCGGTCTTAGACCGAATTGCTCTCTCATCACCTCTATGATTCTTGCTGATAAATCTTCTTCTCTTGGATCTTCGTCGTGATAACGCAGAGGTGGAGTTTGTAGCCGATTCTGATTCTGATATTCCCTCTGATAATTGTACTTAGGAACAGCTTCTGAATAACTCTGTTGATGCCCCCATAGTACGCAGTTTGATATCCTTGAGGAATCCATCTTGTTGCCCCCCGGGTATTTGAATCGGCTCTACTGCCTTCTTGATCAAGCTCTGTAATGTGTTCACCAATACCCCAGATTGATCAGTCAACGCATGATGAACTGCTTCATTAAACATGTCTTGGATCGGCTTCTGTGAACTTGTAGGCGATATATGGCTCGATTCGTCAATAAAAACAGGTTTTGGAAATTGCGACTTCTGAATCGGCCCTTGATCTGTCATACCGAATGATTCTAGACAAAGCTTCCGAAAATCTTCGATGTTCTGCTCCACTTGTTGTCTCTGTTCTTCGGTCAAGTCTTCCATTGTGACTGGGATTATGTTGTCTGTGCTGACCTCTTTTCCAGCCATGTTGAAGTTCTGTGTCCCACCGGGTCAAAAACGTGTTGATTCAGCCGATAGGATATACTGTGATAATATGAAGATCGGGTCCCACCGGGCGTGCCAAAAACGTGTTGACGCCGAAAACCGCCGGGTGTGCCAAAAAGCTTGCTGACGATCTGGTTCGGCGTCTGGTGACACGCGAAGGCCTGGGAGATCTGCTTAGCTCCAGTGCAGGTCCTAAAATCTTGAGGTTCGCGGGCGTGCCAGTCAATTTGACCTCGCAATTGACAAGGGGATGAAGAAATTTGATTACTGATCCAATCGGCCAGTAAGCCGATACGGATTCCTTCCAGCCGATCGCCGCTATGCTCGTGCCCGGGCCCTCGCCTGTACTTGCGCTCGGGTCTCGTGCTCGTGTTCGGGTCCTTGTTGGTCCTCGTGCCCGGATTGGCAGCAATTGCGCAATCGGCTATCGGCCGTTACGGACTGATATAGGCTTCTCGTAGCCGATAGCCGATGGCACCTGTGTATCGGCTAGGAAACCGATAGCGCTATAAACAAATGGAAAAGATGTCAGTATAACATGTGCATCGGCTAGAAGCCGATGATAAAATAGATAGGTAGAATAGTGAACTAGCCGACTGCCGAGGAAACACATATGCATCGGCTAGAAAACCGATGATAATATAGATGACCAAAACAGTATGGATAATACAGTCGGCTTTATAAAAAGATAACCTATCGGCTAAGCACTCCGATAGAACGTCGCATATACACCGATCAGCCCGACAAGGATAAATCTATTATTATCGATCTAGTAGTTCAAACCTAACTGATGCAGCACAGATCGATAATAGTAAAGGAACCTCAACGAGCCGATAGACCTAATGCAACTGTGATGAAAATAACTTACCGGCTATACATTCCGATAAGACGCTTGCGCAAAAACCATCAGCCTAGCAGGAACGATTTATCGCTGGCAGTTTCAGTAGGTCGGACCCAACCGATGCAGCACGAACTGATGATAAATCGCCCCCAGTAAACTGATAAGATCTACGCACGCGTGATGTGGTATACCTGATCGGCCTAAGAGGTCGGACCGAACCGATGCAGCCGTAGACAGGGCAGATACACCTGGGTAAGGGGTGATGAGTCTTACCCTCTCGCAGGAGTTCGGACCTAACCGATGCAGCCCCGCTCGAGAAGCAAGAACCCGTCGAAAGGTTGGCGATGCGCCGAAGTTTAATTGATCGATTGATAGATTACAAGGTCCCCGGGCATACGTATATATACCCCGAGTTACAAGAGTCCTTATAGGACACGTAACAAGACTTTCCTAACTAGAAAAGGAAAACTAACAGACCTGATCGGACAAGAGATCAGGTTTCCTAAAAGATAAAACTATCTAATAGATAAGATAATTAACTGCCATAGCGTGGTCTTCACGATTCCTTCCCGAATCCGGCTTCTTCTGGATTAGCTCCCAACGGCTGATATCACTTCTTTCCTTAACCAAGTCCGACGCGAACCGTACCAAATTTTGGCGTTAACAGCTGCGTCAATAATATACGAGCCTATTTCACTCAAGTTATGAAGTTTTACTACGACTTTTCCATGTCTGCCCGAGTACAGCTTTCTGCGGTGAACGTTTTTATTAAGTTCCTATAGATTAACTCGGCGTAGGCTATATTGTCGAGTAAAGCTAATGACAACTGAGTAATAGTCTAAAGCTCGGCGGCATTGCACATGCATTTACACATATTCTTACCAAAATGTATATACACACCGACTGCATGATATATTGTCTTTACATACCCAGGTCCCGGGTGATAATTTCCGCAATCAGCCTCGCCTTAGCTATCAGCTCCAGCGCCTCCTCAGGAGTCGTCTCCTTGGCAAACCCCTCCCCAATGGCTTTGACATCTACCCTTGGGTAGATGGACTTGGTCATTGCTAGGGTCTGGGCCACGCCGGCAATAACATGCTCATCCGAATACCTCTTCAGGGCACTCAGTGTGTCTTTAAGGCGCTCCTCCAGTTGGAAGATTGTGCTGGAGCTGGTTCCCACAGGACGAGGATCTATCAGGTCAAGGAGCCCTTTCACAGACTTGCCAAGGGTTTCCCGCGACTCCTTGACTACCCTGATCTCCTCTGCAAAAGCCTGGAACTAGATCTAGGAATTGTCTCTCGCAGCTACTCGGATTCACCGACAAGTAAACTTGTTAGGCAAAGCTGCATATGGAGTAATTAATGGATTGGCTAAGGTTATTGTCAGGGTGGAGACTCACTTTTGTAGTCGGCCTCCCACTTGGCTATGGCCTTCTCTAGTTCAACTTTTTCTTTCTCGAGCTTGGTATTGGCCTCTTTCAACTCAGCCTTCTCTTGCTCAAGCTCAATTTTGGCCTGTGTCAGGTCGGCCTTGTCCTTCTCAAGTTCGGCCCTAGCTCTCTTGGCCTCCTTCAGCTGGATTTCCCCCTCTGTTCGGGTCTTTAACTCAGCTTCGAGGGCTGCACGATAGATTAGTCAAGGACTCGACGTTGCAGTCAAGACAACATTGGGCAGTCGAGAACAACACAGCTGGAGAAATATACTAAGGATCTGGTTAGAAAGATACATCTCGGGGGCTTACCTCTTATCTCTTTGGCTTTGTCCCAATTTTCAGCCCTAAGCTGAGTAACGGAGTCCCTCAGCCAAGACTCCCTCTCCTGGCTGCGCCCGTCTACTTTGGCCTTCAAGGCCCGGAGTTGGTCTCACTCTTGGAGCTGGGGGGCAACCCGCATCAAGACTTCACTCATCATCTCCGAGCGATCAACGAGCTTCTACTCAGGAAAAAACAGAGCAAAACAGAGTCAGTCGTCAGATCACTCATGTGAGCAAGATAACCAAGACTACAGTACGACGAAGGTCATGCCTGGATCCCCTGGGACACGGCGAGTGTAGCACGCAGCAAGCTTTCGCGCTCCCTCCCCGTCGCAACCTCATCATGCTTATAACTCTTTTCTGTTCCATCGGGCGCCGTCCAGTGGAACGTCCGTGGGAACTTGCGAGGAGGAGCTTTGAGCCTGGGGAGGTCCAGTTTATCCGAAGGAGGTGACAGCGACGACGACGACGACGACGACCAGGAAGGCGATGGATCTAGCCCAGCTCGGCGGCCTCTGTGGCCTCAGGGGCTGGCTCAGGTGCTGTAGCGGCGCCTTCAACACCAAGCGCTGGCTCAGGAGCTGTAGCGATGACTTCGGCGACGGGTGCCGGCTCAGGGGCTGGGGCAGTGGCTTCGATAACCACCCCTTGGTCAGCCGGCGTCGGTGCCCCTGTAGTCGGGACGGTCTCAGCCTCTGCGACTAGGCCCGCTGTTGGCTCAGCAGGCATACTCGCTGGCTCCGGACCAGCTGGGACAGGGTCGACAGCAGGGGCAGTCGGCGTGACTTCCTTGAGATTTATGTCGACCTGCTTCCTACATAACAAGTCAAGCATCAAGGTGCAATAATGCTGAACATGATTTTTAGAAGACCCAGAATGGCCTACCTCTTGGAGAACTTGAGCTTTTGTCCGGGAGATCCAGAGGCGGCACTAGAGGGCCGCTGGCTGTTGGGCCTGAGGGCGTGGCAGTCGGCAGCGGCACCTCTGTCCTGGTCGGCCCCGTTCGCGGTGTGGTCGGCTGGGGCGCTTGGGTGCTCGGCGGCGCTGGGGTCGACCTTGTACTCAGCCGCGCTTGGGTTGGGCTCAACCGCGTCGGTCCCGGTCTGGGACTCGATGGCCTGGGTGCTGTGCCGGCGGGGTCCCTTATCCTTAAACTCCCGGCTGCGGCACTCGGCTTCGCAACCTTTCCCTTGCCCCAATCTACAATGGGCTTCTTCCCCGCTCTCTCGGAGTCGGGTTGGGCGGCAGGAGGACTTCTCGACCTTTTCTTCGACTTTGTCGCCGACAAAGGACAGGAGTCATCATCAAACTCCTCACACCATTGCAAATGTGTGGAGGCCATGGGCCCCGGGTACCTCATTACTAGTACATGGGCCACTCAGATAGAGGATGGGCCGAACCATGTAATTAGAGATAAGATAGCATCCGGCAGGCTTTGCCTTGTATAATAAGGAAACATAGTCTTAGTCGGATAGGACTCTATCTCTAAGGAGGAAATCCCTTGGCCATATCTGGCTGGGATCCTTATCATGTACCCCTGTCCCCTAGTATATAAAGGGAGGCAGGGCGCCCCTCAGGGCAAGGACAACAAGATCACCGATCATCAAGCACCTCAGAGGAATAACACCTCAACTGGACATAGGGTATTACCTCACATCGAGGGCCTGAACCAGTATAAACCTTCTGTGTTCCTCTGCAATCCACCGAATTCACCCTCGCTGAGTAGCCCCATAGTTTCATTACCGGTGCAAAGCATCGACAGTTGGCGCGCCAGGTAGGGGCTCCGGCAAACTCCTCATCAGCAGATTCGATGGATTCAATCAACAGAGTCAACAACAACAAATTTTCCCCTGGAGACGCAATGACCTTCGGGAGCTTAGATTTCATTGCCGATCAACTCGGCAATCTCATCTTGGCTGAGGCAGATCCAATCTCGCCAGCCGAGGAACTAGCCGACATTGCGCCAGTCGGCCCGTAGGACACCGCCATCTCCTTCAACGACTTACTGTGGCAGTCCTTCACATCGCCGAGCATCGGGACAACCCTCTCCTTTGGCGTCCGACTTGCGCTAGGCCTTGAGCCAGCCCGGGTTGGGCCGAGAAGGGGAGAGGTCGTCAATCTCCCTCACAGCTCCGGCGACGCTGCGCATCTATACCCCGCGCAGCAGACCCGATCTCCAGCAATTCAGTTTGGACACGGCCAAGCGCCGTTTCAGATTGGATCTAGAGAGGTCGGAGCCATCCTTACTCCGATAAACTATTCGGAGTCCGACACCAAGTCGGACAGCGGTTCGAGCGCCAGTTCGGACTCTAATTTGGCAAGCTTCCCCCTCTCCCGCGAAATCTTCGTGGCTTCAACACCACCTTCCGAGGTGCGCCGACTATAAGAGGAGCAACAGGAGAAGGCGCGCCGACTACGACAAGAGGAGGCCAACCGCGAGGCCCGCAACAACGAGCTACGCCAGGCTGGGCGAGTCGCTCAGCAACAGATCCTCCAAACCAAGATTGGCGACCACGACGTCTTTGTCACGCCACAACAGAACATTGTAGCCGCCGCAACTCTGCTGGACACACTCCAGCTCAGGGCTGATCACCAGGCCACCCAGACTATCGCTAAGATCAAGGCGATGATCACAGCTACTGCCTGTCAGCAGCAACAGCAGTCGGGCGACACAGTCATACCGACCAACCGGTCAGGTTCTCCGGCGGCAGACTCATCTGCATCAACGCGACGCTGGGCGGCCGGCTCCAGTCGACAACGCGAAGAGTCCTGGCAAACAACGCTCGGCAACACCAACAATGACAACCGGCAGCGTCGCCAGTACGATCGCCGACCCAATCAAGACCTCCGAGTCCGACTGCACTGCGACCTTCGCCACACCTTAAACGCTCGACGTGAAGAACGCGAAGAAGCATATGAACGCGCCGACTAGGGAGGATGAAAACGAGCGCTTCGGTCTCCACCACGAGCGGCTGCACCGCCAAGATCGGAGTCGAAGCCCTCACGAAGACGAAGGCATCCTAGCCTTCACGCGGGAGCTACAGGACGTCTTTTGGCCGACTGGCTTTAAGCCCACCGGGATTGAAAAGTACGACGACAAGACAAACCCCGAGTCCTGGCTCACCATTTACACCCTAGCAGTTCGAGCTGCTGGGGGCGACAGCAGAGTCATGGCTAACTACCTCCCAGTCGCGCTAGCCGACTTGGCGAGGACATGGCTGACAGGCCTCCCGAGGCGGTCGATCGGTTCCTGGGGACAACTCAGGGAGCGGTTCAACACTAATTTCCAGGGGACCTACGACAGACCCGCTTCGGAGCATGATCTTTATCAACTGCACCAGAAGAAAAATAAGTCTTTGTGCGAATTCATCAAAAGGATTTCCGAGAAGCGCAACCAAATTCCAACTGTCAAAGACGAGGCCGTCATCGCCGCCTTTCGCAAGGGGGTAAAAGACGCTCCGCTTATCGCAAAATTCACTCGGAAGCCACCATCCACGGTCCGGGCGCTCTTCAACATGGCCAACAAATACGCCGACTCGGCCGAGGTGGTCGCTGAGGCCCTCGACGAGAAGAAGGAGCCCCGACAGAAAGACCAAAAGGCAAAAGCCGACAACGAGCCGTCTCAGAATAAGTCTGGCAGCCGCAAGCGGAAGTCGGACAGCGAGGTGGCCAACATGGAGCGCAGTCGGTCGTGGCCCCAGCGGAACAACGACTACCAGAAAGTCATGAGCGGGCCATGCCCGCTTTCATCCCAAGGGCAAGCACGCGGGCCAGAAGACTGCTACATGCTCAAGAAGTTTGCCTCCGAGCAGGCTTCATCGTCTGGCGCCGACAAGAACAAAGACAAGCCAGACTCGGGTCCGGCTGACGATTTCCAAGATCCTCAAGCCGAGCTCAACCACATCTTCGGGGGCCCACTCACGTACGAGTCCAAGCGCAAACAGAAGCTTTCAGCGTGCAACATCAACACGATCTCCGCGGCAGATACCCTCCAATACCTGCGCTGGTCAGAGATGGCCATCACCTTCAACCGCGCAGATCACCCAGATCGGGTTTCCCACCTGGGACGCTATCCACTCATCCTGGACCCGGTCGTCAGAAACATCAGGCTGAAGAAAACCCTCATTGACGGAGGCAGCGCGCTCAATATCCTGTTCGCCAAGACTTTGGACGAGATGAAAATTCCTCGTTTAGAACTACGGCCGAGCACCGCGCCCTTCCATGGGATAATTCCCAGCCTGTCATCAACCCCACTCGGGCAGATAACCTTGCCGGTAACTTTCGGCACGCGGGATAATTTCCGCACAGAAAACGTCTGCTTCGAGGTCGCCGACTTCGAGACCGCGTACCACGCGATACTCGGACGACCGGTACTCGCCAAATTCATGGCGATACCGCACTATACATACATGGTGCTGAAGATGCCTAGGCTAGCAGGAGTCCTCTCCCTCCGCAGCGACATCAAGCAAGCCTTCACCTGCGACAAGGAGAGCTGCGAACTGGCTCAATTACAAGAGGCGGCAGTCGGGCGCGATAGCATTCGGCAAGCCGCCACAACAGAAGTCAAGCAAGATCTAGTTCCGACAAAAAAAGCAGCGAAGTCGGAAATTTCAGCGGACTCTGACACAAAGAAGATCCCCCTGGACCCTTCCGACCCCTCCAGGACTGCTCTAGTCGGGACCGGACTCGACCCCAAATAGGAAGACGCGCTCGTCACCTTCCTCCAAGCCAACAAGGATATCTTCGCGTGGAAACCGTCCGACATGCCGGGCGTACCAAGGGAGGTGATCGAGCACGCCCTAAACGTGAAGACAGACGCCAAGCCAGTCAAGCAACGGCTCCGGTGCTTCGCTCAAGACCGCAAAATGCTATTCGTGGAGTATAAATTACCAAAACTCCTCGCAGCCGGGTTCATCAAAGAGGTCTATCACCCGGATTGGCTGGCAAACCCAGTTCTGGTCCGGAAGAAAAACGGTAAATGGCGCATGTGTGCCGACTACATCGACCTCAACAAAGCGTGCCCCAAGGACCCATTTGGTCTTCCCCGGATAGATCAGGTGTTGATTCACGGCAGGGTGCGACTACTCTAATTTCTCGACTGCTTGCTCGGATACCATCAAATCAGCCTGAGGGAGTGAAGACTGCTTGAAGACATCTTTCATCACGCCGTTTGGAGTGTATTGCTATATCACAATGCCATTCGGTCTGAAGAACGCGGGTGCAACCTATCAACGGGCTATTCAGCGGTGTCTGCACACTCAGATCGGCGCAACGTGGAAGCTACGTTGACGACGTGCGTGATCAAGACCAAGTCCAAAGAAGACCTCATCGCTGACTTGGAAGAAACCTTCCACAACCTTCGAAGATTCAAGATGAAGTTGAACCCGGAAAAATGCGCCTTCGGTTGTGCCATCCGGAAAGTGACTCATGCTTTCATCCGTCTCGCATCGCGCATCGAGGCTAACCCAAAGAAAGTCAACGCCATCAGGCACATGGCGATACCCCGACCAACCTCATGACGTCCAGAAGCTGACAGGCTACATGGCGGCACTCAGACGGTTTATCTCCCAATTGGGCGAACGGGGCATGCCCTTCTTCAAGCTACTCAAAAAGGCCGACAATTTCCAATGGACTCCGGAAGCCCAATGAGCCTTCGAATACTTCAAACAGTTCCTCACATCACCCCTCGTGTTGGCGTCACCTCTGCCCCAGGAACCGCTAATGCTATATCTAGCGGCAACAACACAAGTAGTCAGCACGGTGCTGGTGGTCGAGCGATCCGAACAGGGTCATATTCAAAAAATACAACGGCCAGTCTACTTTGTCAGCGAGGTCCTTGCCGACTCCAAAACGAGATATTCGCAGGTCCAGAAGCTGCTATATGGCCTCCTCATCATAGTCCGGAAGCTGGTGCACTATTTCCAAGCACACAATGTCACGGTGGTCACAGCATTTCCACTCGGGGATGTCCTTCATAATCTCGAGGCCACCGGCCGAATCGCTAAATGGGCACTCGAGTTGATGGCGTCGACATCACCTTTTACGCCACGGACAGCAATTTAAATCTCAAGCTCTAGCTGACTGTCGTGGCCGAGTGGACAGAAGTCCAACTGCCAACAACCAACAGCAAAGCTAGAGTACTGGACAATGTACTTCGACGTTCTCACGGATCGACGGCGCCTGGGGCTGGAGTCATATTGACCTCCCTGACTGGCGAAAACTGAAGTAGTTTTACAAATCCACTTCCCGGCTTCCCACAACGCGCCGAGTAACGAGGCCCTTGTTCACGGGCTCCGCATCGCTATTTCACTCGGCATACGTCGACTGGTTGTGCGCGGGGACTCTCAACTCGTGGTAAACCAAGTCAAGAAAATTGGACCTGTCTCGACGATACCATGGCGGCATACTGTCAGGAGGTCCGCAAGCTGGAAAACAAGTTCGACGGGCTGGAAATCACACATGTCCTACGTCAATACAACGACGCGGGCAGACAGCTAGCAAAAACATGGGATCCAAGCGAGAAGCAGTTCCGACTGGAATCTTTGTCGAGCAACTTATGGAGCCATCAGTCAAGAAGAAACCGGCACCACAGCAGTCGGGAGGCGAGCCTACCCCGACCACAGATGAGGTGCTGCACATATGTCAAGACTGGGGACTCCTGTTGTCAAATTTCTCCTGACGACTCAACTCCTAGAAG
>RYFJ01001030.1:0-206067 GCA_003991445.1 Oryza meyeriana var. granulata | reverse complement strand
ACAATTCTTTCACTTTCTTGGTGATCTCTCTGTCTGAGCAGACGCGAACTTGCAGTGTCTTCAAAACTAATTCTTTGAGTTCTTCGATATAATGCCATGAAATTGACTCTGACGCCTCTCGTCTTACATTGGATTAATAGCGGTTCATGAGCCGCAGTGGAACACCGGTGTCGGGAGAAGGGCGGCAAAGCTTGTTGCATCACGAGGTGCCCACCCTTGTTGAACTTGAATTGGCCGCTAGGTGGGTACATGAGTCCTCGAGAGGAAGCTAGCCCTTGAAGTAGGATTCCGTGCTTGCACCGATATTAGCACAGTGACGGCCATGTGATTCTGCTGGCGTGCCAAATAATCTCCGCGCGTGTGGTATTAGCTTGCGATGTAGGAAGCTTGATGTAAGACGGAGGGTGCCCCGTGGCGCCCCAAGTTCGGTGATCCCCTATTGTGGGGGGGTAGTGCGAGACGGGTATCTAACCGCCGCCCCCGAGTGGCGTTCGTGGGATGATTTGGTATTGGGATGACTTAGTTGTCTGCTAAAGCTGATTCATTTGATCTTGTAGACGTCAGAGATTCTGAGTAGATCGTCATTGCGAGGTGCCAGCACCTCAGTGAAAGAACACCAAATCTGTTGTTGATGTTGAATGACGAGGAAGCTCCCGTTGCAGAAATCTGCAAGCATGGCTCCCAAGTGTTTTGCTGAGGAAGAATTTCGTGCTTGGTGTAGGCAGCAATCAGACCGGGAAGTATAGTTTGTCTTTTGTGAGCGCCGCCTCCATGAACTCTCCATGATCTCCTGTCATTACCAAATTCCTTGATTTTGCACGTTCATGTGCCCATTCATCAGGGAACAGATCATCGGAGGGTCAACAGGTGCTATGGTAACTTGAAACTTTGTCTGCAACTCCCTCAATGCTCAGAAACCATGCTATGTTCGGACAGTGCCTATAAGCAATGCGTGAACGATCCAAACTTATGGAGTACTGGCACTTTATTTTCTGTGCTTTCTTCGGTAGTTGCGAAGTGGGTGGGCACTGCTCGACAAAAACGAGCGTTGTCATTAGTCGCCGCCTGTTGCTTGAGGCAGCCCTCCAATGACTCCAACAATTCAACCTCCGAGCGCTTGCGTGTTTGGTTCAGGATGTCTTTCAATACTGACTTGCGGTGGAGCCTGAGGGTCGCGCAGCATGTGCACGCCTATTGGAAAGCCTTTCACCGCTGGTCTCCCCTTCTATATCTCCTTTGAGTTAGTAAACAGCCTTCATCAACAATAGCGAGCTTATAGCATAAGGGTCGGCGTTCTTTCTCTTTGTCTTGGGCGAGCATGCCGTTTCCGGGCCTTCTTTGATTGGCATCACCTCAAATTGGCCAGCTCTTGAGTCCTGGTTGAAAGTACACCGTAGAACCTTGCTCGAACACCGCCTTGGTGGGGAGTGATCCAAACTGAATCATCCGTGGCACCGGAGTGTTGGCAAAGTAGGAGGATCCTCCTGCAATAAGGAGACCCTATATTAGCTCTCACATGGAGTGACCTTCATGCAGCTTTATGCAGATGTGGGCTTGAACGGGTGAACGACGAATCCGACGACATTGATGCGCAGCAAACGATGGGAGGAGAACAGGTCACTGGGGCGTGCCATTTTGTTTGGAGAGAATTTTAACATAAAACTCTCCGCCCAGGGAAAATAAAATAAAATACACGGGCGTGCCAATGTACTAAGTACACAAATAAAATAGAGTAAAGGAAAATGCATCTTTATTATAATTCTCTAGGAATTACAAAAGAATACAGAATCCTTAATAAAAATGTACTCCACGGCCCATAGGCGAGGTGGATCTGACTTGAGCGATTGTGCTCTCCTGGTTCCCAGGGTCTCATAATAAAACACCCGGTAAATTACTCCCGCGAGTTAAACTCACGAGATACCTCCAATTAAGCTATGCCTGGTTGTTGTCATCGGTCTTCACTTCGCGCTCTCCCGTGCATGATGCAGATGCGGTGAAGTGGGTGTAGATGGGCATCGGCGGCATCCACGACCTCATCGGTCCGTGCACCGGTGTTGGTGACGGCGTCCTCGTATTGACTCTGCCCGCCTTTGCCGTTCGACCTCGTCGGTCTCGACCAGCATGTAGTGGATGTATATTGTTGGTTGTAAGCATCAAGGGACTTATGCACCGCTTTGGCACCATGGCAGCAAAAGGAGTTAGTTAGAGAAACAGGCAAAGAACATTTACTGATCATTTGCTTGATTACCCACACCATGCATACATGTATGCATGGTATAGTACTGTGCAGAAACAGTGCCGTGCACATAGTGGCAACGAGCTCCTGCACGTCACCAGCGACAGCCACCAGACAGATGATGCCGGATGCATGGATGACGGCGATGGTGATGACAAGACGCTAGCGGTGGTTGCCAAGCCCAAGTAAATTGGCGGTAGCCACGAGAAGATGTTGGCAGGTTTACGGATGATGTCGGTGGCGATGAGAGACACCGACAGTGGCGCCGACCCCAAGTGTATGGATGACGTCGGGAGCGATGACGAGCCCAAACACGCCATTGGCGACAGCCACGGGATGATGTTGATGGAGTGTTACCACACTAGCGGTGGTGCCAAACTTGATTATATCACCGTTGGCAGCCATGAAGACAGACGACGCCGATGGTCGATAAAGGCAAGGCTATTCCCATCATACATGCATGCTAACAGAAATGGAGAAGACAAAAAAAAATCAAGTGATTTTACCCATGGCGAATAGCACCACCGTCAAGTGCATGATATTCCTTGCGACGCATGCAAGTTTTCTCTCATCGGCGGGTGATGTCACCACGTGTCTGTTGCCGTTGGTGTGTGTGTAAGCTCTGTGTTCTTCTCTCAGCATCTGTGTGTTCCCTCATCTCTGTGCAAATCCTGCCGTCGGTGTGTGTGCGATGTGTTGTTGTGTCTCTCCTTATGAAGAAAATGGACTAGCCAATTTATAGTGGTGATGAGGCAGCATGCACGGCATGACGTCCGCATAGCCGATCGGTTGTTTCCTTCTACGTGCAGATATTCCATCGAAGCAAGATTATACTTACAATACTTCCATGTGATTATGATATGACAATGCATGTTTTCTATTCCAGAGTGATACAGAGGGATTTATTCCATTTGTGTGATTACCTTGCATGCATGTTGCTATTGATTGAAGCAATACACTGCCCTTTTTTCTAATTTTATTCGGCTTCCATGGAAGCACGTCGATCAGGGGCTGGCAAATGACGTGATTAGCTTGCTCTAATGACAGTGCTACAGTGATAAATTTCCATTAATTCCGAGGAGATGATCGTTCCATTCCAATTTTATTTTTTTGCACTTAATGTTCATCGACCATGCTTAGTCTGCCGAGAATGCACTG
Source organism: Oryza meyeriana var. granulata (assembly GCA_003991445.1). NCBI lineage: Eukaryota > Viridiplantae > Streptophyta > Magnoliopsida > Poales > Poaceae > Oryza > Oryza meyeriana. Next base: position 202,673 of record RYFJ01001030.1, on the reverse strand, counting down.
ATTCACCGGGGCTAATTTCCATTTGGAGAAAATAGCGCTCATCAAAATAATTCATTCTGGGCTATTATCATACAAAGTAATATCTTCTTAAAGAAAATATAGTTGACACTGGAAAAAAATATTCTTCCATGTTTATTTTTAGAACGTGTCCCCTTGCCGTGAGCCAGCCGCGTGCACCCTAGAAATATTAGCCTTTGTCCACGGTATATTCTGTGGACGCTATGGCCCCGGGTACCTCATCACAAGCATATGGGCCACTTGGATAGAGAATGGGCCGAGACTTGTAATTAGAGATATAGTAGCACCTGGTAGACTTTGCCTTATAACAAAAAGGAATATATAGTCCTAGTCAGGTAAGATGTATCTCTAAGAAGAAAATCCCTTGGCCGTATCTGGCTAGGACTCCTACCTTGTACCCCTGTCCCCCGGTATATAAGGGGAGGCAGGGCGGAAGATCATTGATCAACAAAAATTCTCAAAGGAATGCCACCACAACTGGACGTAGGATATTACCTCACATCAAGGGCCTGAACCAGTATAAACTTCCCTGTGTTCCTTTGCAATCCATCGAGTTTTCATCCGTCGAGTAGCCACATAATCATATTGCCGGTGTAAAACATCGACAGTTGGCGCGCCAGGTAGGGGTTTCGGCGAGTTTTTCATCTACAACCTCGATGGATCCAACAACAGGAGTCGACGGCAACAAATTCTCCCCTAGAGACACAATAACCTTCGGAAGCCTCGACTTCATCGCCGACCAGATCAGCAATCTCACCTTGGCCAACGCAGATCCAACCCAACCGGCCGAGGAACCAGCCGACTCCACGCCAATCGGCTCACAAGACGCTGCGCCAACCATCATCAATCTAAGGCAGCAACCTTCTACTTCGCCGAGCCACAGGACAACTCTCTCCTTCGGTGTCCGACTCGCGCTAGGCCTTGAGCTAGCCCAAGTTGGGCTAGGAAGGGGAAAGATCGTCAATTTCCCGCGTAGATTCGGCGATGCCGCAGATCTACATCTTACGCGGTAGATCCGATCTCCTACAATTTAGTTCGGACACGACCAAGCGCCGTTTCAAATTGGATCTAGGGAGGTCAGAGTTGTTCTTACTCTGATAAACTACTCGAACTCCGACTCCAGGTCGGACAACGGTTCGAACACCAGTTCGGACTCCAGTCTGGCAAGTCTCCTTATCCCCTGCGAAATCTTCATGGCTTCGACTCCTCCACCGGAGGTACGCCGACTACAAGAGGAGCAACAAGAGGAGGCGTGCCGACTACGCCAACAGGAGGAAGCTGACCGTGAGGCTCGCAACGACGAGCTACGCAAGGCTAGGCAAACCGCTCAGCAACAGATCCTTCAGACAAAAGTCGGCAACCACGACGTCTTCGTCATGCCACAACAGAACGTTGTGGCCGCCGCAACCCTGTTGGACACACTCCAGCTCAGGCCTGACCACCAGGCCACCCCGACCATCACCAAGATCAAGGCAATGATTACAGCTATTGCCTATCAGCAGCAACAGTAGTCGGACGACACAATTGTTCCGACTAGCAGATCAGGTTCTCCGGCAACAGGCTCATCTACATCAGCATGACGCCGGGCGGCTGGCTCAAGTCAACCACACGAGGAGTCACGTCAAACTTCACTCGGCAACACCAATAACAACGATCGGCGGCGTCACCAGAACGACCGCCGGTTCAACCAAGACCTCCGAGTCCGACTACAATGCGAACTTGACCACAACATCAACGCTCGGCGCCGCGGACACGAAGAAAACGAGCGCCACCAAATGGAGGACGAGCACGAGCCTTTCGGCCTTCACCACGAGCGGTTTAACCGCCACGGTCGGAGCCGGAGCCCTCACGAAGACGAAGGCATTCCAGCTTTCACCCACGAGCTCCAGGATGTCAACTAGCTGTTGGGCTTCAAGCCTACGGGGATCAAGAAATACGATGGCAAAACCAACCCCGAGTCTTGGCTCACTGTATACACCCTAGCAATTCGAGCTACCGGAGGTGACCATAAAGCCATGGCTAACTACCTCCCGGTCGCCCTAGCCGACTCAGCGAAGACATGGCTAACAGGGCTCCCGAGGCGGTCGATCGGTTCCTGGGGAGAACTCAGGGAGCGGTTCATCGCTAACTTTCAAGGGACCTACGAGAGGCCGTCTTCCGAGCATGATCTATATCAACTGCACCAGAAGAAGAACGAGTCTCTACGCAACTTTATCAAGAGGTTCTCCGAGAAGCGCAACCAAATCGCAATGATCAAGGACAAGGCCGTCATCGCCGCCTTCCGCAAGGGAGTAAAGGACGCACTGTTCATCGTGAAGTTCACTCGGAAGCCTCCAGCCACCGTCCGGGCTCTCTTTGATATGGCAAACAAATACACCGACTCGGCCGAAGCGGTCGCAGAGGCCCTCGACGAGAAGAAGGAGTCCCAGCAGAAGGACCAGAAGGCGAAAGCCGACAACGAGCCATCGCAAAACAAAACCGGCAACCGCAAGCGGAAGTCGGACAACGAGGTGGCTAACATGGAGCGAACTCGGTCGTGGCCCCAACGGAACAACAACTACCAGAAGGTCATGAACGGGCCATGCCCCTTCCACCCCAAAGGCAAGCACGCGGCCAAAGACTGCTTCATGCTCAAGAAGTTTGCTTCCGAGCAAGCTTTATCATCTGGCGCCTATAAGAGCAAAGACAAGCTAGATCAAGACCCAGCCGATGATTTTCAAGATCCCCAGGCCAAGCTCAACCACATCTTCAGAGGGCCATCTGCGTATGAGTCTAAGCACAAGCAGAAGCTAACAGCACACGACGTCAACACAATCTCTACAGCAGACGCCCCCCAATATTTGCGCTGGTCAGAGACGTCCATCACGTTCACCCGCGCCGATCATCCAAGTCGAGTTTCGCACCTAGGATGCTATCCACTCGTCCTAGACCCGGTCGTCAAGAACAATAAGTTGAAGAAGGTTCTCATAGACGGAGGCAGCGCACTCAATATCCTCTTCGCTAAGACCCTAGACGAGATGAAGATTCCTCGTTCAGATCTACGGCCAAGTACGGCGCCCTTCCACGGGATAATTCCCGGCCTATCTTCAACTCCACTCGGGCAGATAAACTTGCCGGTCACCTTCGGCACACGGGATAACTTTCGCACAAAAAACATCTGCTTCGAGGTCATCGACTTCGAGACTGCGTACCACGTGATACTCGGACGACCGACGCTCGCCAAGTTCATGGTGATACCGCACTATACATACATGGTGCTTAAGATGCCCAGGCCAGCAGGAGTCCTCTCCCTCCGCAGCGACGTCAAGCAAGCCTTCACCTACGACAAGGAGAGCTGCGAATTGGCTCAATCCCAAGAGGCGGCAGTCGGATGCAATAGCATTCGGCAAGCCATCACAACCGAAGTCGAGGAAGATCAAGTTCCGGTGAAAAAAGCAGCGAAGTTAGGAATTTCAGCAGACTCTGATACGAAGAAGAGGCAGTCCCAACAGGGATTTTTGTCGAGCAACTTATGGAGCCATCAGTCAAGAAGAAACCAGTGCCAGAGCAGTCAGGAGGCGAACCTACCCGGCAGCAGACGAGGTGCTGCACATATGTCAAGATTGGCGGACTCCTGTTCTCAAATACCTCTTGGACGATGAACTCCCAGAAGACCGCGGCCAAGCCGAACAAATCAAACGTCGAAGCAAGAGTTTCCTAGTCGTCGGAGAAGACCTATACCGAAGAAGTGCATCTGGTGTCCTCATGCGCTGCATCATCACCGAGGAGGGCAAGCAGATTCTGCAGTCAATCCACTCGGGTATATGTGGCAACCATGACGCATCCAGGATGTTAGTCGGAAAGGCTTACCAGCAGGGATTTTTCTGGCCAACAGCAATAACAGATACCAAAGACATTGTTCGCACATGCGAGGGTTGCCAGTTCTACGCAAGACAAACCAATCTCCCAGCCTAGGAACTCCAAACAATCCCAATCTCTTGGCCCTTTGCAGTATGGGGGCTTGACATGGTCAGGCCTTTCAAGAAAGCGCCAGGAGGGTTCACACACTTGTTCGTCGTAGTGGATAAATTCACCAAGTGGATTGAGGTTAAACCTATTGCTACCATAACAGCGGCACGTGCAAAGGACTTCATCATGAGTATATTATACCGATCCGGTGTCCCTAACCGTATCATCACCGACAACGGTACTCAGTTCACGGGCAGCATGTTTCAAGATTTCTGTGACGACTTCGGCATCAAGATCTGCTATGCATCTGTGGCACACCCATGGAGCAATGGGCAGGTTGAACGCACCAACGGTATGGGGAAGACGAAACGATTGGTCGCTTGAGGAAGATGAGGAATCTTTTCTCCCTCCCCTAACCTTTATAGAGCCTGTGCCGACTCATGGGCTTGGGCTTACACAGTCGGTACTGGGCCACCAAGATATGAGTTTCTACAATAGCACACTCAATATGGGCCGTTCGCTGGCTGCGTTAAAATCGTAGTACAAGTGCTACCAACAAATACCGATGAGGTAAATAGATATGCTTTATGAAGGCCTAATTGCTAAACATATATGTTTGGGTATCTGTCTTATCCACCAGGTATTGAGGATATATCCTTACAAGGATCACAAGCTGGTCTTCATCAACATTGGGGATGCAGGTATCTCTCAAGTACACCTGATCATGCAATGGATTTATTTTCATAAAGTGGTACTCGGCCTACATGCTTGGCCAACAGTTGCCATGAGCAACATTATTCCAGCCGACATAACGCTGAAGAGTCTAACTTCCGAGTAGTGCACTACTTGGAAGAGACTATAAATATTCTTTCCAGCTGATATGACGCTGAGGAGTCTAACTTCTGAGTGGGACGCTACTCGGGAAAGACTATAAACACCCCTTTCTAGCTGACATGAAGCTAAAGAATCCTATATACGAGTGGTATGCTACTCAGCAATACTATAAATCATATTCCGGTTGACATGATACCGAAGAGTCTCATATACCGGTAGTATACTACTCGGGAAGGACTACAGGGTTAAAGATCTTTGACTTTATGTTTAATTGTTTTCACAATTAAGCACAAAGTCAGGGGCTACACCTAATAGGTGCGCCTATTCGGCGCACACTATTCATACATCAACATGAAGCCCTTCATAGCCTCGCTACCAGTTGACATGAAGCAGGACTCGAGAAGAAGAAGCACTCGGACAAAGAGTACTCGGGAGCAATGCACTCGGGCAATCTTCACCGTGGAGGATGAGCACTCGGCATCAACTATGACTCAACTATGAAGGTCTCAGGGGCTAATGTGGAGGCCATGGGCCCCGGGTACCTCATCACAAGCATATGGGCCACTCGGATAGAGGATGGGCCGAGACTTGTAATTAGAGATATAGTAGCACCCGGTAGACTTTGCCTTATAACAAAAAGGAATATATAGTCCTAGTCGGGTAAGATGTATCTCTAAGAAGGAAATCCCTTGGCCATATCCGGCTGGGACTCCTACCTTGTACCCCTGTCCCCCGGTATATAAGGGGAGGCAGGGCGCCCCCTGAGGGCGGAAGATCATTGATCGACAAAAATCCTCAAAGGAATACCACCACAACTGGACGTAGGGTATTACCTCACATCGAGGGCCTGAACCAGTATAAACTTCCATATGTTCCTTTGCAATCCATCAAGTTTCCATCCGCCGAGTAGCCCCATAATCATATTGCCAGTGTAAAATATCGACATATTCCTTCGCAGAATTTTGGCAGATATTTTCTTTACCTGAATAAGATGTCGCAAAAAAATCCATTCTCCTAAAATATGATTTTTATTTCCAACGAGGAAAATATAATCCGCAATTCGTTCTTTCCGATTTAACCGTTCTTCTAAATTTAGAATACGATATTCGAATATACGCGTGCATCGACATATATTTTGTACATGTACGAGCCATGTAAATTTAGTCAGCAACATAGTTATGCATGAGGCCTCAATCATGTGACTTGCCCATCTATACAATATAATCTTACCGTTGCACGTTGAATTTCACCATCTTCTGCTAGAGAGGCATGCATGCACAATGCTGTTGTGCATCAAAAAGTGTTGCCCCACACTTCATATTTCATATGTATATGTGCGAAATCTCATCGAACACACCCACGGAGCAACGGGCAGGTCAAACGAGCAAATGTCATGGTCTTATAAGGTATCAAGACTGGAGTATTCAACCAACTACAACCATATGCAGGGCGGTGGGTGCAAGTGCTCCCATCAGTTCTCTAGTCTTTACGAACCACGGTTAGTCAAGCGACAGGGCAATCCCCTTTCTTACTAGTCTATGGTGCTGAGGCTATGCTACCAACCGAGTTGGAGTTCAACTCTCCGCGAGTTCAGGCCCACTCAGAAGACAAGTCAAATGAAGACCGACTGGTCGCGTTAGATCAATTGGAAGAAGCAAGGGACATCGCAAATATCCAGTCGGCAAGGTATCTTCAAGGTCTGTGTTGTTATCACAGTCAGAATGTTCGTGGCCGCGCCTTTTTGGTGGGAGATCTCATTTTGAGAAAAATCCAAAACACCAAAGACGGGCATAAATTATCTCCCTTATGGGAGGGGCTGTTCATTATCGCTGAGGTGACACATCTGGGTGCCTACCGAGACAGAAGACGGCGTCCTCGTCAACAACTCATGGAACATCGAATAGCTATGTCATTTCTATACCTGAGTTTTGTACTCCTTTTATATATGTAAATAAAGTTTATTACTCTGACTCACTACGTCGCTTGTCCCAACCGAGTAGTGAGTCAGGGGCTACATAATAATAACATGTCTTTTGTTATTCATAAAGTTCGACCTTGTTTTGTTTAGGTCATGAAGTTTTATAACGATTATGCTAAGCTTTGCCGAGTATAGTCCCATGAGGTGAATGTTTTTTAAAGATGATCTCAAACCACTCTACATAAACTAACTAGTCGAGTAAACTAATAATGGCTAAAATGGAACAAGTACTCGGCAAGATATAACAACAAACACCAAAAGCATTTACAATATTCACACATTGTTTTTGTCAGACACCGACTACTTAAAAAGTTCATGGTTACATTGGCAGATCCTCGGCGATTGCCTCAGTAGTAGGCCTAACCTAGCTAATCAACTCTAGGCCCTCCTCTGGAGTAGTACCCTTAGCAAAGCCTTTGCCGATTGCCTCGATATCTACCCTGGGGTCGAGAGACTTCGTCATGGCAAATGCTTGGGCGATACCCACTGTGACACGCTCGGAAGAGTACTTCTTTAGTAAGGCTGGAGCCTCTTCAAGACGCTGCACCACCTGAGAGATGGAACTGGAGCTGGGTCCGGCCAGGCTTGGCTGCATGATATACAATGAAGTCCTCGCGGAATCAACTATGATGTTCCACTTTATCTCCTCAGCAAAGGCGCCAAATAGGATCCGCGAATTGGCTTTGAAGGCTGCTCACATAGAAAAGAAGCATCAACAAATCTGGATATCTAGTCAGACCGAGTACAAGAGCATATATGCAACTTACTCGCGTACTTGATGTCAACCTTGGACTTCACCTTCTTGAGCTCCTTTAGCTCCTTCTTCAAGCGTTTAATTTCAAGGGACTGATTGTTTAGATTTGTCTTTAGAGTTACAGCCAAACAAAGTTGAAGATCAACAATACAGAGAAATTTGTCTAGAGTTACTCGGACAAAAGGGAAACATACCTCTAACAGTCCCTATATTCTCCCAATTCTCGTCCCGGAGCTTATTAACCGAGTCTTTCAACAAGTCCTTCCTCTCCTTGCTAGTCTCCTCTAGCTCGTTCTTGGTGGCCTGGAGCTGGTTGAGTTGAGCGAGATGAGGGGCAAGTTGGGCGAGTACCTTACCCATCCTCTCAGATCGATCAACTACTTGCTGCACGAGTCATGTCACAGTCAGACAAGGCAGGCTACAACAGCAAAAGATTCCAAGGACTGCAAATCGATAGATGCAGCTGGATGGATTATATTCCTGGATGCTCCTTGATGCTGAGATGGCGGCCTCCATTAGTTTGACTCGCTCCCTCTGGGCAGCCTCCTCATTCTGCTCAAACGTCTGCCCATCTCCCTCTAGGGTGACCCAACAGAAAACCCGAGGAAAGTTAGGCAGAGGGGCTTCAATCCTAGGGAGGTAACTGTCGTCTGAAGACGTCAAGGGCAGAGGAGAGGGAGTCCTTGGTCTCGGGTCTACTGGTGGTGTTGGCTCTTCAATGGGTTCGGCAATCGGGACTTCAACTGTAGTGTCCCGACTGGGTGAAGTTTGCGGCACGGCCGAGTAGGTTGTCTCAACCTCAGGGGCTGGAACGGCACTCGGCTTAGGCTAGGGCTCTGCAGGTTTGGCCTCAGTCGAGATGGAGGCAGCTACGAGGGTTGGTGGCGCTGTCCCCTGGGGATCAGTGTCACTTGGCTTCCTACAAGATTATTCAGCAATCAAGATGTTGCAAGACAACTCAAGATATTCTGAAGATTGATGATTTCATACCTTCTGGAAGTCTTGAATCTCCACCCCTGTGCACCAGGGATGGAGGAAGTCGGCGAGGGGCCCGAAGGCCTGCTCAGCGGCGATAGGCTGCTAACTGTCGGCCTCGAAGGCTCGGCAGGAAGTGGTGTAGAACTTGGCCCAGTCGGCACCACACTAGGTGCGGCCAACTGGGGTGAAGAGGTAGTTGGCGATACGGTCCTAGGGCTGGTCGGTCCAGGGGCTGTGCTGCTGGGGTCCTTGATCATTGGACCGCCTGATGCCTTACTAGGCATGCTCTTTTTCTTGGCATGGTCCGTCATTGGTCGCTTCCCAGCCCTCTTGGGGCTGGGTTGGACTGAAGAGGGGCTAGCCGGTCACTTTCTAGACTCACTGGCCAGTCGGCCGGGTGGGTCAGAGGCGAACTCGGAGAATTCCTGCAAACATCATGCATCAAGGAATGTTCAATTGGACAATGTTCATACTACACATCACAGACAAGCAACAAAGTTGGTGAGGAAACAAGATATTACTGCCGACCAGGGCCTGTCTTGGTAGTAGGGCTTGGGGGCTCTCTCGGCATTAGGGTCTTGACGACTCCATTGACAAAATAGCCGAGCAAGGTGTCAGTAAAAACCTCCTTGTCGATGAAGTCGGAGCACTCCCGAGTCGGGTCCTTCTTCCACTGGTAATTGTAGCCGAGGTGAATCCTGGCCTTCAGGGGTCGAATCCGGCGATTCTGGAAGGTACTGGCCACCCAGGGCCCAGTCAGTCCCTTGCTCTTTAGAGCATCTATCTTCTCCAGCAGCAATTGCACCTAGACCATCTCCGCCTGCGATGGCAGAGCAGTCCAGCTCTCTAGTAATGCAGGGGGGTTTCTGGAGAAGGGTGGCAAGGAGGGCTCAAGATTGGAGCAATAAAACTACTCCTGATGCTACCTTTTCAGCGAGGTCTTCAGGGGAACATGCAAGTAGGCCTTATTCATCTCATTGTGAAGTTGAAGGCCTGCTCCCCCTATCACCTAGATCTTGAACTTGGAGAGCTGTGGCTTGACGTGGAACAGGAAGCAAAAGAGGTTGAAATGGGGATCGATCCCCAGGAAGGCTTCGTAGAGAGTCACAAAGATGGAGATTTAAAGAATGGAGTTGGGGTTGAGGTGGATGATCTCAATCTTGTAGTAATCAGGGAGACCACTGAGGAAATCAAAAGCGGGAAGAGCGAATCCACAGTCAAAAAAAGAAGCAAAAACCACGAGTTTGTGAGGACCTGGAGAGGGGATTGACTCACCGGTGGTGGGGTGCTAGTTGATGAGTTCCTTCGGCTGGAGGCATTTCTTCCTCTCCAGAAGAGCAAGCTTCGTCACATAGTGTCCGATGTTGGCCACAATCCAGACGGCATGGCGGGGATGTCAAATGGCGCTCTTGGCATTGTTGGGGTGTAAGACTATGGGGAAGAGCTTCTGGACGACGGGAATCGATGTGGGGAAGGAGATCTCTATGGATTCCTAAAGGAGATCTCGAGTTATAGGAAACCCTAGATGGAGCGGAGAACGCGAAGTTTGGCGTGTTTGCAAGAGCTGAAGCATTTGGAGATTTTGGGGAGAAAGGGGAATCTTTTCTCTCTCCCACTATTTTATAGGCCTGCGCTGGGTAAGCTGGTCTGGGCCGGCTTGCTTAGTAATGGGCCGTAAGATATGAGTTCCTAAATAGCATGTCCTATTGGGCGACGGCTGGTTGTGTTAAAATCACAATGTAGATGCTATTTTACAGGGACCGATTAAAATAATCAGATATACTTCATGTTAAGCCTAATTACTGACACATATGTTCAGATATCTGAATTATTTACCAGGTATTGAGGATATATCCTTATAAGGATCAATAGCTGATCTGCATTAAAATTAGGGATGCAAGTATCTCTCAAGTACACCTCATCACATATTGGGTTAAAATCCATGAAGAGGTACTCGGCTTACATGCTTAGTCAAAATTGCCTTGAGCAAATATATTTCTAACTGATATGATGCTGAAGAGTCTAATTTTTGAGAAATATATCACTCAGAAAAGACTTAAAGGTTAAAGATCTTTGACTTTATGTTTAATTATTTTACTATTCATATTTTTCTATGAAGTCCTTCATAGCCTCGTTGCCAGTTGATATGAAGCAAGACTTGGAGAAGAGATACTCGGACATTGGGTACTCAGGAGCAAGGCACTCGAAAATCTTCACCTAGGAGGATGAGCACTTGGTAACAGTTGTGACTCAACAATGAAGGTCTTAGGGGCTGCTGCAGAGGTGTTAACGCCAAAATTTGGTACGATTCGTATCGGACCCGGTTAAGGAAAGAGATTGTGTCAGCCGGTGGAAGCTAATCTAGAAGAAGCCGAGTACAGGAAGGAATCGTGAAGACCATGGCATGGCAGTTAATTGCCTTATCTAATAATTAGGTAGTTTTAATAAATTTTAGGAAACCTGATCTCATGTCCGATCAGGGCTTGTTAATTTTCCTTTTATAGATAGGAAACTCATGTTTCGTGTCCGATCAGGACTGTATCAACTCAGGGTATAAATACGTATGCCCAGGTACCTTGTAAATCATCTCACAGATCAATATCAAATTCGGCGCATCGCCACCCTATTCGACGGGTTCTTGCTTCTCGAGCCGGGCTGCATCGGTTAGGTCCGAACTCCTGCGAGAGGGTAAGACTCGTCACCCCTTACTCGGTGTATCTACTTTGTCTACGGCTGCATCAGTTAAGTTTGATCTCTTAGGCCGGGTCGATATACCACATCACGCGTGCGTAGTTTTTATCGGCTTACTGGGTGTAACTTATCGACAGTTTGTGCTGCATCGGTTAGGTCCGACATACTAAACTGCCACCGATAAGTTATTCCTGCTAGGTCGATCGATTTTATGCAAGCGTCTTATCAGAATGTATAGCCGATAAGTTATCATATACATCACAATTGCGTTAGATCTATCGGCTCATCGAGGTTCTTTTATCGTTATTAATCTGTACTGTATCGGTTGGGTCCGACCTACTAGATTGATAGTAATAGATTTATCCTTGATGAGTCGATAGGTTTTTATGTGATGTATTATCGGAGTGCTTAGCCGGTAAGTTATCTTTTAAAGCCGACTACATTATCTATTGATTATTATTCTGCCTATCTACACTATCATCGGCTTTCTAGCCGATGTACATGTTATATTGGTAGTCGACTATTCATATCGCTTAGTTTCCTAGTCAGTACTCATGCTGTTGGCAGTCGGGCAGTCGGCTGGCTTATTATTTGCTTATATTATCATCGATTCTATTATCGGCTTCTTAGCCGATGCGCAAGTGCTGTTGGTAGTCGGACACGACGAAGGACTCGGGCGCGGGCAGTACCTTAGGTTTACGGCCGATGCTCAAGCATTCCTTCGGTAATCGGCTGGTAGGATTCTTATCGGCCGATTGGATCACTGAGCTAATATTTTCTATCTCCTTGTCAATTGCGGGGTCAAATTGACTGGCACGCCTACGAACCTCAACATCTTAGGACCTGCACTGGAGCTAAGCAAATCTCCCAGGCCTTCGCGTGTCTCCCAGACACCGAACGGCCCCCGGCAGGTTTTCGGCGTCAACAAGAAGCCATGGGCCCCAGGTACCTCATGGGAAGCTTTGTGGCCACTCGGATAGAGGATGGGCCTGATTCCGTAATTAGGGATATAATAAGACTCGGTATATGTAACCTTACATAACAAGGGAAAGGGAATAGTCATAGCTAGGTACGTTGTATTCTTTGAATGAAATCCCTTGGTCGAGTCCGACTGGGATTCCTACCTTGTAACCTTGCCTCCTCAGTATATAAGAAGAAGCAAGGAGCCTCCTGGGGCAGAACGATCTCACAAGAGAAGACACCACAATCTCATTAGAGGAACCTCAAAGGCAATACACAACAGCTGGAAGTCAATACACAACAGCTAGAAGTAGGGTATTACCTTACCTTAAGGGCCTGAACCAGGATAAATAGTTTTGTGTTCCTTTGCAATCCATCAAGTTTATACTATTCTGAATACCTCTGTAATCGATCGATAAAATATCCGTCATTTTCTGAATCCCGCCAAATATTCCCCTTCTCGAATTCCCCAAAATATTCATCTATTTTGGATATATAAATATTCACAAGAAATCCCAGATATTCCAATTTTCCCATCTCCACAAAAATAGCCCCCCATTTTTTGACTCCCATATATATATACACATATATAAATACCCTGATGCGGAATATTCCCTAATACCGAATATTTTCAGCAGGTTCCAACTCGAAAATATCCATTGAATTCCCTAAATCCCCAAAATTTCAATTTTTGCGAAATTAGAGTTTGTCGGAAAACCCCTTTATTTTTCCCCCATCTTTTTTCCTATTTTTCCTTTTATTTTCTCTTTCTTTCTTTCTTTTTCTTTCTCCGGAGTTACTGTACATCTCCTTCCTCTGCATTCTCTCCCTTCTCTCTCTCCCTCTCCTCCCCTCGACTGAGCTTGGCCTGGCCTGCCTTCCCTACGCCGTCCCTCGGCCCAGCCTGCCTCTCCAGCCCAGCGCGCCCGCCTGCGCCTCCTCCCCGCAACCGCGCCGACGCGGCCTCAGCCCGACCCGACCCGCCGCCGCCGGTCCGCCACGCGCAACCGCCGCCGTTCTTCCCAGAAGCCGTCGCGCCCATGCCGCCTCGGGACTCCGGAGCCATCTCCCATATATATAGTTGCCGCCCTACACCCTAGTCGCTCCGCCGCCTGCCCCCTGTGCCCTAAATTGCCGCCGCCCCGCTCGCCTCTTTCCACCCTGCTGTGCCACCGCCTCTCAAGAGCCGTCGCCGACGCCGCCGCCGCCTGCACGCGCTGCCGCTGCTGGCTAGCCGCTGCGCCGATCCCTTCCGCCCGTGCGTCGCCGCCACCCGAGCTGCCCCTGTTTCCCATCTGCCACCGCCGCTATCCCCTCCGACGCTGGCCGTCGCTGGGAGGCCCCAAGCCGTCATCGCCGTCGTCTCTTCAATATGAGCGCCCTAACCGTATCGTCGCCGCTCTGCTCGATCCCATCTGCCGCCGTCGCCCCGACCGATGAGCCGCCGTCGCTGTTTCCTCTCCGCCAGCTTCGCCGACGGCCACCGCCGGACCAGCGCTTGCGCCTGCTCCTGTGCGCCCGCCTCGCGCCACCGCTGCAAGCCGTCAGCCACCGGTCGTCTTCGAACCACACCGTGACTGGTGCCCTGTCCCTGTGCCGTCCTCTTCGGCTGAGCCGCCATGGATGGCCTTGCTCGGCTGCTCCGCTGTGTGACTCTGCCCTGGGCCCCACATGCAGTCACCTCTCCTCCGTATGACAGTGGGCCATCAGCGATTTTCCTCCCTGTGTGTATGACCAGAGGGCATCCCCCTCCTGTAACCGACAGATGAGCCCTGGCACACCCCTCTTTTCTCAATATGGCATGCAGGACCCGGCGCATTGTCTTCCCGGTGACATAGACGTATGGGTACACCTACATAATCCTGAAAAATCCCAGCCGTCTGATCGATTCAGATCTAATCCGAATCGTCGGACTTCTTTAAATCTAGTCATCTGCCACCTCTGCCCTAGTCGCCACCTGGGCATTCATCTCATCCTTCAACCTCAGCAATCTGCCACTCTCCTCTAGTCTTTCATCCATGAACCAGGTCTTCTAGAGCCAAGTCTATACTAGTGGGTCCCATGTGTCAGCAATAATCCAAATAATTATTTTAATCCCAAAATTTAGAGAATATTCTTTTTCCAATTCTTTCCGGAATTTTTTTGAATTCAATCTTCCGGAAGCCGTATCTTTTCCGTTTGAACTCCTAAATTTATCTAAAATCAAGATTTACCTGTTTATGTACTTTTATGTACTGTTTATTTGGAGTTTCTTAGAGATTTTATCTTTTGCGTGTAGTTGCGTATAATCGTTGTTACGGAAGATCGCGGAGTCTACGGAAGAGTTTGGAAGATTTGCAGAAGACGTTTTACGATTGCAAGGCAAGTCACACGACAATCCTCCTTGAGCATGTTGATCCCATGTGTGAAATCTATTTTATTTTAAAGTTATTGGATGAAATATTTTGGAATGACATTATAGGGGTATTTATTTATTATCCAATATCCATTGATAATTATAACCATTTTGATTTTGATATCTATACCTTGATACCCTGGGTAAATAATATTGACTAGCCGGGTGTTTAATTATTTATCTGGCTAGATTATTTTCTGGTGAATTTCTAGACGTGACAAGTTGGTATTAGAGCCAATCTTGACTATAGGATAAGCAAACGGTTAAGGCCTTAAGGATATCTTTTCTGAAAAATCTATTTGTGAAAATCTTCTTGCTCTCCCTTTTCTATGTTTGATTTCTCCCTCCTTACCCCTAACCAGAGGCAATAAACGAAGGATTACTAATTCAAATTTTTCAACATTGTTTTAGATGGTCAATAGAGAAAGCGTGTACCTTGGAGACAGTGGTTTCTTGGCAGAGCTTCGCGGCATGGCTGCTGAAATCGGATATGAGACTTTGCCAGTGTACCACCACACAATTGCCAACAACGATACGGACTTCTGCTGCAAGATCACAGTGACACTCGACTCTAACCGAGAAGATCTCCCTCGACTCGTCTTCGCCGCCGAAGCCGATCATTTCCTGTCTGCTCGAGAGGAAGTATCTTATGAAGCTTTATGCTAGCTCCGTCATCACTTCAACCTTGCTCTGGCAAATACAGTGTACCACTATCATCCCTCTCACAGTTGGTCAGGTCTGCAAAATGGTTGTGAAAATACCTAGTATGAAGACAATATGGTGATAGTACACATGAGGACGATGCCACATTATTTGGATGACCTTCACACCAACCAGGAAAGAACCAGAATCTAGCTATATGATCAACAAATGAAGATCGACAAGCTGCAAAGACAAGTGGATCAACTGACTCAACAGAACCAGGAGCTACGTCACAAAAGGATCCGAGAGTTGGAAAAGGAGCTCCAGGAATTGAAAGAAGAAGCTGATGCCCCTCAGCCAAAGAAGTCAAAGAGGCTATCCGATTACCGTCCTAGAGCCTAAGCTGCACCCTCAAGACTAGTTCTCCCGTTTTGCTTAGTCGCGTGTGTTAGTTTGCTTGTTAGTGTGCTGGTGTTTGCTCCTCTTGTGCTTGTGTGCTTGGGTAGTGTATGGCGTATGTCAGGTGGTGATATGGCCATACTAGTTTGGTAGTATAATAATTAACCTTCAATATTCATTACAGCTCAGTAATAACTTAAATATTTAGTAAAGAATTGCTCCTTCCTTTCTCTCTTTGCCCTATACCTTCTTCCCCGTTGATTTATCCACCACTGATGGTCAGTTTTGTACTAAATGCTTTTGGTTCACCCTAAGGTATGCAAACCCGGTTTTGTCAGAAACCCTAGTTCACCAAGATTCGGACGATCCTTTGTTGGAAACAAACTTCGGTTGAAGTGAAACTATAAGCGGTATCCACTTAAAGAATTGCAAGAGTTACTTCCCCTTATGAGAGCTAGCAAATGGGTACATGCCTGCAAGATGGAGCTAAGACTTAAAACAGATTTAGGAAGGCTTAAGTAATAAGTGGTCCGTACAAGTTTATTTTACGATCGAATCTCAGAAGGCAAAGCAGTCAGTCAGGAAGACGAATAGAACAGGATGTAGAATAGAAATAGACGAGTTAAGCTAGGATTGATGGATCATCCTCGCCAACTTTCTCTAGAGAACGACCCTACCAGTTACAATCGAGACCAGAAAAATAGTGTTTGGTTATGGAATTTCTCGAGACTGTGTCCGACGTTGAAACATCATCCATCGCAGAAATGCATCGACCATTCCGTCGTCACAGAAGTTGGTATAGTAAAGGTAGGACATCAAAAGTGGAAGAAGAGAACATGTGTCTAACTCACGATGGAGTTAGTGAAAGCCAGTTTCTGCTGATGGAGTTAGTGAAAGCCAGTTTATGGTGGGAAAAGTAAGCCTGACTAAGTTATTATCTTCATGGATAGTATCAGTCGCCGCTACAGTAAGTCTATCTACACGGACATATGGTACCTAAGACTGAAGTATCAAGGAATAAAAGTCAAGGACGAAAGAACCAAATACCAAGGGAGATGTCAGAGAACGGAGACATCGTTTAACTCACAACCCAACGGAAGACTTGGATCATTGGAGTAATAGTCAAGTGTTTCAGGATGTGATCACTTTGGAACAAGGATGACTTCATGCCACCCAAGGGCATGATCAGAAGATGTTTGAGGAAAAGCCCAGCAGGAACATGGAGAACTCACTATCACAGACAGTGGGTCTAATTACGAAATTTGGTAAACCAGATGGAACTCTCTAAATCGGAGAGTCAAAGCAAGTACTCAACAGGACTCAGGTGTCGACATCAGGAATTAAGAATCCTGACTATGGATCAATCAATTAAGAAGTGATTGAACGAACAAGATGCCTACGATGACCCTAGAAATTACAGATGAATATTTCCATCACTATTATAAGAATCTAAGTGTGAGGATTCCAAGAAACAGTGAGTAGGAAGGTAGGAAGAAAGGTGATTGATAAAGAAACCGGACAAAGTAAATTCAGTAGAGGAAGGATAGTGTTCCACCAAGGAGGATTAGTGGTCAAGAACACCTCGGCACCGTCCCTAAGTTGGTGCATAGTTGAAGAAATGGTATGCCGTCAACAAGAGAGTATATAAGATACGCCAATGACAAATGGAAAGTTGAATCGAATTGGATCTGTCACTAAAGGGATCGGGTCTAGTTAGCAGTTGATCGGATCACCAAACACAGGATTGCTCAAGGGAACAATCTCCGAATTCGAAGGAGCTGGTGGAGACCGAGGACAATGAGCCCCACGAGTCAAGAAAGATTCAAGCACGACAGTTCAGGAAAGTCTTGAAACATTAGTTGTGATAAATGGATGGAGATACAGACTACCGCCAGGATAGACGACAGGAATGGACTTCGACAAGTGTCACCAGAAGACAGTTGGTTGACGGAAAGAGTAGGAGACCAACCAAACCCTTTTCTTTCTAGCTGCCCCAAATCTCGGGACGAGAGTTTTGTAAGGGGGTGGTTTGTCACACCTTGAAAATCGCTTTAATTAAAATTTATTTTGGGTAAAGGGAAGTACAAGAATGCACTAGAAAATTTAGTTTGAGAAAGTGTTTGAATAAAATTTTGACATTTCCAATATTAAAAATCCCAAGTTGAAAATTTTAAATAAATGCTTGGACGCTTTTATATCCCTAGGGTTTTATTGGGATATTTTAAGAGTTTGGGTATTTATAATATTAAATTCTTCGTGTTTCATGGCAGTATCTACTTCTGGTAAATTCCCCATGATTTAATAGACTCTCTGAAATTTTCTCACACTTTTCGGAGCTCCAGAATTAATTTTAATGCAATAAAGATCACTTTAGTAAATTAATTAAATATAAAATAAATTCTTTTTCTTTTCCCCTGTTCGGGTCGTTCCTGTTTCAGTCCATTAGCATCTCTGAGTTCAACTGGAACTCTGGTTTTCCCTCCTCCTCCTATGTTGTACCGACCCCAGACCCTTGAATCCCCATAAAGGTCCGATTCTGAAAATCTCGAAATCCGGAATCCGAATCCTCGGATATATCCGACTCCTTTATAAAATATCTCTTCTCGTTCTATTTAAATCCCCTTGTTTCCACCTAGCCCAACTCTTGACGTAATATTTGGATTCTCCAAATATTATTTTATTCTAAGTTTTTGCCCTATTTCAGTCCCCATAGAATATTCTCCTCAACTCCTTGATCCCCAGAAGATTTATACTATTCTGGATACCTCTGTAATCAATCGATAAAATATCGTTGTTTTCCGAATCCCGCCAAATATTCCCCTTCTCGGATTCCCCAAAATATTCATCTATTTTGGATATATAAATATTCACCAGAAATCCCTGATATTCCAATTTTCCCATCTCCACAAAAATACCCCCCATTTTCCGACTCCCATATATATACACACATATATAAATACCCTGATGCGGAATATTCCCTAATACCGAATATTTTCTGCAGGTTCCAACTCGAAAATATCCCTCGAATTCCCTAAATCCCCAAAATTCCAATTTTTGCGAAATTGGAGTTTGTAGGAAAACCCTTTATTTTTTCCCCCATCTTTTTCCTCTTTTTCCTTTTATTTTCTCTTTCTTTCTTTCTTTCTTTTTCTTTCTCCTGAGTTACTGTGCATCTCCTTCCTCTGCATTCTCTCCCTTCTCTCTCTCCCTCTCCTCCCCTCGACTGAGCTCGGCCTGGCCTGCCTTCCCTGCGCTGTCCCTCGGCCCAGCCTGCCTCTCTAGACCAGCACGCCCGCCTGCGCCTCCTCCCCACAACCGCGCCGCCGCGGCCTCAGCCCGACCCAGCCCACCGCCGCCGGTTCGCCGCGTGCAACCGCTGCCGTTCTTCCCGAAAGCCGTCGCGCCCGTGCCACCTCGGGACTCCGGAGCCAAGCCCCATATATATAGCTGCCGCCCTACACCCTAGCCGCGCCGCCGCCTGCCCCCTGTGCTCTAAATTGCCGCTGTCCCGCTCGCCTCTTTCCGTCCTGCCGCGCCGCCTCCTCTCAGGAGCCGTCATTGCCGCCGCCGCCATTGGCTAGCCGCCGCGCCGATCCCTTCCGCCCGTATGCCGCCGCCACCCGAGCCGCCCCTGTTTCCCATCTGCCACCGCCACTGTCCCCTCCACGCCGGCCGTTGCTGGGAGGCCCCAAGCCGTCATCGCCATCGTCTCTTCATGGTGAGCACCCTAACCACGTCGTCACCGCTCTGCTCGATCCCGTCTGCCGCCGTCGTCCCGGCCGACGAGCGGCCATCACCGTTTCCTCTCCGTCCGCTTCACCGCCTGCCACCGCCAAACCAGCACCTGCGCCTGCTCCTGTGCACCCACCTCGCGCCGGCGCTACAAGCCGTCGGTCGCCGGTCATCGTTGAAGCACACCGTCGCCGGTGCCCTGTCCCTGTGCTGTCCTCTTCAGCTGAGCAGCCATGGATGACCTTGCTCGGCTGCTCCGCTATGTGACTCTATCGTGGGCCCCACATGCAGTCACCTCTCCTCCGTATGACAGTGGACCATCAGCGATTTTCCTCCCTGTGTGTATGACCAGAGGGCATCCCCCTCCTATAACCGACAGATGAGCCCTGGCACACCCCTATTTTCTCAATATGACATGCAGGACCCAACGCATTGTCTCTCCGGTGACACAGAAGTATGGGTACACTTACATAATCCTGAGAAATCCCAATCGTCTGATCGATTTAGATCTAATCCAAATCATTGGACCTCTTTAAATCTAGTCATCTGCCACCTCCACCCTAGTTGCCACCTGGGCATTCACCTCATCCTTCTACCTCAGCAGTCCGCCACTCTCCTCTAGTCTTTGATCCATGAACCAGGTCTTCCAGAGCCAAGTCTATACTAGTCGGTCCCATGTGTCAGCAATAATCCAAATAATTATTTTAATCCCAAAATCCAGAGAATATTCCAGAGAATATTCTTTTTTCAATTCTTTCTGGAATTTTTTTTTGAATTCAATCTTCCGGAAGCCGTATCTTTTCCGTTTGAACTCCGATTCGACCCCTTCTTCTTCCTAAATTCATCTAAAATCAAGATTTATCTGTTTATGTACTTTCTATGTACTATTTATTTGGAGTTTCTTAGAGATTTCATCATTTTGCGTATAGTTGCGTATAATCGCTGTTACGGAAGTTCACGGAGTCTACGGAAGAGTTCGAAAGATTTGCAGAAGACGTTTTACGATTGCAAGGCAAGTCACACGACAATCCTCCTTGAGCATGTTGATCCCATGTGTGAAATCTATTTTGTTTTAAAGTTATTGCATAAAATGTTTTGGAATGACATTATAGGGGTATTTATTTATTATCCAATATCCATTGATAATTATAGCCATTTTGATGTTGATATCTATACCTTGATACCCTGGGTAAATAATATTTACTAGCTGGGTGTTTAATTATTTATCTGGCTAGATTATTTAGGATTTTCTTAGTCATGCATAGAAACTGTAGCGTCATTTTATATGGGAAACTATTCATTCATTCTAATTAATTAATGGATACTGGCTATATTTTCATGACGGTGAGTCATGGTTGGTTAATTAATTGTGCCAACTAAAACTTGACTAATGGTGGTTTGTGAGCACCAGGATTGTGAATGTTGCTAGCGGTGCTCATGACAGTTAAGGACCGATTCACGGACTACTTGTTGTGAAGCATATACCGTACTAACCACAAGCCAGAATGGGCAACGGCTGGATCTGTAGTGTAGCGAGTTTAACAGGAGGCACCACGGTGTGTTTGTGGCTGTGTCAATAAGTCCACCATGGCTGTGCCAATAAGTCCATGTTCTGGGCATTGAATCGTCTCCCTGTTGGGTGCCTGATCAGTTCCTGCCGAGACTGGTGGTTCAGCGGGTGACCATTCTGTTGGATGAATTGCATGAAAGGTCTTGTCACGGTTTCCCCCTTTGCAGTACCATGGTGGTATTTCAGGGCATGGTGACATGTGCGGAATCGTGTCTTGTGGGTAAATTAGTACATCTCTGGCTAGAGTAAAACTATTCGAATAGCCATGCCCACAATTAAGGGTGGGCCTAGCAATGTTTTCTGTGATTAGTCCTACACTGCTTAATAATGATGATAAATGGTGGAAACTTGATAGCTCCAGTTTGGAGAGTTATGGTTTTGGGTCTAAACTGCGTTGGAGCGTTGTTCAGAGATTGGTTAAATGTTGATAATAATTAAACAAGACTATTTTTCAATGTTTTTAAATGCAAATGTTTTAAATGTTGTTTACGCAAATAAGCCATACTATGCCTTTTCTTTGGAATCCCTGTTGCATTACATGGCATTCCCTAGTGTGGCTTGTTAAGTACGGTGGGTGGTACTCAATCTTGCAATATTGCAATCATCAGAGTAAAGCTTAGCGAGGAGGAGAAGTTTGGTGTTTGGCTTATACCCCAGTTGAGATGCCTATGGTTTGGAGCTGAAGCTACGCATAGTTGCCGTTCCGCTGTTGTTTTCTTCTGTGAGAGGACTAAGTGCCTCTATTGTAAGTATTTATCGTTATATCGTTTTGGCTATGTTTATCAAATTGTTAATTTGTATACCTCGACTGATTCCTGAACGAGGATTTATTGCACAAATTAGCTTTGGAAATTCTGGTGAATTCTGGGCATGACAGACACCCCTCCCCTTTTCTCTTTTTCCTTCTCTCTTCCTCTCTTTCCCCTTTTCCAGCCTAGCCATGCCCTTGCCTGTTCAGCAAAATGCCAACACAGGCCGCCATCCCATCCACCGCCCTGGTTTGGTGAACACCTCGGCCTCCGCTCGCCGGCTTGCCCATGCCAACCCCACCTCAACCTCGGGAAGACATGGGAGCCATGTACCATCTCGTCCGCCAGCCACCGTCGCATCGGTTGTCACACCTAGAATTTCCATTCAAAATTCGGGTGATTTATTGTGCGTAAACCCTCATCCAAGAATCAACCGAGGCACACAAATAACATAGTTAATATCAAAGTAAATGTCTTACATAAATCGATTATATTTATTACAGAGGCGAATGGCACCTCTCAAAAGATAAAGTCTTAGCAGCGGAAATAATCTAAGGATAACGTGACGACTCCAAGTCCACAAGCACTTGACCAGGCTCCCGCTTAGTCCTCCAAGAATCCTTCGTCGCTGAATTACTCCTCTAATGATGATTGTTGATTGCAAGGTGAGTATATAAAATACTCCGCAAGCCACATAGCAAGGATGCAAGTGCACATGTATACAAAGGATGGCATAATAGGGCTCATTTGCATAAACAGCATTTAATAAAATATTTAAGAGAGTAATAAAACAAGTAATCATTAAGCAATATTAACCAACACTATACTGCTCTCCAAAGCAGTACATGCCCAACCACTCCCAACCTGGAGCTATCATAATTTCATTATTTATTGTTATCAATGAATAATGTGGGACTAATCATGAAAAACATTGCTAGGCCGCCCATTAACCGCTGGCATGGCTATTCGAACAATTTTACTCTGGCCAGAGGTGTACTAATTTACTCACAAGACACAACCCCACAACACATTATCGTGCGCCTCAATACCACCATGGTACCTCAGAAAGGAGTTGTGACAAGATCCATGTAACTCGCACAATAGCAATGCCTCCCGCCAAGCCTCCGGTCTCTGGTAGGGGTGATCAACTGCCTTCCTGCGAGATGGCTCGATGCCCGAACTCATGGACTTACCAACTGCCATGTGTGGACTTATATCAGCCACAAACACGCCCTGGTGCCTCCTATTGGACTAGTCACACTTCAAATCCCGCCATTACCCATTCTAGCTTGTGGTTAGTTGATGAGGACATCATTTCTTTAGATACACACTTACAACCACCTCCTCATGTTGAACAAGATGCGCCACAGATCCAAGGACCAATTACTCGCGCACGTGACCGTCAACTTAATCGCCAGGTGAATGCGTTCCTAAGCTTACATGAAAATTTTTTTACGAATGGCATACTATTTAATTCTTGTGATGATTTTATTGTTATTAGGAACTTGGGAGAAGACCATGGACAATAGCTCAAGAAACCAAATATTAAAGTAGAGACAACAAGTGCAAGTAAACTCCTATTTCTGAGACCGGTTCAGTTTCGGGCTAAGAGATAGCGTCAACTTCAAACGGCCATAACTTTTGATCCAGAAGGAGT
This sequence comes from Oryza meyeriana var. granulata, assembly GCA_003991445.1. Lineage (NCBI taxonomy): Eukaryota > Viridiplantae > Streptophyta > Magnoliopsida > Poales > Poaceae > Oryza > Oryza meyeriana. The sequence continues at coordinate 179,368 of RYFJ01001030.1, read as the reverse complement.
TATAGGGCCTAAAAGTACTTGTTGGAAAGCTTATGAAGTCTACTTTCAAATGGTTTTAGTTTCATGCCAAAATTCTTTCTGAGCTATCCAGAATCGTCGAAACAAGTTGTGTTATTTTTCCTGTCCGAGTCAGTTTGGGCCTTTGAGCTTTGTATTTGTGTTGTGGGCTAAACCCATGAGGAGTGCGCCCCTCACAGGGCAAACCCTCACCCTAGGACGTCCTAACTCATATATATTCGGTAGCCACCACCGTTTAGAGTGGGTTTTGCTTAGATTAATCTGTCTGTGAACAGTTTTGCCGTTTATCGGCTTGTGAGACCCCAACTTCGAGAGTATAATCATTCATCTGCAAGTTGAGTTGCAATCTTCCTTGTTCTTGCTTGTGTTTTTTGATTTGCATGCAGGGATTAGCCTTCGTGGCGAGGTCAACCGAGTAGCGCACGATTGATAACGAGAGGAGACGTGGTACTGCGATTGCAGGGTTCGGGTCTTGGTGATTAGAAGCCGGATCGTCAGTGTCGATTCTCCACCAAATCGAGAGTTATCCTTACCTAACGGAAGATCGGGCACCCCGTTGCCATCATTAGTACAGGTATTGCTTCGTAACAAGTAGTCTGCGAATCGGTCCTTAAGTGTCATGAGCACCACTAGCATCAACCTCAATCCAGGTGCTCACAATCCACCATTTAATCAAGTTTTAGTTAACCATTGAGTGAACACATACGACCGCAGTCATGAACTAAACCATCATTTCATGTGAATCAGATATTCATTGGTAGTAAAAAAAAGTGAATAGCCCAATGTTCCACTATAGTTTCTAGGCAGGGCTAAGCAGGGTCCTAGAATTACTCTAGCTAACCAATAATTAAAGCTAGCTAGTCATATTATAATTAAAGCTAGCTAGTCATATTATTCCCATAGGTACAATAACAGGTAATCAAAGCAATAGGGCCATAATCAAGGATCAGGGTTTTCCGTCCCGATGACATTGTAAAATAAATGCATATTTGAAGGAAAACATAGCTTTAAACCATAGGTACAACCTGCTTAAAGGTGTTTAGGATCTGTGTGACTTGCCTTGCTGCTCTGCGAAAGCTTCGGAACTCTCTTCATAGAATCCTAACTCTTCCAGAACGGCGGTGGCTAAAGGCAATAAACAAAAACAAGAAAAACAGTACATAGGCACACATCAATAGTATAATATTATATTTTTGATGGGTAAATCTTGATTTTTAAAGAATTATGCAAGTTGAATGACCCCAAACGGAGTTAGGATGAACAAGTTATGAATTTTAGAAAATTTAACCCCTTTAAAGCCTATTTAAAAAGGTTAAACAGATTTATTGTGTCATTATTAATTATTTTAGTACTAAAAAAGAGGATTAATGACGTCGGCCCTGGATCAGGGGCGGCTAAGTCACTGGCCACCGGGGCCACAAGTCGGAGAGAGAAGGGGCTTGGTCCATGCTAGACCGAATCCACCGAGTTGGTTAACATGGATTCGATGATCCAGATTTGACCGAGGAAGATCAAACGGTCCAGATCAGATCTCGGTTTAGAGATGGGTTTGGAAGGCTGAGTTCAAACTAGGGCTAGAACCGAGATTGACCGTGAATGATTGAACGGATGGGATTAGACGAGACGATGACGCGGCGGTGACGGAGCAGCCACGTTGGCATGGCTCACCGGTGAGGGGCGGAGCCACAGAACTCTATGGTTCTGACGAACGGCAGTGCTAGGGATGACGGTGATAGCATGGAAAGGAAGGGGACCTCAAGGTGAACCTTGCACGACGTCCAACAATGGCGGAAACCACCGGTGGCGAGCTTCTAGCGGTGGAGAGGATCGAGTCATCGGCGGCGACACTGCTCCGGCGGAGTCCGACGGCACAAACGGCAACGGTCAGCGATGACAGAGTCGACGGCTCGGCGTGGCCGAAAGCTTGGCAGCAGCTGCGGAGAGGTCTCGGGCGCGAAGAGGCGGCTAGGGCTTGCGGCGGCTCTGGGTGATGCTTGGAAAAGATCCAGGGGCCTCAGGGCGTGCTATTTAAGGAGAAAAGGGGAGGAGTCTGACTCAAGACCAGCTCCAATGGTGGTAGAAACCTAGGGCTCATCAGTTTCCCGAACTAGCTTGAGTGCAAGCTTGATCCGAACTCGGTTTTGCTCCGGTTTTTGTAGGAAAAGGTAGAGGAGGATAAAGGAAAGAGAATCCCTCAACCAATTTGGAGATTAGGCGTAGGCGGGGACTGGATTGTCACAGATTCGGCGGCAGGCTTGGCGCCGAGTCGGATTGTACCTCCGACGGGAGGTAGACGATGACCCGACAAGTGGGGCCCACTTGTCGGTGAAAGGACAGAGGAGGAGAGAGACGGGCCGGTGCTGGGCCGCTTGCACACACGTGCAGGGAGGGCGAGGGGGAGAGAGAGGCACTGGGCCAGATTCTTCCCAGTGGCATGAGAGGCTTTTAAAAAGATTTTTTTTCATTTATTTAATTGCTAAAATGTTGTTCCAATTATTAAAAATAATTCACATACTTAATTAATTCCTAGAAAATTTCAGGAGCTAAAGGATTAAGCAAAGTATTTTCTAAAATTTTATCTGGGCCAATTTCTTGTAACATACCTAGAATATATATATATATACCGGAAATAAATTGTGGATAGTCATGGAAAAACTAATATAAAGTGCTAAGGCCTTGTTTCAAAACCTTTACCCATATATATGTGTACATCCATATGAAGACCCATATTTTGCTCTCTCTTGGAGAAAAACTAGTGATCATATTGTCAATTCGAATTTATAAGGAAACTTTCTGGAGAAATAAAAAGCTGAGAAAATTACCCTAGAAACTACACCACCTCAGTCAACCACTGTAATTTTCACTGGATTTTATCAAATACATAAATGTCTCGAATAAATACCTTCACTTCAGCAAAATCTGGAGAATTGTTATCTGCAGACAGCTTACTTGGCATTTTTGCCAGAACTAATCCATCAGACACCTTCTCACCAAAACCTACCAGAACCTGGGTTAGATTGTGGAATAACCACAGTAAAAATTTCAGTACAATCTTCACAAAAATCGCACATAAAATAATAGGACAAAACCTACTGACTCAGACAGGGAAGACTAATCTTTGGCCGAACTTTGAGGAATTATCAGGAAAAATCCACCAGTCTCACAACTCTGAATTTTGGCACAGAGCTAGTAATTATCACTCACTGCCCACAGTAAATTTTCCACAATTTTACCTATACTGTAACTCAGTCAAAATGCCAGCTCAAGTGGTCTTCTCAACAACTTCATTAAACACACTCTCTAGAAGATGTTCTCTCTATTCTGCCACTGTCGAGTGGGTCCCGGCCATTGTGGGTCCCATCTGTCGGCCACAGACACCCTTCCAGCCCGGCCCCACCTGCAGAACATCGTTGCCACGCTCACGGACACGCGCCAAGCCACCGGCTGCATGCTCACAGAGCAGCGCCAGCGCGCCCTCCTCCTTCTCCTCGGCCAAGTCGACTGCAACCCGAGCCATCTCGCCATTCAGCACTCCTCGCCATTCTCTCTCACTCCTCCATGGAAAGCCCGAGGTGAAAACCACCACAGCTTTGAAAACACCGCCTTCTTCCTCAGCACTGGCGAGATCCCGACGGCCGCTGTTCTTCTCCGGTGAGCCTCACTGCAACTGAGACTTGGGAACGTGATTGACTCTGGATACCTGATCCATTTTTCCCCTCAACTCCTCCTGTCTCCTAGGTTGAAGACGCCGCAGTGTGCACTCGGCTCCGGCGACCGCCACCGTGGCATGCACGCGTTCTCCCTGACCGAAGCAAGATTGAAGCTGAATCTTGGCCAGCAGCATCATCAGCCTAGGACGAGCTCAAGAACAGAGCACTAGAGGCAGCTGAGTCCCGAGACTGTAGAACCACGTCTTTTTCCCCTCCGCCGGCCACCATGCCCCCTTCTTGCTCTCTCTCTGACCACGGTGAGTCAAACTCCGATTCCTCGCGTCTGTACCCACCTCAGCAACTCACTAAGGTGATGCCTACTTCATTTCTCTGATACCTGGCCCAGATCCGGTCGTCGCCGTTTACCCGAGGCACTCCGCCACTGTTGGACCTTTCCCGAAGCAACCGTCGCCGTTCCAGCTTTGCCGAGCTACGCAACACCCTCAGTGAGCATCCCTGGCACCTCCGTTACCGCATGCATGCATCGCTTTAACTTATAACATGACATCCATATGCATTCCATATACATGCCGAAAGAGACCGCCGCCTCTGCCGCCTTTGCCGTCGATTCCGGCCACCTCCGGTGAAGAGACCACCACCGAAGGCTTCGCCTTGGTCTCCTCTGCATTTTCTCTTTTGGCCCCAACTGCAGCCGACGCCTCCATCACCATCGCCGCCGCCGAGAAGCTCGCCGGCTCAGTCCTCCTCTGTTTCGCCTGGCCGGACGGTCCGAACCAACATCGAACGGTCCGTTCTATTGTTTCAGCGCACGCCGCCCTGCCCTGTCTCTTTGACACGCGGGCCCATCCTTTATAAAATCCAGAAACTAAAAGAGATGAATAAATGCTTTTCTATTACATTGATAATGGATTTAACTTTGGAAAATCATATAAAATTCATTACAACTCCAAATTAAGTAAAACTAGTTTTGCTGGTTCTGTAATTTTATTCTCTAAAACCTGATAAAATATAAAGTGGCACCTTCTGTACAGAAAACTTGCCTAAAAATTTATGATAATAAATTAAGGATGAAAATGGGACTTTTAACTAGAAAATTCATAAGAAATTCATTATAACTTAGAAAAATGTCAAACCAATTTTGTAATTCTTATAAAACTGTATACTTTCCATCTATGAACTCAGCTTGCACAGATTTAGGCCGCACATAATCAGTACATGTTATTTTTCCAAAAGGACGGATAAAAATCGTAAAAATCATATCTCGCAAATGGTAAGTGCAAAAGTAAAAATAATTCCACCAAAGAGAGTATAAAACCAGTACCAAGCCACTGCACAAAAATCATGCATGTTAAAGCATTTTGCATTTTTGCATTATTTATCGGTTTGGCGTTAACTTTAAAATTTAAAACTAGAAGGAGAGCCTTTGGAGTTCGAGGAGGTAGAATATTTTGAAGAACCTGAAGTAGACCTGAACCAAGGCATGAATCCCACTACCTTTGAACATATTGCTCCTAAATTTTGGGATTATAAATGATTTTATTTCAACTTGCATCGTTATTTGGCTATGTAAATTATATATATGGTGAGCAAAGGTAGTTAATCCTATTCCCTGCATAACCAACCTTGAAATGTTGATGACTTGCTACTTGTAACCCTAGGATGGGTAGAAGTACTTATTGAGTGCTTGCTATAAGGTATACATTGGTATATATGCTTAGACATGCATAGCTACTTACAAAATATATCATGGCTATCTAATTATGTTTCAAATGGGAATTTACTTACTTCTGATCAGAGATGAATATCCGTGATATTTGTGAACTAAAACCGAAGCAAAACCGTTTTAAAACTTGGGCAAGCAAGTGGTACACATATGTGATAGTTGTATACCGATAGGGGGAGTGTTTTGCCTGGGTTGCTTAAGGACCGAACTCAGTGTCATATTCTCATGTTAAACAGTACAACCACATGTGCTAGTTATGGGATAGCCATAGTAGATTAAGTTACTTAATGTTTAGCCTTGCATTTTGGTAGGCTGAGTAGTAGGGGCAGTGCCTACGAATGTACTGTAGGGCTGTTCATAGGAACTACCTATGGTTCCGAGGGACTGTGATCACCTCATGGCATAGGCGTCTAAGTATGTCCAATACAATGTTGTGTGCCTCGTGGGGAGCCAGAACGGTTGCCGCCACGGCGCTGGGTTTAAGGCGTGGGCCCGCCACCCACGGCATTGGGGTAGCGCCCCGGTGTGGAGTAACACACCTCGTGCTGGTGCAAGGCTAAATGTTAGGTAATGTAAAAGCTGTGTTGTGACCTCTAGACTGCACTCAACGTAAAGAGTGTGGTGGTACCGACGGGTATCGGACAAACTAGAGTGTAGCCGTTTGGCTTCTATCACATCATGTGGGTAACGATGTATAAACTCTACAGAGTCAAAACTAATCGGTTAGCCGTGCTCACGGTCATGAGCGGCATGGTCGTATCCATTGAGTATAGATTTATGTTTCTAAAATGCTTTATGAAATGGGATGGGATGATGAAGAATTTTACTGATTTATACTTGGTGATTGATGATATGATAATGAAAAGGAGATGGCGTACAAAGTTGTATTATAGTCTTGCTGCCAAGAAGGGCAGTGAAGATATTATTATTCATGAAAAGGGATGCCATGATACTACTCTATCAGTTTATTATGCAATCTAATTTATGAATTTCTCCTTTAAATTATTGCGAAACAAAATTGGCTTTACGCGATAAAATTTAGCCTTTCATACAGCCTTCACCTTGATTATAGCCTACATTTATAACTAGGTTTGATTGTGGCAAGGTGGCCTTGCCAGTACTTTGCGTACTGAGTTCTATTTGTTTTTGTGAATGCTGCTATAGATTCATATACAAGTGGAGATGAAGACATGTTTGATGATTGTGAATGCTGCTATAGATTCATATACAGGTGGAGATGAAGACATGTTTGATGATTGTGGGGATGAACGGATCGATCAGGACGGTCCTATCTAAGGGTTTACCCTTAGTCGGTTGCCTGAGTTAGTCGGTTGCCTGAGGGTTTGGGTAGCCAAGCTTTCGATGGACTAATTTTTCAGCCTGTATGGCTTATGTAATTAATAGTTAATATGTACTTGTATCTATACTTTTGTTGGACTAGCTAGATGCCTTATGTACTGGATATCACTTGCTAGATGAACGTGTGGGACTAGAACTTTCCTGGGCTAGTCTCGCATCAGTAAGAATTTAGAAATGATGAGATGCATGAACGTTGATTCAACCGTAGATCATGTCCGCAGAAGTGTGTATCGTGTTTGGTCACCGCCTTCGTGTGGTTTGGTGGGTACACTTCGCCGTTTCGGACTGGTGAATCAACTCTCCAAACATCTCTTTATTTCTGAATTCGGTGCTTTGGACTTGTATTGTAGGCGGGTAACTATTATGACAAGTCTGCGATGAGGATGGATGGTTAATGTACTTATTTGATTCTTATTTGAGATTCTATCCATCTAGATAGTTCGCGTTGTCATAATAGGTACTCTCTATAATGCATTTCTGAGGTGCCTACATTTCTATTGAAAATTTTCTCTGATTTTTTTGATTTCACTCCTTGGGCTTTTAAAATAATTTCTAAAAATACTTTTTCTCATAATTTAATTACTTAGGGAATTTTAGGGTGTGACAACCGCCAGCCCTCCCTCGGTCGCGGCCGAGCCATTCCTGGTTCTGGCCGGCCGCATGCCATCGCACCTTGCCCTACCTCTCACACGAACGAGAGGAAGACGATGACGTCAGCCCCCATGGCTGACAGCCGGAGCCCACTTCATTTTTCTCCTGTCGTTAGTGCACGGTAATCCCTTCCTTAATCCCACTCTAATCACTCTATTGCAAGTGGGGTTTCCGTAGTTAAAATCTAATTAAAACCCATTTGAAACTATGTGTCCTTGACATGTGGGCCCACCGGGTTTTAAGTGGCTGGTTTGACCCAAGGTCAAAGGGGTCAGCCCTACTTGTCAGTGACTCATGGTTTTCCTATAAGAAAATAATTCACGAGAAAATGAAATCCCAGGCCGATCCCACATGTCAGTCACAGTGCCGCCGTGGGCTGGGCCGAGTACTGTTGGGCTGCCTTTAGCACAATAGCTTTTCATAATTATTCAATTAAATTCAGATTTGAACCTTTAGAAGTTAATATCTTTCCCTATAACTCCGATTCGAGTGAAACTTAAACATAAATTCATCTAAAATCAAGATCTATCTGTTGATACCAATTTTGCATTGAATTGACTTTATTTGGAATTTTTGTGATTTTATTTGAATTCTATTCGAATTCAAACTAAACACCTTGCTCGTAAATTTAGATTCCAAAGGAGCCACTGAGTTGATTAAAGAGCAAGAAGGTCAAGAGCTTGAGCTTGAGCAAGGAAAGTCACCACTACCCTATGATCATGTTTGAACCTATTTTTGAAAATACTTTGATTACAAATAAAGTTGCATGCTATGAATGAAATATCCTAACTTGCTATGAGCCTGCCATTGAATATTGAATACCATGCTACCTTATACCCTTATACGTATGAGTCCTTAGTCAATTATGAAAATTGCTTAGCTATGCTAAAATTAGATGCATTCAATTATGTTTTATCAATGCTATATGCTTGACAATCACCTTAGGGAAGGTGATTGAATTTTGGCATGTGGAGACATGAGCGCCATATTGCCATGTTATAGATAAAAATGATTTGTGAAATTAAACCAACTAAAAAGGCCTTAGACCAGGGCGGCAAGGTGGAATTGGGTGGTATCTGGGAAAGGTTAGTGCCGCCCTAGTCAATGAAGGACCGAGCCATTGAGCTATGCATGAAATGAACAGAGTACGACCATACTTCTTGCATGGGTATAGACCTAGCAAAGTAGTTAGCTAAGCGGAGCCGATACCTGAGCCGTGGTGTAATTCTTGTCGGAGAGAAAGATGAAGACAACAGATCGACCTGCCGACTTCGACGACAAGCTTAAAGATGAAGAATACACCTTCCCCCTTGAGAACACTAGAACTCCTCTCACTGCTAGAAATCATGTATGCCCATAGTACATGAGGGCCAAAGTTCATAGAGCGGGTACTGCCAAAGCAAGGTTAACGAAAGGCTTTGCCATGACGCGTCTTATCCATTGAGACTAGGCTCGTTCGTTGGGCAAAGTCACCGAGTGCAGGTAAAGCATATATCCACTGAAGTGTGAATAAATCAATCTATTCGAATAGCCGTGCTCGTGGTTAATTGAGCACTGGGACATGTAATACACTTGGCTAGACTCAAACTTTTAACTTGTTGGTATTGGGTATTGCATGGATGTTTTGGACTAGGTAATCAACTTCTCAAGAGGCAAGAAGGGGTAGACCCTAGAAAATCATGACGAACAATGGCAGGAAGCCATCCTTCACCTAATCACGGATGGTAGACAGACCTCCACTGGTTAATGAAATATAGAACTAAAACTTGTTCAGTCTATGCTAGGTTATAGGTTTGCAAAGACGTTTGTGAAACTAGCTTTCTACAAAGCAACCAAGCCTTCCTTGTTATACCCTGAGCATATGCATTTTTGTGTGGTGACTTGTTGAGTACCCTGGTACTCACCCTTGCTATCAATCACCTCCAAAGATAGTCCCTGAAGTCGAGAATCCCTACGACAACTATCTGGAGGATGGCGGTGAAGATGGCGCTCAGTAGGTCTTAATCTCGGTCATTGCCTGTGGCAATGGTGTTGCCGTTGCCTTGTGTCTGCTGCCTTATCTATTTTCTGTATTTGAATGTAATCTGTTAACCATGTAGTTATAAGTACTCTATGGTGCCTTTTTGGCCACTATAAAGTTGTGTGAGACTTTCACGAATATGCTATTGATATTCTTAGCAATGTACTACTTGATCAAGGGATTGGTATGTGTTACACGAAGGTTTTCTAATATGAAAATAGGGGCCAACATGCCAGCTAAGTGATTCTTCAGTCTAGTAATGCCACCATTGTAAATATTAGAACAATATTTGCATCCAACTGTGTTTCTACCGGCATTTTCCTGAGAGACAAAGCATGCTCCCAAGCAGGGTCTTTCCTTGATAATGTTGATTGGCTTACAGTTGCAGATGATGCTGCTGATGAAACCATCTTGGAAAGTACAAGTGCAAGTAGAAATATGGAAAGAAAAGATTGTTAATTTTTAAGTACTAGTCTTATGGCTGTTACTATCAGTCTATCACTAACTAAAAGTTCAGAACTTAGAGGTGCAGAACTGCAGATGCAACCATGCATCCATGTACTAGAGAACAGATCGATGCACAATAAAGACTAGCTCAAGTGCTCAACAAGGATTAAGGAACAGTGAACTTGCATGGAGGATTGGAGGCTTGTTTACTTGCTGAGTTGTTGAACTGATTTCGATTTCTTTTCAGCCGGCCGCCGGTGGCAGCGGCTGCTGTGAGCCTGTGATTTCGTCGACATCTAGTCACCAACTGCTAGCAGGCAGCAGCGTAGCGCTCTGAGCCTATGAGGAACATGAGAGCCTGGCGGATTGTGCAGAAGCCGCGGTGAAGTCGAGCGGCGACGATCCAGATCTGCAAAAAATTTTCACTGTTTAACCTTTTTTTGCAACTAATTTTGAAAAGGGACCGTAGCAAAAACTTAATTCAAAAATGAACTGGGACCTCAGCGCCAGCGGAATTGGCTGAGCTGGTTTCAATTCAGCCAGCTTTTCATTTTTGACCCCCCCCCCCCCTAAGGTCAGCGCCAACAACTATCGCACTGAGGGTCTAAATCTCAACGCCAAGCCAACTGGCGCTGAGACGGTAAGGGTCAGCGCCAGCTAAATTAGCGTTGACCCTAGGCACGCATACCCATGGGAGGCCGTCCTACCAGCCTCCCACCTAGAGCGCTGAGGCGGCCTAGCTCAGCGCCAGTGGAATTGGCGCTGATGTAGACTGCCCATGCACCCCAGGAGGCTGCCCTGCCGGCCTCCCACCTAGAGCGCTGAGGTGGCTAGGGTCAGCACCAAGCGAATTGGCGCTGACCTAGCCGCCCATGCCCCCTGCCGGCCTCTCACTTGGGGCGCTGAGGTCCCCATGGTTAGTACCAGGCGAATTGGCGCTGATCTAACTGCCCATGCCCCTAGGAGGCCACCCTGCCGACATCCCACCTGGGGTGCTGAGGCAGCCATGGTCAGTGCCAATTGAATTGGCGCTGACCTAGCCACCCATGCGCCTGGGTGGCCGCCCTGTTGGCCTCCCACCTAGGGTGCTGAGGTCCCCAGGTTTAGTGCCAGGCGAATTGGCGCTGACCCTAGGGACCAGGACACTGAACCATACCCTCCTACTGAGGACACAGGAACTGAAATCCAACAAAAATAAACATCTCACATCTAAAAAAACAACAATCCGCCCAAGTACTACAAACGCTTGTGCTGCTAACTTCAGCTCACATCTCTCTCTAGGTATTTTTTTCTCTTCAATAGTTGAGCTAATATTTTGAAAAAAATAAACATCAATGTTTGCATTGTATGACATGAGCTAAACAAACTACATTAATTTCCAAATAAATGACATAACCACGTAGCTTCAGTTTTTACATGCCATACGAAAAAGATAAACAAACACCACGACATATATTGTTCGAAACATTGCACAACACATTACTTGTCCAACAAATGACATGATAGATTCAGTTTTTACATGCCTTCAGGGAAATGCAAATTTAAACCATCGAGCACCACCACCCTACTGGTTGCAGCAGGGTACTTCGCCTTTCTCGCAGCCTCTGACCCGGCATCCTTGGCACGTTGTACCCTCTACCACTTCCTCTCCCTCTCAGCCTCATGCTCTTCTTTCTCCTTACGTTCTTTCTCCTCCCTCCTCTTCTGCTCTTTCTCAACCCTGCATTCAGCCTTGTAGCGTCGTTCAAAATCCTCTCTTGCCCACTGCTAACATATGCGAAGATACCGTGCATCGTCGAGATGGACTTTCGTATCTATCCACTCCACAAATTCGCATAGAGGAGGTGGTGGCTTAGGTACCTTCACATATGAGGAAGTATTAGCAACTAGTGATAAAATGATTCAACTTCGGTACCTCCACCAGCTTCTTCGACTTTCCTTTCTTCCCCTGAGGCTTTGGCTCTTCTGGGAAGTATGCGTAGTTACGGCACATCCAATACCTTTTGCGATACGTAAAATCCACCTTGCTAATCGCGAACTTACACTCATCACCACACCAACACATGGGGCGAGGAAGGCCCTCCGGAGGTTGTTGATGAGGAATATAACCACTTGTATCCATCCTTCCAAATACACTACAAGCTAAATATAAAACATATAGCAATTAACACATCAATAATAAAAAAAAGCGTTGATAAATAACCCATTTATAATAATAGGTGCCCTACCAAAATACCCCTCCTATGCAACATCCCGGTAAATCAAATGGAACAATGTAATAATATTTTATTCAACTATTTCAACATCTCCTATTTTCAATTAGGGTTGTCTATGTATATAGTATCACTACTTACATAGAGTTGATTGCATTGGAGGATTAGGGTTGATTGTCCTCCAATGAAATCAATAACAATCAATAATAACAAAATAAAATAGTATGCACGTTACAATCCGCACCACGGCACATGTATTGCGATAACTTTGCCAAAAAAACAAATTTGATTACATCCCTCAACCCAAATACCCTTTCTAGGGTTTGCCCTAAACTGAACAAAAACGTGATAAAAACAATAAATGGGTAGAGAAATCGGAGGAGATTACCTTACACCCCGTGACCCATAAAAAATCCCCTCTAAAAACTGCCGATTTGGCCGAGATTTGGAGTGATTTTGGGAGGGGGGAAGGAGAGAAGCTTCGGAGGGCATGTTCTATGCGAACTGTGAGTGAAAGAAAGAAGGGATAGGTGGGGGAGGCCAGGGGGCTAGGCTTAAGCCCCCTAGCTTAGTGCCAAACCCTTTGGCGCTGAGCTAGGGGGCTCAGCGCTAGGTTAACTGGTGTTGTGCCCTCGCCACGTCAGCACGCTAACTCCCCCCACCCGCCACGGTGGCAGGTGGATCAACGCCAGCCTGGCACTGACGCTGCGACAGCGTTGGAGGGCTTGGTTTATTTTTGAAATAAGTTTTTATCATGGTCTATTTTTAAATTAAGTTGGAATAAAGGGTTAAACATTGAAAATTTTGGCCAGATCTAAACACAAGAGGACGGGAGGAGGCTTGTGGCGGCGGAAAGGAGTCGCGAACAGCAGCAGCACTGATTTGGGCTGGCTAGGGCTTCGAAATTTTGCACATAAGTCCATACGCTTTTTCGATTTTGGATTAGTCCACCCGTTGGAATCAACCGCAATAGCGGCCGCATCGTTCCAGATCGCTATTTCTAAACGCAGCATCTTGTGAGTAGCGTTAAGTGGCCGCTACCGCAATACCGGCCGCAACAAATGCAATTTAGAACCTTGCCGATGACAGGTTTTAACTCAACACAACAAGATTGTACACACCTTTCTGAACAGCTTGAGAACATGTCTCTGCGAGACTGGATAGACAAGATTGCCCTTCATGCATCTTCAGCAAGCACCCTAGGTTCCTTCATTTGTCAAATGTAAAGCAAGAAACTTGGCTCACAGTTTTAGGCTTGACAGGCATCCGTAACAGTGGTAATCGGCTTAGTTAGGTCGGCCAGTAAATTATCTGGTCGCAACTGGTGGTATACCAATCCATCTGAACCCATCCCCTTGCATCTCTGGTTTTACATGAGGAAAAGACCCATCCTAGAATTGTCCGATAATCTTAGAAGGGAATAGTAACGTACTATTTTTTAGCCAGTTTCGCCATGAGTGGGAAACATAGCTGCAAAGGAAGGGTTTCACGGTCCAGACACCAGGTTAACAAAAGCAAAACAATGTAGAACTTTACCAGAACTTCTCAATTTTAACTCCTTCAAAAACCAAAAGAGAATGGGCAAAACTTTCTACGCTATCTGGACAATATACTTTGCAATGAATGCACAAGCATACAGATCAGTGTGGAGCGCAAGGTACCACACAGTATTCGAACATATGGAAACACAACACCAGCAAAGTGCACATTCTTACAAAGGTTCCAATCACAGGCAATTTGGCTAAGTGAGGTTGGCCCAATAACCTGACGTTTCACGTTTGGATTGCTATGGAGGTCTTCCCAGAACGAGTTTACATTGTTCACCTGCACATTGATGGTATCTCTGCGCAACTGCATAATACCCATCCACCTTTCCTTCCAGTTAACTGTTGACAAGGGTAAAAGTTCATGGGGCCATTGATCTGGAGCAGCTCAGATTTCATATAGGAGTAATGCTACTATCATTTCAGTGCCATAAAAATATCTGAAAAGAACCAACATTTATCATTAGTGTCATAAAATATCTGAAAAGAACTAAAGAAGACCAAAATAAGAAAAACAAGAGTGGCATGCTGACGAATGCTATCTCAATATTTGGATTAAAACAAACTGTAACTAGAGTAGAATATATGGGAACAGGAAGCCTTTTTCTAGAATCTGTATAAACCAGCAAGGCAAGTTAACAATGAATTAGTTATAGGTCATGGTTCAATTGTCCCTCCACAAACATCCTCCATCTAAAACCGTTCAGCTCACAAGAAAATGTGCTGAAATTCAGTTTGCAAGATATATTAGATGCAACTGTTCCACCATTCAGCACAATGGCCTTAATATAGGAAATAGTTATATAGACTGGTTTAGATGCCTGAATCAGAACTTTTGGTAGCGCTTCAAGAACATATGATGCAGCTTGCAACACAATTGGCAAACACAGCATCAGAATATCTGATATACCATGAGTACCTCACGAATTCCACATTTCAATGTCCTTTATGTACGATACCGTGGCTTTCATGTCCAACTGTAAGCTTGTTCTAATCTGCACCCAAGGCAATGGATGTGCATGCGTTGAAGGAATTTAAAAAAGATCTGTTTTCGTCTGTTATGTTGTAATTGTAACACACAGTAATTTGTTCATCATCTACATGGCTGAACCAAAACTATCTCCCTTCACGTGTCACTACGGTTTGGTTCTAGTTTAGAAGGGAAAAAAAAAGGACATTACACAAAGAAACATGGCATAAGAAAACAGAGGTGCTTACATATTACCCACAAAAATCTCACTATACATGCTCAGCGGAAAATGTTTCTGAAGAATCTGAACTAAGAAGCCTTTCTGCTTCGTCATTAGCCTCAGCTTGTATACGCCATTGCTAAATAAGTATTAGAAGCAACCGTTAGTCCTTATGAAACATTTTATGCTCAATGTAAGCTGATGGACAGAAGATATACTTGCCTCTTCAAGACTATCAATATCCATTAGTTGTTGTATTTGTTCTGATATCCTTTCCTGGAATCAGGACACTGATTATTAGTAATCATACTTCATCCACATGGTGCATAAATAGGATATCTAATTGAACTTCAACTTACCGCACTGCTTGCTGCTTCAGCAACAATAACATCTGAGTCCATCTCAACTTCAATTTCAATCATAGAACACAACTGCAGTGACATATCCAACATTTCACTATTACCTATATTAAATGAGAGTTGTATATATCATATATAAAGTTTGCTCTATTACTTTTGCATAACTTTCCATCAGCTCAATCTTTGCCAGGAGTGTACTTTCCAAGCTTTCACGTACCCTCTTCACTCTACCTCGACGAGCACTGGAAATAAGTTTGATCAACACTTAATGGTTTTCAAAAAGAAAAAATTTAGTCGAACAAGTTCTAACGAACAACCGTGTTATATACTTATATTTGTAAATAGATAAAATTAAACTAGAATAATAAATTAAACTGTTGGAACTTGGAACTTTATGACATTACCGATATGATGGTTCACCTACTGCTAATATCTTGTTCTCTAACTGAGCCATTCTTGCAAGCATCCACACCTTTGAAAATAAATTTAGAAGTTTAGGACTTCATGATTTTCAGGGCTTTACTTTTAGCAGAAAATAAACTGATTAGAGATTACAGATTTAAACCTCTTTTTCGGCAAGTTGTTTCAGATCCTTTAGACGAGTCTGAAGCATGTCATACTGAGATAAAAGTTGCTGCCGTACAGCAATTATATCTACTGTCTTCTGTGGAAGCTGAAAATAGCATCGGATTTAGGTCAGAAAGAATATAATGGACAATGTAGTTTCTAACTAAAAACTACTGTACCGGTCACAAAAACATGTCAGCTGAATACATGTCGTATAATTTTGTGATTTTGTCCAAAGATAATAAGATATTGTTTAAAATATGTATATTTCAATATATGAAAAAAGTATGAGTAAACACGTGCCGGAAGTACTTTCATAACTTGTATAAAATGTATAATGATAAGATTTTGTGGTCAAAGTACATCTCGTTGGCTTTGCAAAGTTGAAAATGGCATTTCCTTTTTACTAAGGAAGTATAAGGCACTAGGTTTCTCTAAAAAAATACTGATACAAAAAATAATTTTGAAGTTATACTCCTTATCCAAAATATAAGACATTTTGGACTTCTCAACTCTTACATAATATAACTTTGAGGAACTTTTGTCTTTTTCATTCCTGCTTTGCCATTGCTACACGACATAAATGCTGGTACTCTCATCAATAAACGAATGGCTCATATTTTCCATATTTGTTAGCATAGACATTTTCCAACATTTCACAATTTCAATCATGAAGGGAAACAAAGTAAATTAGTTATTCTAGCCTAGTAATGCTAACCTGTAAGGCTACCCTATTCGAGAAAAAAAAAACCTGTAAGGATACCCTAACAAAGGTTGATCGAACAACGAAGCAAGACAGAGCAGACTATAGACATTTGTTAGCATGATCTATTGTTGGTATAAGACTCTAGCACCATTCGTAGGTATTACGTGACCCTATTAACATTCTATCTACCTGCCCATAGTTTTTCAAATTTCCTCCTAGTGAAGAATGCTAATCCTTTCTGCACATTAAAGTTTACTTACCTTTCGAATCTCTGGCAGGATCACTTGATTTAGTGCTGTTCCAACAGCAGCTGATGCAAAAACAGTTGCTGTAATAAGTCTAGGGAGACTTGGGTCAATGAATGCAGAAGCAGCATCTCCAGAAGCAAGCAAAGTAAGAGCACCGACCAACAAATATGGATTAAAGACAAATGGTCTCTCATTCTTTGATGGAGCTCTTAGCAATCTTGAGACTTGTCTGTTGATGTGATTGGTGAGAGACATGGGTTCTCCTGGTCTAAACCCTTGTGAGCGTGCAGAAATCTTAAGGGAACCCATTTCACGATAAATATTTGATGGGGCAGCCAAGGAAATGGTCACTCTTTCTCCTTCTTGAGCAGGCAGTTCTACAGTATGCGTAGCAAATCTATGGGTACGGGCTGTCCCTGAAGGTGTGCGAATCTGCAAAATAAATAACCCAAGCACGATCCAGATTGAAGTTAATGATCTCACAATCTACATGAATATGGCTCATGTTCTTAACAGCATTGTCGACAGATTATAAGAACTGTGTGATATCACAAAAAACCAATTGAGCTGAATTTTGTGGTGGAATGTTTTGTTGGAGCACTCCACAACAAAATTTGGATAGCCAATCCCTGGCCCAACTATCTTAAGGGGGAAGTGAGAAATGACAAATGCTGGTGATCAAATTTAGCATTAATGGATTGAACAACATTTGGGAAAAAAAAGCATACGAGGAAATTCTCAATGAATGATTGGTCTTAAGTCAACAGTTGCCAAATATTGAAAACCAAAATGTGAACGTGTTGGCCTCAATTAGCAAGTGTTCGACTTGTTCCCAAAATTTTGGCAAGATATTATACATGTAATGTGGGGCCTCGAGGTTCAAACCAATATACGTGATAACACTTGGTCATTTTGGAGTTTTCCACAGATTTTTGTGAAAATATATCATGTTTACTTTCAAAAATTCTATGCAAAGCACTTCTGCCTCAAGATGGTGGAGACACCATGGGAAAGCATCTTCTTGGGTGCCAAAACCAGAAACATCATACTCTTCAATTCTAGGAAATTTGGAAAGAGCACATTAAAAGGATTTTTAAAGGAAAGCAGCTGCAATCACAAGGAGTTCTGACCCTAATCACAAATGGATACACTGGTTGGCGTCTGATAGTGTAAGAATAACCTCTAAGATGATAAACATGTCCATATGTGTAATTCTCTTCTACTGTTAATGAACAAGCAGTTCTCCTACTTATTCATAAAGAGGAACATTTTTACCTCAATTTTGAACAGAAATAGGGGCAGTTTTACCTTTTAGTTCTATTATATACATCTAAATGAATGGCATCTTCATATCTTGATATCCATCTAGACCAAAGATGATTTATTCAAAAATTTGAAAAGGAAAGATCTTTGAAATAAAAGATGGCATAATTAAGATCTGTTATGCAGTTTTTTGAAAGGGAAATTACCACAATAGAGTGCACAGCAGCTGGAAGACCGTCTTTCATCACGTTTAGAAATCGCAAGGCCTTGTCCAAAGCTGAAATATCCATGCTGCGTTCGGCACGAGGAGATCCTTAGAGAAGTAATATTAGAAGCAGTGTCATATATGGTACCATTGAGAAAGTAATAGAGGTATGCAAAAATATCTTCTGATATAACAATAAAAACAAAATCAATCAAGTTACTTCAGACAAACTAATAATATAGTTACAAAGTTGCATCATCATTGAAATGTAATAAACCATTTTCTGTTAGAGAGTTAACTAAAGGACAATGTGTACCTATCAAACATTAAAATTTTATGTATAAATCTTTTTGGCATCACAGAAACCCAATATATGCAGAGAAATACCTAAGCACTCAGGATAAGCGGTTTATAGACCTATATAATAGACAATCATACCACTGGATCTAAAGAAAGCATTAGAAAGTGTGAGTTCGATAATGAGCTCACATATGATATGGCTCATTTTGTTGTCAAAACTGAGATATCAAGTATTTTTAATTGTTCTAATGTTTAATTTTTAGATGTTATCTTCTAAAATCTAACAGAAGAAGTTAGTACTAGAGCCCCACAATTAATGGCAGGACACTGTTTTACAAGAACATTGCTCAAAAAGTTACTAGAAACAACATCATAATCCATAGCTATGAATATGACCAAAAAGGAATAACATCATGACATAGCATTGACTGTTTAGAACTCCAAGGCACAGCTCCAAGAACTAACCTAACTTCTTCAGACTCGATGCTCGTGATATCTCCAGAAAATAGTTCGTATTGATATCGGCACTTTGAACAAGAAACAATCTGTTAAGTAATAAAAGGATGCTAAGATTTTCATTACAGCATTACAAATAGTCTATATTTTCATAAAATGTCATCTCTAAACATTTGCTCAACTGTAAAAGTTTGTTTCATAAATTGTGCCATGCGAACTAATTGAGTAGCTTGAACAATTAGATTAGAGGTACAAGATACTTGTATAGCATCAAACCTGAGTACCATGCTGAGGTTGTGCAACAGCGACTGCTACCATGCAGCTTGGACAGCGAATAATCATCCCAAATGGGACCTGTAACAAGTAAAATCTATCATTTTAAAATTCCAATGATATTCATTTACTATTTTTTTTCCTTTAGAAGTGTCTCAAGTTTTCTCTACGTTAAATATACTTCTATTCAACACGACAGTCTTATGTAAATTTTGAAAATTGAAGTATGATGCACCAGACTTATCAGTACTCTGAGACAGGGTCAGAACTACAAGCATTGTTGACAGACAGCAGGCTTGTGGATATTAATGGAGCCAGATTGTTAATAAAGTTATATGTTACATCAAACCAAAAAGGGAGTTTTGTTGAAGAGGTACTGATATTGGTATCCTTTTTGGGACCTTTTGCAGTACTTATTTTGGTAATAAATAGGATTTCCATAGATGAACTAATTGCCGTTCTAGTTCTAGAAATCTACAGTTAATACTATTCATCTGCAAATTCAGTTCTAGTTAGAATCAATCTTAAATTCGCTCGAAAACAATTAAGCTGAAACCAGTAATTGGACAAATAAGGAGGCAAAGGTAGATGACAAATCATGTTTGCAGATCAAGGTTTTAAGGAAAGAATAAAAAGTTTTTGAAACTAAACCATCGTTTGTCAAAATGCCAATAAAACATCGAAACATCACGCATGCAAACCAAATAGCAAGCACCATACACATCGTCAGGCTTGCTAGTCTGCAAAGCAAAAGCTCACCTCCTCTGCCGAAGATATGCCTGCGCGAGATACATTGTCAATTATCCTAAGAGCATCAGAAACACGCAGAACCGCTGCCAATCGCTGGACAAGCAACGCGTAAGTCCGCACGTCCGGCCTCGCCCACCTCCAGGCCCCAGCTGCAACCCGGCACTCCACAATCCAAACGTAAGGCACTATATTTCGCGATCAAAACGTAAGGAATCAGCCGATGACCCACCTCGCGCGAAGCCCGACCGCATCGCGTCGAACACCGAGAGCGCTAGCTCCACGTTGCCCCGGTCAAGCGCCGCCGCGACGATCGCGTTACAGTCGGACGCGTCCAGACTGCCAGCGCCTCCCGCCGACACCGCGACAATGTCCAGCGCCTCGCCGGCGTCCGCGGCGCCGGAGACACGCCTAAGCAAGTCGGCATCGAGAGAGGTGGCCCCCGACTCTTCGGACTCGCCTGCGCCCCCGCCGCCCGCGGAGCTGGCCCTCTGCAAGGAGCAAGAGCCGGAGGACGGAGAGGAGAAAGAGGGGCTGGTAGCGGAGGTGGAGGCGGTGTTGGCGCGCCCGAGCGGCGGGGAGCTGATGGGGCGCAGCAGACGGTGGGCTGAGGGGGAGATGAGGGCGGCGAGCGCCATGGCCGTCGCGCGTCGTCTCACAGGCAAATCGTCGGGCACTTGTCGCGCACGCATGCGTGCGCCTGCTGTGGATGAGGCGCGGTTGGCGGAGAGCGTGGGAGGCGGCCGGCAGGTTGCCCAAACGTTAGCCAACTTGGCGGCACTGGTGTGTGTCAGAGTGTGCTTTTTAACTAAAGACTCGCACGCAACATTAACTAATTATTATTATTATTATTATCGAGTAAATTTTGTGATAAATTACGACCAAACTGTTGAGAACGAAAATGGATGAAAGTGTTTTCGCTGTATTATCCCTCTCCAAATGATTACAGGGATACATATTTATAGTCTAACTAGAAAATATCTCGGCATCGCTACGGGATTTATTAAGTTTATTATTATAATAATTGAAGTTTATAATCAGCAGATGAAAATGAATGTATAAAATTGATAATGTTGCTTCACGGTTTATTTTTAGATGTGCTATTTTATAGAAAATTTCATAGAAATGAATATGTATTATTATGAGATCTAAACATTGCATGCTTATTTAAAATTAGATTGTGTGCTTGTCTCCTATTTAGTTCGTATTTTTATGAGAATATGTTACTGGATACAACTATATGGTTATTATAGATTAAAAATAGAGAGAGAAAAGACGACTAATGAATGCAGATAAGTAACTTATTGATCCAACGGTTGATAATTTTGTACTAGTATGATCAAATGAATACAGATAAGTAACTCGTTGATCCAACGGTTGATAATTTTGTACTATCATGATCAAATGTTTAGGATTATTGATGACATGTATCTAATTAAATATAGAGACGAGGGAAAGAAACGGCTAATGAATGCGTATAAGTAACTACTTGATCCAACAGTTAGTATTTTTATTGTAACATGATCAAATGGCTTAGATTGCTGATGATATGACTTCTTGTATGTGTTTCTTTTAATGGCAACTATATAGGATATATAGATTAGGGTGAGGCAGTTGCTAATTACAAACACGACACAAACGTTGTGTTTCTTTCAAAAGAAACACAAACGTTGTGTTTCTTTAATGAGACAAAACTGAAGTTCATATTTCTTCCATGAGATAGACTGGAACTAGTGGTTCTACTAGTGATTCTTCTGAAGATGTAGCAACCGATGCGTGCAGTAGCAGCTCTTGAAAATTAGGAACATGTGATAACTGCGCAATCCTATCTTAATCTATAATTAACATGTGCTAATTGATCATAGGAAGAAACTGTGTTTTAACACAAACAAGGGATGCACCACGTGAGTTCGTTGCATTGCATCAATGAGTTGCAATAGAAACCACAACAGTGCAACAAATGAATAATATGAATAGGAACACGCAGATCTATTGAGGAACAAAGTAGTAGGGGCCTTTTTTAGAAAAATCGATGAGACAACTAGCCATTGATAACATAACCTCATGAACCATACCTCACTTAGCTACGCCACCAACATGGCTAAAATTATGCTACAACCAAAAGTTTAAAAAATATGAAAAGTAATTATTCTTGGATCTAAAATATTGATATATTTGATTAAGTGAGGTTAATCAATCATGTAAATGTGCACATGTACAAAGAATGCAATTTTTATAAAAGATCATGTAAACATCACATGTATGCTTGCATATATCAAGACAATGAAAACCTTTAAGGGGTAGGGTGCGTTGGAGTATAGAGATCGAATGTCTTGATGAAAGAGTAAGACTTTAAAGGAGGAAACTGTGTATCTTTTTCTAAAAAAGTCAAGCTTACATATGCTGTCACATAAAATCCTTATAAATGTTTGTGGGTGTAATATTTTTACCGTTTGGAAACTACGTATTGCCTGCATTTGTAGAGGATGGAAATTCAGAATAAAGATGGAAAAATACCTCTCTTCAAAACATAAAATTGTTCGATCACATACATGACATAAATTAGCACGTACTACTAGATGGAGAATGTCTTGAACAAATACTCCAAGTAATACGCACAAATCTACATATAACACAAATGTAGAAGAACGTCTACAGCAAGTGGAGCTAGGGTGGTATCGAATGCACCATTACACCCAAAATATCTTCTTCTATAAGAGCAAAGTGTTAAAGAAATATTACGTGTAAAAGGGTTGTGTGTATGCATTAGACAACTTGCTGTAAATCTTTTTTCTAAGGTGTGACATGCCACACTTTGTGGGTCCGGATCCCCTAAAATTGAGGCCAACTCCATCCGGTGAATTTGGCTAAATTCAAACCATCCTTTTGCTCCTATTGCTGAGATCATCTCTCCTAATAATTACGACCAAATTCAAGCCTTCTCTCTTTTCTGATAAGCCACCGAAGCCACACATGATTGGATATACTGCAGCTGTAGCATGTCATCAGCATAAGCTCAGGCAAGCATTGCCGGTGACCGCACCCAACTCTTAAGTCCATGAATACTCTTGCCCACCAGCACCATCCACCTCATCTCTACGTTCCGGCGATTACTATGTTTTATCTCCACTAAAGCGTAAATCATCAACACCATCCACCTCTCCTCCACGTTTTTGAATAGTCCCATTAATTTGTTGGTGTGGAAAGAAGGATGTGTTTGTTTCCTGGGATTATGCTATATGGTCAATTCTGAAGGGAACAACCGAAAAAGAAAGCATTTACACTGATTAAGGAATCTCAGCCACCGGAAAAAAAGGATGGCTCAGATTTAGCCAAATCCACCATGTGGAGTTGGCTCTAACTTCAGGGGATCTGGACCTCACTTTTGTGGCGTCTAATTTGCTTAGTACAAGTCATGCCAGTTTGGGCAAAAAAGGTGCTTGTAAGATAAATGATTTTGGCAACAAATCAAACAATTGGCACATAAAGTCTTAGTTCGATGTGCATGCTTTTTATAAGACTACCATAAAAGTATGGTTTGCAACTTATGCAACATAACAAGGGTAACTCAACCTCTAAAATATAGGCATGGGCATGTCAGTGGCAGAGTTAGTGATTAGTCACCCTAGGCGTCTGCCCGAGGTCATGGGCTTGCAGTCTGCCCGAGGTCATGGGCTCGCAGCAGTGGGCCGCATAAAAACAAGGTTCAATCCGAGTAGTGAGAGGAATGAGCAAGCAACAAGCTTTGGCCCTAATCTCTAGCACCAAACGTGTGTGGCCGCCTGCCTACCTATGGCTTATTTTGGGAATTTTTTTATTTTTATATTTTTTTAATAAAATATTTACAAAATTATATTTTTCATTTCAAAAATTTACAAAAATATACTCCCAACGCCCTCTGGGAGGGCGTTTTTTAAAAATCGCCCTCCCCGAGGGTGATTTAATGACGTGGCAGCACTTTTGCAAGCGGCCCCTTGCCGCCCAGAGGGAGTATCATATTAAGGGGGAGTGTTATGCAGGCAGCCCCTTGCCGCCCAGAGGGAGTATCACATTTCATAGATATCTGAAATGTCCCTTGATCTCTTGCATTGTGCTCATTTTTGGTGATTCTCTTTGCGTTTGTTTCTTTGGTTTCTCTCTTTAATTTGCTGTTCTTTTTTTGAAAATAGGGAGTATCACATTAAGGGGGAGTGTTGCATATCTTATATGTGTAATACAACCTTTAGAGTGTGAACAAATTGATGAAAGTGCTAGAAGAGTGTTCAAAAGGCCTAGTTTGACCAAAGTTAAAAATTTGTGAAAAACTCTGTTTTTTGAAATCTATCGTTTGGAAAATGTTTCACATGGTATCTTATATGTTTTCCAAGCTTAACCTTGAAAGAAAATTGAATTTTAAAGAACAATACCTTCTTACCACTTTTTAGAAGAAACTAGAATCTTGTTTTTGACCAAATTGCCCTAAACTTTGTTTGAGCTCACACATTCAAATGGCACCTTTGTGTCATCTTATTTTTCCCCGAGATCTTAAAAACCTGGTGTTGTGACTTTTCTGTGCGGGGATCTGCCTGTGCAAGGGTTGGAGGCCGGCAGATCGGGCACAGGCGGTCCGACCAACGCTATATACGTGGTCCGACCGGCCTGATGCCTGCGGTCCGACCGGCTAAGGGGGGCCAGTCCGACCGGGCCACTGGGTGGGGGCCCCATTACTTATCCTACCCGACCTTCTTCCTCCTCTATCACTCTTCTCTTTTCCCAACTCGCCCCAAACCCGTTTCTCTCTCTCTCTCCCTCAAACCCTAACTCTCCTCTCCACTTCCTCCTCTCGGTTGGACCGTAAGTGATTCTCCTCCATTCCCTCTCTCTATTCCACGATTTGGATTTGTATTTGACTGTGCTTTTGAACCGTGGATTGGAACCCTAGGCCAAAGGAGTGTACTTCGTCGATTTGCATCTCTAGAGGGGAGTTCTTGGTGCAAATCAAGTCGATTTCTTCCAGCAATCTAGTGGTAATCCCTCTCCCTTGCATCTAACTCAATTCCGTTCACCTCTTGATGCTTCTAGGGTTAGGGTTAGTTTTTTCTCTTGTTTCTCTCCTATATATGTGCACAATGGCTATCTTGTTCATCTTCTATTCTCTCTAGTCTTGTGCCATATTAGTTCATCTCTTGTGTATGTGAAAAATTTTTGATGAATGGAAGCGTGCAAACTCGATCTGCCAGTGGCGGTTGGACCGGCCTGATGCCTGTGGTCCGACCGCCAAAGTAGGGGCGGTCAGACCGTCCCTGGACTAAACAGCAAGTTTCAATTATCAAATCTTTTTCTTTTACACTAATTCTCGCTGATCCTTTTCTTTGTCTCGTTCTCAGTCAATGGCTCCTCCTCGCAAGAAAATTGCAGAAAGACGCTCCAAGAAGCGTCATGATCCTGTCATTTCATCAGAGGAAGAAGAGATGGATGAGGATTATGTGGTGGAAGAGGAAGAAGAAGACCATGAAATAGATGAGGATG
This sequence comes from Oryza meyeriana var. granulata, assembly GCA_003991445.1. NCBI lineage: Eukaryota > Viridiplantae > Streptophyta > Magnoliopsida > Poales > Poaceae > Oryza > Oryza meyeriana. Next base: position 153,900 of record RYFJ01001030.1, on the reverse strand, counting down.
AGGATGATAATGACGAACAGCCTATTTATCCTCGAGGTGACCCAACTGCTCCACCTCCTTTGGTCTATTATTCAATGCCTCCTCAAGTGGATCCAACTATCAACTTCCGAGTGCGATTGAACAACCCTACGGAGTACATGCTTCTTAGGGATCATGATCAATTCAACAGACCTAACGACTCCAACGATCCAAGGTTCCATACAAACTTTCAGAAGGAAATATTTGAGAAGGTCTACACTTCCACCAAGCCCTTTGCTGATCATAAGTACATTGTGTGGAAAGAGATAAACAAGGCCTTGCAGTTTCAAGGGTTGCACAATCTTTTTCGAGAAGTGGGAATTGACAAGTCTGTTGCTATCCATCAGGATTATGATCCCACTCTTATCCGTCAGTTCTACTCCATTATTTGGATAAATGAAGATTTCACTCAGATAAAGTGGATTAATGGAGAGCTTGGGTGTGTGGCAACTAAGCGAGAGTTGCAAGAAGTGTTAGAGTTGAGATATCTTGAGGGTACATGGCTTCACTCCAATCTACAGTACTCTCTAATGTCTGTTCAAGACCAAGCTCAATTCTACGACACAAGTCTTCATTGCACATTTGGAACAGTCACTGGATTAGGAACTGTGCTAAGTGTAATCAACCGGATTGTCAGAGCTTCTATTGTCCCAAGGTGTGGCAACAAGGATGCCATTTGTGATATCACATGGCATGTGATCAGAGCTATCATAAATGGAACTCGGTTTGATGTCGCCGACCTTATTCTTAAAGAGATGCACATGTCAAAGAACACCCTTGGACAAGATATGTATTATGCTCCATTCATAATAAAGCTTATCCTTGTAAAGTGTGGAAGAATGGACAATAGAATATCTCGCCATAATGAGTATAGGCCCTGGCTTCCACCAAATGCTCCCTCCGGGCGGTCCTTTGAGAGCAGTCAATCTTCTCGTTCCGCTCAACCTCAAGGGCCTTCTTTTCATGATCATCCTCCTCCTCCGCCGCCTCCACAGGACTTTGGTTAGTTCTTCTCTCCTCAATATGCATATTTTGGGATGCAGCCAATGGAGTATTTCAATCCGGTCATGGGAGCTCTCAATGCCCTAAATGACAGCTTCAATCGTATGAATACCGGATTTAAGGAGATGACTCAACAAGTGAGAGGCTTATCCAGTAATGTTCGAACTGTGCAAAATTCCATTGATCGTGTTGAAGTTCGCATGGATGGTTTCGAGCGACGTATGAGGATTGTAGAGACCTCCCATCCGATTGTCTACCATCGTCGTCGCAATGCACCTTTCTCCTCTCCTCCTGAAGATTGAAGACCCTTTTATTATTTGTCAGTTTTCTTGTAATAGGATAGTTAAACTCTCATTTGTCTCCTTTGGAGTTTATTGCTACTCGAAATTTATCTCGTTTGACCTATACAATTTCTTTCATAAATTTATCTCCTTTCGAGTTCAAGTTGTTGTTGTTTATCACGCTCTATTATTTTAAATTGATGGAATGCAAATCATATTGCAAACTCCTCTCGTCGCCGTTGTGGCTCTTGTGATTGTCATGCACATGTTTAGGGGGAGTCTATTGTATCATTTGCCTTCGTGTATTGAACTTCATTTATAATTTCGCTTTATATGTGTTGTTTCTTATTAATTACCAACAAGGGAGAGATTGAAGCATCTATGCCCCATTGTTGATTTTGCTAATTAATAACAAGCGTAAAAACTAACCGTTGGGGCCGAAATCCCCAACTCAGGTCATTTCCGGTCCGACCACAGGCAAAGGATCGGTCCAACAGGATCCAAATTCAATAGCTAAAAAATACCAGCCGGTTAGACCACAGGTGAAGAGCCGGTCCGACCGGCACCCTATCTCATTTGCGTTGTCGGTACTGGACGTGGCCGGTCCGATCGGGTGGGGGGAGGCGGTCCGACCGCCGCCCCCACTAGAACTCCCTGTCGGTACTGGATCCGACCGGTTCGACCGGGAGGAGGAGGCAGTCCGACCGCAACCCCCACTAGAACTCCCTGTCAGTACTGGATCAGGTCGGTCCAACCGGGTAGGGGAGGCGGTCCGACCGCCACCCCAACTAGAACTCCCTGTCGGTACTGGATCCAGCCGGTCCGACCGGTAGGGGGAGGCGGTCCGACCGCGACCCCCACTAGAATTCCGTGCCGGTACTGGATCAGGCCGGTCCGACCGTCACCCCCACTATAACTCACTGTCGATACCGGATCGAGCCAGTCCGACTGGCCAGGGATGAGCGGTCCGACCGGCACCCGCATCACAACTCCATAGCTTTGCGCCATCAAATTTAATTGGTGGTCATCCTTCTTCACATGTGGACCTAACTTTTTTTTGCATATACTCAAACACAATGGTTATTCCACAATTAATGCTTGTCATCAATTACCAAAATCAACAATGGGGCCTAGATGCTTAACCCCTTTACTTCGTTTACGCTCGTCGATTAAACGATATACTCCTCACAATCTACGTTTGCGACGAAACTGATCAAAAACATTAATTTTCGAGTTTCAACCTCACGGCGAAAGTAGATTCCGAGCAGTGACAACCAAGCACACGTTAATTGCTTACGAACGTACTGAAATTATCCATCCAACGAGTACAAATGGCACATGAAATGTTTCTAGTTATCATTATTACATGCCTTAGGGTATTTCAAACGGATATCTGACTAGACATGCAACTATTGTGTACAGCGTGGGTACTTCCCCTTTCTTGCTGCCTCCGACCCAGCTTCCTTTGCACGTAGTGCCCTCTCCCGCTTCCTCTCCCTCTCTGCCTCACGGGCTTCCTTCTCCTTCCGCTCATTCTCCTCCTTCCTCTTCTGCTCAGCCTCCCACTCTTCTTGCGCCGCCCAACGACATTGGCACCGCTCCCAGTTCCAATCTTTTAAACTGCGAAGAAACTTTGCGTCCTGTGGACGGATCTCCGTATCTATCCACTGCACAAAGTCGCACAGAGACGGAGGAGGCTTCGGTGCCTTGACATATACAAATTTGTTAGCTCAAAGGTTCAAATATTTCGTACTACAAGATAATTCGTATTACCTCCACTAGCTTCTTCGTCTTCCCCTTCTTCCCTTGTGGCTTTGGCTTCTCCGAGGAGTACGTATAATTAGCACACATCCAATACCTTTGCCGGTATGTGTAATCCTTCTCACTTATTGCAACTTTACAATTATTTCCACACCAACACATCGGCGGAGGCACATCAATCGGAGGTCGTAGATGACTGGACATACCGAATGCATCCATAGCAACCTACATTATAACCAAATAAACGCAAGTTATAACTCGCTAGGCCAAAAATACCTTATACAACTACATACCTACGGTATACTACACGTGACTACAAAAAATTAAATGTCATCGTCCTCATTTCCATCTTCCTAGCGTTTCTCCAACTAGTGCTACTCATATAATAAAAAAAACCTAACTTCTCTCATGCGCTCTATCAATGCCCTTAGCCGTTATGCTCAACTTTAATAGATCTACACCTTATGGATCAAACCTAGCATTTACTTACCTATGAAATAAGTAGTACAATACTACACATACTACATCATTTGATGAATAGAAACGGAAATTACAAAGAGTTATAAAATATTACCTGTAGATGAATCCGTAAATTGGCTGGGCTTCGCCATTTTCGTTCATCTTCACTCTCAGCTCTTTCTTCTTTTTTTGTTATTTTTATGAATTTTTTGGAGGCTCGGAGGGGGTTTTATAGCGAGCTAGTAAAAAATCGTCCTCTGGGAGGGCGATTTTTTTTTATAAAATGGGCCAATTTGCAGGCAGCGCCAAAACCGTGTGGGCACTCGGTTTTCTGCACTATAAAAGGTAATTAGTACGACAACACGAAATATCTAGTTGGATGGGATCTCAAGAGAAAACCAAATAAAACTGTAACCATCCAACCTCATCGTAGCCTTGTCATACAAACCACCAATTATAATGCAAAACAACCGAACGCCAGACTAAGAACACGAGAGATATTTGGAAGAATAGTTACACAAGTCCGCACAGCGAGATATGCCCGTCAAACCAACTATCTCACTTCTTCACCGACATCGAATTCGTTCTCTAGAAAGAAAATAACGTACGACCGAATAAATAGCAAATAATGTGGAAAATACAAAATGCTCTAATATGCATGAGATTTATACCTTAGGTTGCTACTGGTCTAAAGTGAATTTAGGTGAAGGAATTTCTATTTTATCACTTACGGTTTGGGAGTTATGAATTTTACATCTTCTATGTACGCAATAGAGTATTTATACCTTATATATATTCTAAAGGTACCTTATGAGATGTTTTGCTAAGTGTGAACTTTAGATAGTGGGTAGGTATTGGTTTTGGATGATTTTTAGTGAAGGAAGTTCTATTTTATTATTTTGCATTTCAGAGATATAAATTTTAGAAGATTTATACACAAATACGTCTAGTTACAAAATAATATTAAATGTCCAAATTACTTTAAAATGTGTGGAACCTACGCAGTGGTTTGGTACTGGTCCTTGATGAGTTTTGGTGAAGAAGTTTCAATTTTATCAACTTCCAATTTGGAGATATTAATTTTATAAGTTTTAAGCTTCTATACGGTATCTATACATATAATTTAATATACATGTGTTTTAGGACTATGTTTCTATGAAATATAACTTTATATATTTAGAGAAGGATGTACTGTGAACTTATTGCCATTTGGGTGTAACTCATATAGAGTTAAAATAAAGTTTCTATGATTTTTAGAAATTATTCTCCCTTTTATATCCTATACAAAATATTTACCTATTTTAGAAACCCTAAAGGTGTATTAGGTACCAATTTTTGTTAATTCTTTTTTTCCAGAATTGCAAGTAAAATATTATGAAGATAACAAAATTGGTACCATCATTTTTGAAGCTCATGTGAATTATCTACGAATGTTAGAAGTTAATACACATTTTATATACTGATTAAAGTATTGACCTATTCCACAAGTTATAAAAATATCTTTGGTACAGATTTTTATCAATTTTTAGTTTACCACAGAAAAGTCCCATATTTTGTGGATTTGTCAAATCTTGGTTTACCAAAATTGAGATTAATATGAAGTGGCTATAATTTTTAAAGTGTTTATGCACTTTTATACTCTATATTATTTTTGAGGCATTTCAAGTATTAATTCTTCCAGATTTTAATTTATAATAATAAATTTTGTAATTTTGTGATTCCAACAAACTTTGTTTCATCCAATTTGGAGTTAAAATGAATTAGTTATAGCTTTTACAAGTTTATCCATTTCTTAGTTGAACAAATAATACTCTTATTCTTTTCTTGTAATTTCTCATATTTTAAATTGGCTGGGTCCACCGGTCAGTGAATGAAATTTTGCAAGAACGTCCCTAAAGTTTCCAGAAAGAGAACCCGCGGTCCCTAGCCACGTGTGAATTATCATCTTTCTTAAGGGTGCCCCAGCTTCTAGTTATTTACGTATAGGTCCTCAGGTCCACATGTAAGTCTAAGCACTTTTTCATTTTAGACCCTAGAGGTTTTAAATCTCTTTTAAGTGTGTCCTTATCCCTCTGACTGGACGGGCCCATGTGGCAGAGAGACAAAGCAGAGAAGCGCGCGGAAGGGCAGTGCCGGCGAGCTTCTCGGCGGCGGCGACGGCGAACGGCGGCTCGGCTTGGACTGCGGCTAACAGAGAAAAGGTGGAGGAGACTATGGCGAAGCTGTGGGTGGTCTCCTTGTTGGCTGAGATGGCTGGGATCAATGGCAAGGGCGGTGCAAGCGGCGGAGTGGTTCGGGGTGGCGAGGCCGACTAGGCTACGGTCGGTTTCTGGCCAAACCAATGCATGGATGTGTGTCTACTAGGTGTCTGAATCCTCACCGCGGGGTCTGAAGCAGTCGGCGAGGTCTAAGCAGCAGCAGCAACATTGGAGACTGCTCGGCGGCGGTGAAATCCAGCAGATCTTCGTCGGCAGCGTCCTCCGGTCAACGGGCTGCTAGGCAAAAGGGTGCACGACAACATGTGAGTCCTAAGGCAGCTACATGTTCGATGAATCGGTCTAACTCTTACCGGGGAGGGAGGAATTGACGGCGAGGTCTTCGGCCGGAGTTGGGGAAGACGGGGGTCGATCTCGAGCTTCACGGCTTCGTAGCTTGATTCCTTCAGTCGGCTGGCTCCTAGAGGCGAGGCAACGACGTTGGCGCGAGGACTTGGTCTGCGACGTCCTGGACTGACCGGAACGGCGACGGAGTCACGGCAGCGGTCCAGCAGAGCAGAGAGTGCACGGCGGCAATCTCGGCCAGCGAATCCTAGGGCAGCCGAGTACAAAAATGGAACAATTAGAGGGTGGTGATCATGTTCTTGCAGAGGGGAGAGGGTGGAGCTCACCGGAGCTAGCTTGGGTTCTGTCGAACACTGTCGGCTGCTGGGGAGGTGCTCCTGTCTCCGGCGATCCTAGGGGATTCTGCTGGGTTTTCTCGGTGGGAACGTGGAGAAGAGAGGAAGGAGGGATGGCTGGCATGGTCTGAGGCGAAATGGTCGAAGTCTTCTAGAGATGAGCTTGTCTAGGTGACTCTGTAGGCTGAGAGAGGGAGAGGAAGGAGAAGGGAACACGTTTGACATGCAAATGCTGAGTTGCTTCAGTTCCATAGTGTCCAGGGTGGGTCCCACATGTAAGACAACATTGTTCTACACATTTTTGGCTAGGTTTGATCCATGACTAGTGGGTCCATGTAGTGAAAACCTAGGAAGAAGAGAGGAGGGTGGGTAGAAACCTTGGTGCAACACACTGTCCCAAGACTTGCAGAGGCTTATGTTAGTGATATGCCCTAGAGGCAACATGGAGATATTATATATATCACATGATATGTTTATAATGTATTGATTGGTTCCTTGAAATAGACATTATCATTATTGATCAATGAGTACGTGACTTATTCATGAGACTCTTAATGTCAAATGTTGCTATTTCTAAATGATCTCTGATCATATATCATATGAGAAACAAATATGATTCTAACATCAGCATATGTATTGATTGATAATCATGTCTCATGGATCATGGTATGAAGATACCAAATCGATAATATGGGCATATGTTAGTGAACATATGTTGGATAGACCCGCCATGAGATACTGCAGAGATTTCATGTGTCATCAGTTAGTCTCAAGTAGTGTTTATGTAGAGTCCTTAGACTTGAGATCATCATGGTTCCCAACATACGTAGTAGCTTATTTTGGGACTACTAAACACTACTCCGTAACTGGGTAGTCATAAAAGTAGTCTTCGGGTTTGCTATGAAACATGTAGTGGGATATGAATGATCAAGATAGAATTTGCCCCTCCTTATGGGAGAGATATCTCTGAGCCCCTTAATGTAATGGATTATGGAAGTGCATGGCCATGCTATGGTGATTGAGGTGTCAATCACAAGTTTGTAATCCATCACAGGATCGAGAGAGTGATTGAGCTATTAAGAGGATGACATAAGTTTCGCCTTGAGCTCAATCAATATTGTGAGGCGAAGCGATATGTATATGAGGACATTACAGGTTCAGCCGATATGATCTTTACATATATTTTGGGGTTAATATGCCTTGCTAGAGGCCGCTATTAACAGGGTGACCAGAAAGGCGTTTCCGGGTCATGACAAAATATACGTGAACCTACAGGGTCGCACGCTTAACGGGTTGGAACACTTATTCGAATGTGATTCGAATATGGGCTCGATTCGAATAGAGATCCGAGTAGACTCTTACTGGACCTCGGTCCACGAGGCCCGAGTGAGGAGGTCTATATATAGGGAGGCGAGGGGCCGAGGCAATACACGGTTTTTTGTTGACCTCGAGCTAAACCCTAGCCGCCACCTCTCGAGCCAAACCCTAGCCGCTCACAAGTGCTAGTACACTCGCAATCGGCGTTCCAGCCCCGGACGTGTGGATACCAGTAGAGGCGCTGCTCGTTGCGGCATTGATCGGCATCGACGCTGATTAGATCTGCGGAGATCGACTACTTCCACTACTACCTCGACGCGCGCGTGGTTGGACCAGCTTCTCCAACCCTTCTTCCGTGCACTGCGCGTCTAGTGGTAATAATCTATGATCCCTTTCTCGCATGATGTCCTGGTGTGCGTGGTAGAAAAGTTTTGTTTTCTGCTATCGTAGCCTACGCGTACTCCTTTAGCTTACAGGTGGGCCAGCGTCTTGTGGGTCCTTCTTGGAAGTGAAATTGAGAGAAGAATCCTCTAGATGCTAAGTGTGGAGGGTTGTGCCAACAGCTGTCTTGCATCTGTGATTTCAGTAGGTTACTAAGGGATATAAAAATATTTTATTAAAAAAATATAAAAATAAAAAAATTCTTATTTTGGTGCACCAATGAAGCATCGTCTCTTGCACACTCATTTTTCCCCAATGCAGTGCCGATGACCTCCCAACTATAAAAGAATTAGGGATCGTTTATGTGTGATTGTGTGAAGGACTTTAAGTTGAGTCATGGTCTATGAGTGTTGTGCCGGCGCTGCTGCATGACCACGTGTAACATCGTGAAAATCGTGGCAATGAAAATCAATAAAATTTTGAACATTTTAAAACTTTTTACATCATTCTGCGACTTTGCTTGAGTTGTCTGGAAATCCACCGTGGAAGAAACCAAGGCAACATTAAATCTCAGAGTATATCGAGTTAATTCATAATCTAATTGATAAATATTATCCGAAGCAAATATTATACAAGTGAAAGGAAATTAAATACTGTAACAGCCCTAAAAATGACTAAATTTTAAAACCGTTTTTATTTTTGTGTATTTTCAAAAATCCACATCGAGTTTATCTTTTCGTTCAATTTTAATATATCGTTCTTCGTTCATCGTTCGTTTTTCTTTTTCGTTTTATTTTTAATTTTCTCGGAAGTGCAAATCTTTATATCCATTCATCCGTTACCCTAAATTCTCGCGGACGAGTCTGCGTTGTTCTCGGGTCATCGGCCCATTTTTCTTCCGCTCGTCGTCGATCCGTTTTCTCCTCGGCCCGGTTTACTTTTCTCTTTCTTTTACCCCTTTCTTTCTTTTTCTGGCCCAGGCTGGCCTAGCCCAGGCTGGCCCATCACCTCCACCGCCTCAGCCTCTGCATGGAGGAAGCAGAACGAAGCTTTGCCGATGCCTCTCCCTGCCACGCGTCCTTGCCTCGCCACGCAGCTACTTCTACGCTAAGCACTGGATCAACACGAGCTCGATCTCATCCTCCCGAGCTTAGTTTTAATCAGCCAACGCCACTGCCGCTCTCTGTCTCCCTTTCTATCTCTCTCCACAGCTCCTCGTCGGTCGCCGCCAATGGCAATCAGGACCACCTCTATCCCTTCTACCTCCTGCCAGAAGCCACACTAGACTTCGTGCCGCCGTTCGCCGTCGCCAGAGAAAGAACGGCAAAGCCATAGCTTCGGCCGCCTCCGCTAGATCCCCAAAATCCATCGCCGTCGTCGTCTATCTCTCAAAATTGAGGTGACCATTGCCTTCTCCATGCCAGACTACTCCTTTCCCCACTCCTTCCCCAACGAGCTCGCCGCCGGGAGCTCGCCGGCGCCGCCCCGCGCCGCCTGCCCTGATCTGCCAACCATCGGCTGCACGGCGTGCCGCCATTGCAGCCATCCCAGGCTTGGCCATCGCCACCATTGGCTCTCCCTTGCTCCTCTGATGCTCCCTGGTAGCCGCGCCCCGCCGCCGACCTGCCGAAGCGCCGCCGCCAGGCTCGCTGCCGACATCTCTACCACAACCAGCTACAAGAATGGAATCGCCATCCTCCCAGGAGCCCGGAACCGGCCTCCCCTCGCCGCCTCCCTCGTCGTCGACGCCACTGAACCGCCATCGGGTTCCTTGAACCAGAGAAAACCGAAGAACCAACCTTTTTCTAGAAATCATTTAATTACCTGGTTTGACTGGTTCAATGATCGTTTGACCTCAGAACAAAAGTCCGAGACCTATTCCCATCTCCTTGAATTATTCCGAATCCATCCGTGCTAGTTTCGTCGCGATCCGAGCATCCGTTGATGAAACCCTAATTTTGGCTCTAGGGTTTCCGCTCGACGTGACTTCGGAAAATCCCAAATTTCTTCCATAATTCCTCTTTTAATATCTTGTGCACTATCTGAATTTTTGGTATTTATTTGGAATTATTTGCTTATTTATTTTATTTGTGTATCGATAGATTCCGCCGCAGCAGATCCAATCTAGGAGTCCAAGTCCGCAGCTGACGCATACGCCTACGCAGTTGTAGGAGGAGACGATTGGTACGACTATGCCGATCCCAAAGGCAAGTCATGCATCCTTTGAACAATAATTGAACCCGATCTGGAGCTAGGTCATATTTTGGATAGAGTACTATCTTGAAGTACTTAAATAGGATGCATGAGTTAATTTTCTAAAATATTTCAAAATAGATAACACCTTTTATTTGATATTGTTATAAATGTAATGCCATGCCTTGAGTTGAGCCTAATTTATATCTTTGATAACTCTAGGTTAATCCTGCTTATTATAAGCATTTGAATGTTATATGAACTTGTTATTTTATGTGATAGTTTTTGAAGTATATGATATATTTAAAGTTTTAAGGACATAACCCCCTTGTGCTAGTATAAGTGACATAGTTAGCGCCCATCCGCACGATCGAGGTATTCGAACCTAGTGTATATTGCTCTAGTGAATTGAACTTCTGCAGCCATTTAGTGTATTGGCATTTTAGCCTTTAACGTGTGTAATGGTCACTGAGTGATGTAAGATTGTTTGATTATATGAGTGTGGGTGCTGCAGTGCCCTTTGCGGTCTTTGAGGACTGCGTGTTCCTCCTAATCGTGCAATAGTGGGTTGACGAGTCGTCGGGTTGGTGCACACCCTCGCGAAGGCCAAGTTGAGGCCAACAGGCATCTTGTCCTATAACCTGCTAGGCAGAACAAAGATGAGCTTAGGGCAGTACTACACTTTGTTATCTTCAGCCTGGCTAGCTGTGGATATCGTGCAGGTAAAGCTGGGTATACGCTACAGAGTCGTTTGGTATTCGAATACGCCGTGCTCCCGATTAATGGAGATATGTCTATGAGTGAATCCAGAGTAATGGCATAAGTAGAATTGTGATAATGGTTTAAATTAAGAGATGACGACATGTAATATTAAACTCTTTAAAACTAAATTTATTTATAAATTGGGATGTTTGTGAACTATTGATAAGGTTTAGAGTTAAATCAGTTCCCTTCTTTGTCATATCATGCATCACTATATGTTTCCCTGCATGGCTTACGGAGTACTTGTGTACTCAGTCCTGCATATTTTGGGCTCCAGCTGTTCAGGAAGAAGTTGCAGGTGAAGTCGAGGAAGCCGTCGATCCGCTGGATTGGGACGAAGACGAAGGCTTCGAGTTCTAGGTCGACTCTACACTCAGGCCGTTCCTGTGGCGCAGAGTTGCGTCTTTTGGTTGTAAGTGTACGACCATAGGCCCGGTGTCTGCGTGTGTTGAGTTTGGGTTATAATAGAACCTTGTTGGTTTGTATAATTAATCGAAGTTCTGTTTCTGTATCATTCTATGCGTAACTGAACTTCCTGGGCAGTTACGTGTATTATGGGACGTTTGGACCCCCCTCCAAACGATCCCCACAAATACCCATTTAATTTCCAATTTATAAATATACAAGCTGACAATCAAGTTTGTAATTTGACACTAAAAGATAGGAAATTAAAATATTTGTTTATTACCAAATACCTAAAATACTAATGGGAATTTAGACTTGTTTGATAAATACAAATAAACCATTCAAATGGAAAATACACATGAAATGGGAATGATTTTTCATTCCCAATAAAGCACAATAAAATATACTCATAACTTGCAAATCAACAAAATATTTGAACGAAGGATTCTTTTTTTTCCTTTTAAAGGAAATTTGAAAACCCAAATCTAACTGATGATCTGAATTTTCAAATTTCTGAGGAGGAGCTCAAAACCACAAATCCAAGTTTGAATCCATACTCAAATCAACTAACTCTGAATCTAACGTTATTCCCTATACTCTCTTTTCCTTTTTCCTGGAAACCCACTGCCGCCACTATTCTCTACCTGCCAGCTGCTCGACTTGGGCCTGGCCCAGTCAAGTCCTTGCTGTTGCTCACCCAAGCCGAGCTAACCAGCAGGTCCAGCCCAATCACCAAGCGGAGCCTGGTCAGCCGGCTAAGCCACCACCGCACACCGCGACCACGCAACTGCTCGCATGCACGCCGTCAACGCTGCGCCGTGTCTTCTGATGAACCGGATGATTCTTCTAAACCTGTACTCATGGGGGCATCCTGCCTCCTTTTATATACTAGGGGACAAGATTACAAAGTAAGAGTTCTAGTCGAACTATGACCAAGAGATCTCCTTCTTAAGATATAACGTGCCCGAATATTTTCCTTATCGTATAATGTTAAGTCTGTCGAGTCCCGTCATATTCCTAATTACAAGGCTAGACAGAAATGGTTCCGACTGAAGTCTTTGTCGCACAATTGATGAAGCCATCAGTTAAGAAAAAGCCTATTCTAAAACAGTCGGTGGCTGAACCAACCCTGCGCCATGGCTAGCCATGTCGATCTCGCACCCACTGCCGCGACAACCCGCATGCCACACCACGCGATGCTGCACCCAAACCAGCCCAACCGTGTGCGACGTCCGCGCCGTGCGCCTGCCTTCTCACCGCCTGGGCCGCTCGCCGGAGTTCTGCCGCTGCCGCCGCTGGCTAAACCACGCGCGCTCCGCCGTAAGAGGCCGAAACCCGGCCGCTGCCACCAGCCAATCGTCCAGCTGAGCCATGCAAAGCCACCCAAGCGGCAACACCGTCGCCGCGGCCTCACGCACGCACGCACGAGCCAGGCCAGCCCCGACGGAGCCAATTCGTCGACCGGCAGGGCCTCGCGGTGCCATCCGCTGCGTCGCGCCGAGCCCAACCAAGCCGCTCCGGCCGCTGCTGTTCGCACGCGGACGCCATCTGCAACCGAAGCCGTCGCGCCTCTCCTCGCAGTGACTGCACCGTGCGCTGCGGCTTCCGAGCACCACAGCCCTTCCCCGTGCGCCGCGTCGGGGACGTCAAGCCAACACAGCCACCCCTACGCGACCCCGCCCCGCTTTTTCTAGGTGCAGCGCACCAACGCGCCTTCTTCTCCGCAAATCGCGCGGCCATGTGGTCCGGCCTGGAGCAGCGATGAACCGACCCCGCGGCCAGGACTGCCTCGCGTCAGCCACAGGAGGTCAAGGACAAAAGCCCATGCCACCATTATTGAGGGCGACGACTTCCGCGACCCCGTTCCCCCCTTGCCTCCTCGCCAAGACATGGAAGGTACGCCGCCACGCCCATAAAGCGCGCCACGCCGGACCGCCGCATCCTTTCCCAACCTCGTCACGGCAAAAGAGGACGCGCACGCCGTCTCCTCCCGAAGCCGCTTGTCACACTGCCGAGAACAATGGCCACGTGTAGGAGACGCTTCACGCCAGAGCCGTGAAGCCGAGGACGATCTGCAAGCCACGGAGGCCGTCCTTGCGAACTTGTTGCTGCTGCCGCCGCGACGACGCCCAGACGAACCATTAGGACGAACCGCACGTGCTCGACGATGACGCCGTAGCCGCGGACTGCGCCTGGACGATCCGCGACCCGAACCTCGCCGCCCGTCGTTCGCCGCGTCTCGTCGCACGGTGTGCCGCTACCCGGCGGCCGCCCGGTGAGAGGCCGACCTGCTGCCCCTTCTCCTTCCCCCTCCACGGCTTCCCTGTGTTGACCAAGGCCGCTGAGCCACTGGCGCCGCGGGAAATCGACCTGCCGCCGCACCACCGTGGACGGGCCCTGTGCCCTGCTCAACCCGGCCGGGGCCACGAACCACCGCCCGCCGCGACCGTCGTCCCACGGACCGAGCCCGCTCGTCGAAGCCCTTCCCTAGGCACCTCCTAGGTGGCCCGGTGCTCTACACCGGGGATTACGCCGCCACAGCGCCATAGCTGCCCGCCGCCTCGCCACGGTGCTGACCACCGAGGCCAGCTCACCTCGGCCCTGCTCTGAGCGGCGCCAATGAGGAGAAATCCTTCCCCTTGATGCGGCGCAGCTACCCGGAGCTTCACGCCGGCCTCGATGCCACTGGGCCGCCAGTAATTGTTGCCGCCGTGAATCGAATCCCGTTGCCGCCCAGCCGCCGCACGGCTGTTTTGGCCTCCGCGCGCGCCAGCTTCTGGACGACGATGACGCCGACGTTCTAGGCCTCCCCTCCACGAGAAGGAGCCCCAGCAAACCACCAGCAGACCGGAGACCACCCCTTTCACCGCCGCAGCGGCAACCCGAGCTCCACCTCGCCTCGGCCGCGCGATCCTCGCCCTGCCCTTCCTCCGGCCATCCGCCGCCCTGGAAGTTGCCGCCTCGCCGGCGACCCCCCTCCTCCCCGAGCAGCCACCGCCACATCCAGCCTCGCTGGCCCGGTCGATGGCCGCGCGCCGTCCACAGGTGGCGCAGGACCCGGCCAACCTCCCTCGCCGCCGCCCCAGCCTCCCGCTCGGCTAGCCGACCGAGACAGCAGCCCGGCGCCGGTGTTTCCGTGCGGGGATGAGAGCAGAGCAAGAGAAAGAGAGAATGGAGGGAAGAGGAACAGGAAGCGATGGGGAAAGTGGAGAGAGAATTAGAGGAGAGAAGGGAGGCTGACGACTGGGCCCCACATGTTTTGGTTAATAACTAATGAAAACAATTAAGTTAATAAAGTGTTTAATATATTTAGGCTGACATGTAGGCCATTCCTGTTAAGAGTTCCTAATTAAAACCATATTCAGTACTGCAGTCAACGACGTGCGGGCCCATGGCCATTGGATGGTCATTTTGACCCAGTCAAAATTGACCTTGGCCCCATCTGTCAATAGCTCAGTGCTTTTCCTTATAAAAATAATGTTTTGAATAAATAAACTAACTGGACCCCACCTGTCAGTGAAGTAAAATCCTTTCCTTTAGAAAAATAATTCAAGAAAATGAATAAAAATCGGACACAGCGCAAACTATTTTCTTTAATGAAGTGAAATCTGATTTAACCTTTAAAAATTCATAACTAATTTAAACAAACTCCAAATTGAGTGAAACTTGTTTCTAAAATTTTATAAATTTAATTTCTACCTACTAGAACAGAAGTAAAATTGGCCACCAATATTTTCTATGCACAATTTACTAAATACACCAAAGTGGATAGTTAATAACCATTCTAAAATTTACCCTTAGCAAATTTTTGACTAAAATAATAATTATCTTGACTCTAAAATACGCTAATATATGCTGGAACCCTAAAATATGAAACAAGGAAAATCCAAAATGTGAGGAAGACATAATTAATATATTCAAAAACCCATTTTGCCAAATAAAAAGGCTACCTCTTGTATTAGTATAAGCTTGAAGGCCACAATAAATGACCCATATGACCTACGGTCTCAAATAATCCAAATAAAATACTTTTTCCTAGTAAATCAAAGGTGACTAACATAATCACATACACCATGTGGAGTATATAAGGAAAATAAACAAAGCAATATTCTAAATTGGTTCAAGATAAATTAAAACATGATATCCAAAAAATGCAAACACCAATCGGGTGATCTGATTGCAAGAGGCTAGATTAAAATCCAGAACTCATCTATATATATATACCACCCACACATCCTGAACCAACACTTAGAACAAAATGGAGGTCCATTTTGAGCCTATTAAAGTAAAGTGGGAAGCCCTTCGACATTTCAAACAACTTTATAAGTTGTTCTATACTCACATAAACATAATTCTAACCAAAGACACTCTACCAAAATGTTATCAGTAGCCATCTCTCAACCTAAAATGTTTTAGAACACTAATTTACTCCCAAAGAGTAGGACCCAATCATAAAACCGGCTAGCATGTTGTTAGTCGTATACCTAAAAGATATGCTTATCAATAAAAAGGATAAATGGAAGAAGCTATCTAAACCACCTTAAGGATAAATCACCAGAGAAAAATGTGTGAGATGTATTGCTAACCCTATAGCTAGCTTAGTCCTTTGCCCCGCCTTAGTTTCCTCAGAGCCATGCCCTCCAGAGGCCCTATAGATAGAATCAAGCCCAACCCTTGGCTTTTTGCTTAGATTAGAAAGCTCCCTAGTCGTGGGCTTAGGAATAGGACTGGCCGTCTCTTGGACCTCCGTAAGATTAGGTTTGAGGCTTTGTGTGTTAGTTGATTATTGTATTTGCTTCTTCTCGTGTAAACTAGGGCGAGCCGCTACCGAGAGGATCGTGAAGGAGCCATCTGAGGAGCTGAAGGTTGGATCAAGGGTAAACGAGCAAGTTAAATTACAAATCGCCATAAGCAAGGCAAGTCACCACGGCCTCCTCCATGATCATGTTGATCCTATACTGCAAAATGTTTTGGTTGCAAACAAAATACATGCTATATTTAAATTGCGTACCTAATTGCTTTAGCCATTCCTTGGTATTGTTTTCCCGTATCTTGATTGCCGTATTATGTTCAGTCCTTAGTCATATAATGGCAATGCTTACTCATACTTAATTAGTTATTTGTATATTATGTGCTCATGACAAATTTAAGGGTAAAGAGGGGATGATTGCCCAGGGTGGGGTATTTATCGATAAGCGGGTGGAGACATGAGCACCACTCCGCGTATCTCACATAAAAACATTTGCGAAAACCAAAAGCTTAAAGATACAAAATTGATTTCGACTGGGGCGACACGGATCGAATTGGATGGTTCTATGAAAAGGCTAGCGCCAACCCTGGTCAATTAAGGACTGAGTCAAGAAGCTATGCGGGAAACGAATAGAGCACGACCGCATTTCTCGTATGGGCATAGACCTGGAGGATTAGATGACCCGAGTGAGGCGGCACCCCAGTCATGGTTGGTTCTGCACACAGAACGTACGATGATGTGAAGTGTTGTGCTGTTGTGATTGAAGGCGCCAAAACCTAAAATGCACCCTAAGTATATATATAGTGTAATGCCTGGATTTCTCGGGTTCCAGGACTCCTCTTACCACTAGCTCGAGGTGTTGGGTACTAGGGGTGCATAAGGGCTCATAGTCCTTGGAGCAGGTGCCGCAATGCGAGGGAAACCGAAAGACCGGGCCGTGACAAGTCTCATGTGTTGGGTGCGTCACGTAGTGCGGGTAAAGGGTACATCCACTGCAATGTGAGTAAAAACAATCTATTTGAATAGCTGTGCTCATGGTTAAAGGAGCATCGGGACTCGTTATACACTTAACTAGCCTCAAAAGTTTTAATCTTGCTTAGACTAGGTTGGGCTAATGGCATGGGGACTCTCCCGGGTTACGGGAGGGTTGAGATTCGGAAAATGGGTTAAAACTGGATGCGAGGGTAAGCCGAACCAAGGGAAGCTTGGGGAGGAGATGACAATTCTCGCTATCGGTTAACAACTTAAACATAATGTTGTTTTCAATCAAAACTACTAGGTCTAGGGTTTATGAAATGGTTTGTGAGAGTTGCTTTCTGCAAATAAGCCTTGCCACCCTTGAATCCAATATTGCACTAATGCATCTTGTACTAGTATCTTGCTGAGTACGTTTGTACTCATTATTGCTCAATTTACATTTTTAGCGGAAGATCAGGTCAGAAAAGAAGTCCTTGCTTGTGTGTCCGCACGCTCAACAAGATGAACGGAGTGTCGGTTGACACTAGGTCGCGACCCCAGTCAACTGCTTGTGGGCATGTTGTTGGGCCTACTACTAATTTGGTTTTCCGTTGTTGTTTATCTGATAAGTTTTGGTCATATTGACCGTAATAAAGGTAATTAACCATTTAGACTTATTTCATTTTGATATATGATTTGTACTGGCTATATATGTGTGTACCAACTACTGATCCAAGGATTGGTATTGGAAAACACATGAGGTTTTCGGTTTTTAAAACCGGAGGCCCACACCACGTCCCTACTCTCCTGCGGATTTGGACGGCAACGACCAACTGACGCGTGGCAATGTAGCCTGGGACTATACACAACATATAGCTTGGTTACTTGGTTGTTCAAGGAAGGCAACAACAAATGGCAGACGAGCAAAAGTATAGAAAAGTAATCAGGCAAATATATAGTCTATATAGTTGAATTACTTACCAATGATTAGTTTACAATCTATATTGGATTTTAATCAATTCAATCAATTGGTTTGCATATGATTGGTCCTTTGTTATTGATTAAAATTTTAAAGCTCTTGCTCAAATTCTAGAATGAGGCGGTTCTCGGTTGATATGAGGAACCATGGCGAATTGGGTAGTGGTGAACCTTGCTTGTGTGAATGCTATTTGCACACGCTTGTTATCCATCAATAGGATGGCTTGGGCTCATGTAAATTACTGGCTCCATCATGGGACATGTCTATCTACAAATAACATTGATGCAGCCAACGCTGCAACATGATTGGCTAATAGAAGACCAAGCACAATTTTAACTCAATTCTACAAATAAGGACTTTGACACATCTAGCTCTTCTTGCTTAGCTAGGGATATAGCCCACACAAAAATGTCTCTTTCCTGGCAGTAAATTTTCCTTCTTTAATCAACTTGACACTATAGGCTGCATTAACAATATAGCTCATCAAATATTTCTCTTCCCGGCCATAAGTTGACCTTAAATCAAGCTGATATTGCACATGTTCTTTTTATAGACACCCCCCTTCTCTGCCATAGCTTAAATTGCAAAAGTGGATCCAATATATTTTTTTCCTTAGCTACCAATCTATGCTAAAACCAACAAATAAATTTAAAACATTGGCTAACAAACTTCAACCCTATTGGAGCAAAGTTTCCATTTTAGAGCAAACGATGTTAGTTATTCGCGATTCCACCAGCATAGGTGTGACCAAAGGGATTAATTCTAAGCAATAAGTTTAAATTAGTTTGTTCATTAAAATTTGTTAAAAAAATCAAATAATAAATGATAATTTATTGCCAGCTCTGTTTTAAAGATAACTAACTTCTATAAAATAAGCTCATCCTACATTCTTTTGTATTATAGTGATATTCATGAGTCCGCGAACAGGGCAAGGTTGTTGGGCTGATGACTACGTTAGGGGCTGACATATTGTATTATATATATCCATGTAAGATCACTTACAATGTTTGCTACGCAATAATTGGCGTGCCTAGAGACCTGTTTTTAAACCGACCTAAACTCACCTGCGTAACCCATGTGGTATAATTAACTACACACCAGTAAAAACAATCCACGTTGTGAAATAGTTTTTCTTGGGCTGGCCTAATTACATGGGTTCTCGCACAAAATTCAAACTCAAAAGACCCCCAAAAGGAAAAGCCAAAGCACGTGTTTGGTGTGCACATGCAATACAAGTGAATCCAATACCAACTAGAGAAGCCGATCTTTGCACAAAGTTGGTGAGGATGGTTGAGACAAGCTTTGTGTTGTCGCTGATCCTGGTGGCCTTGATGGTGGTGGCTATGCGTGGCACGGCCAAGAAACGAGTTTGGAAGTGGATAAATGTGGAGGCCATGGGCCCTATATACCTCATGAGAAGCATTTGGGCCACTCGGACAGAGGATGAGCCTAACCTTATAATTAGGGATACAGTAGGACTCGGCATACATAACCTTGTACGACAAGGAAAGGATATAATTCTAGTTTGGCATATTGTATTCCTAGAAGGAAATCTCTTGGTCGGAGTCCGACTAGGATTCCTACTCTGTAACCCTGTCCCCCGGTATATAAGGGGAGGCAGGACGCCCCCTGAGGGCAGGGAGAAGAAGCGCAATCTCAACAGAGAAACCTCAAAGGCAATACACCACAACTGGACGTAGGGTATTACCTCATCTCGAGTGCCTGAACCAGTATAAATTGTTTAGTGCTACTTTACAATCCATCAAGTTTAGGTCTCACAAGTAGCCCCATATTCTTATTACCGATACAAAACATCGACAGTTGGCACGCCAGGTAGGGGTATCGGCGAGATCATCTTCAACAAGCCTGATAGATCCACTCACCGGAGTCGACGGCATCAACTTCTTCCCCGGACAAACAATCACCTTCGGGAGCCTCGACTTTGTCACCGATGAATTTGGTAACCTTACCCTGTCCAACTCGGATTCGATCCGATCGGACAGGGATCAAGCTGACTCCATGCCGATCGGCCTACGTAACGCTGCAGCGATCTTCAGCGACATGCTGTGGCGATCTCCAATATGCCCGAGTCTAGGGACAACTCTTTCTTTTGGTGTCCGACTCGGACTCGGTTTTGAGCCAGTCGAGATCGGGCTAAGAGAGGAGGAGATCGTCAATCTCCCATTTGAGCTCGGCAATGTCGCGAATAACTCCAATCAGCATCTGACACGGCAAACCCGATCCCCTGGAGTTTAACTCGGATACGGCTCAGAGCCGCTCGAGATTAGATCTAGGAAGGTTGGGGTCGTTATTACCCTCCTCAACTATTCCGACTCCGACTCTCAGTCGGACTCCGACTCTAAGTTGGACAGTAGTTCGGCTAGTTTCTCTCCGCCACGTGAAGTCTTTATGATATCCAAGGGTTCAGCTCCCACTCAAGAGGCACGCCAACTACGAGAACAACAAGATGAGGAAACCAACTAACTATGAGAACAACAGGAGGAAGACGCAAGACGCTTACAGGCCGAGCGCGATGCCCGCAACGACGATCTGCGCAAGGCTGGGCGGATTGCTCAACAAGATATCTTCTAGACCCTAGTCGGCGATCACAACGTTTTCGAAACTCCTCAACAGAACATTATGGCCGCTGCAACTCTACTGGATACACTGTAATTTAGGCCTGATCACCAGGCCACCCCGACGATAGCAAGGATTAAAGCCATGATCACCACTGCTGCATGCCATCAGCGTCAACAGTCGGGCGACACACTCATACCGGCTAACAAGTCGGCTTCTCCAACGGCGATCGCATCTGCCTCAACGCGACGTCGAGCGGCCGACTCTAGTCAGGTGCACACAGAGTCACGCCACACGTCACTCGGCAACCACAATAATGACCGGTGACGCCGACATCAATACGACCGTCGAGATAACCAGGACGTCCGAGGCCGATTACGACGTGATCTTCAGCAAGACATCAACACATGACGCCGCAAACGCGAGGAAGATGAGCATTGTCTACTAAAAGACGAGAATGAGCGCTTCGGCCTCCACCATGAGTGGTTTCACTGCCGTAGTCGGAGTCGGAGTCCTCACACAGATGAAGGTGTACCGGCCTTCACTCACGAGCTACAACAAGTCGACTGGCTGTCAGGCTTCAAGCCGACTGGAATTGAAAAATATGACTGGAAGACCAACCCCGAATCCTGGCTCACAGTTTACACTCTAGCGATCTGAGCAGCTGGAGGAGATCACAAGGCCATGCTAACTACCTCCCAGTTGCTCTAGCCGACTCGGCGAGGACATCGATAACAGGACTTCGTAAGAGATCAATCGGTTTCTAGGGAGAACTCTGGGAACGTTTCATCGCTAATTTCCAAGGAACGTACGAGAGGTCATCTTCCGAGTACGATTTGTATCAATTGCACAAAGGAAGAACGAGTCTCTTCGTGATTTCATCAAGAGGATTTTTGAGAAGAGGAATTCAATCCCAATGATCAAGGACGAGGTCGTCATCGCCGCCTTACGAAAAGGAGTCAAAGACACCTCGTTCATCGCTAAATTCGCTCAGAAGCCTCCCAACTCTATCAAGGCTTTGTTTGACATGGCGAACAAATACGCCAACTTGGCCAACGCTGTTACTGAGGCCCTTGATGACAAAAAAGGCACCCCGACAGAAAGAGCGGAAGAACACCAATGACGCGGCCCCGACTAAAGCCGGGAACCGCAAACGTAAGTCGGATGACTTCATTGTGGCAGTCGGTCACAACTATCTTCGACCTCCTAGAACTAAAGATTATCAGAACGACAAGTGACATGTTCAGGGGCTCACAAGCTCAAATGCAGGGATGGCATCCTCACTCCCAACTTGTGCAATACTGAACAGCTAAGTTGCTTTCTGATAAATATTTTTTTCTTTATATGATATTCCTCACTCGACCTCGCCAATGCCGTAGCAGCTTACACCTAATAGGTGTACATTCTACGCATTTTCTGTTTTTGCTCTTAATGATTGCAAAAGTACTTGAGTAGCATAAATTCCGATCCGTAAAACTTTGCTCTATGAAAGATGAACTCAAGTCACCCAAAACGCGTGTCTGGGAAAGAGCCATGAGCCGACTCCCGACGCTAGGGGCCTATGACTAGTCGGGCAGAGTGTTTAAATGTAAAGGGTCAACTACTCGGGGAAATTAATATCAATAAGAGGAGGAATACATATTTACATCTATTGTAAAATACATAAATTTTCTTCGGATGATTGTTTTCTTCATCAGATGCTACTCATCCGATATGTTTATAATGCAGGTCCAGTTCCGGATACGCGTAACAGGAACTTAGGGCTACGAGCCTATCTCCTATACTCAGGGGCTGGACCAGTTTGCCATGATACACTTGAAGTGCAACACTTCAAGAATTACTTGGAATGCTCCACGAGGGCTATTGTCTGAGTACTCGCACCAGTCGGGACTCGAATGTCACATTTACTTTGGTATGCTCCATGTGGGCTAATAACCGACTTTTGGCACCAGTCGGGGCTCGGGTACCACTTGGCTGGGTGGGGTATGCCCCATGAGGGTTGCCAGCCGAATCCTATGCTAATGTTAGGTTCGGGTACCTTATTGGATCATAACTCTACAGAGTAAGGTATGCCCCATAAGGGTCGCCAGCCGAATCCTATGCTAATGCGAGGTTCGGATACCTTATTCGGCTAATAACCGACCTCCGGCACCAATCGGAGCTCGGGTACCACTTTGCTGGGTAGGGTACGCCCCATGAGGGTCGCCAGCCGAATCCTATGCTGATTAAGGTTCAGGTACCTTATTTGGCCATAACTCTGTTGGGTAGGGTACACCCCATGAAGGTCGTCAGTCGAATCCTATGCTAATGCAAGGTTCGGGTACCTTATTCGACTATAATTTTATCAGGTTGGGTATGCTCCAAGAAGGTCGCCAGCCGAATCCTGCGCTAGCGCAGCGTTCAGGTATCTATCTAGCAAAAACATGGCAACAAGCCACTACTGGAGCTTTCAGTTGGGAGCAGCATTAAACCCGGAATCTACGGAAGTGCTCATTATTTTTCAAGACTAGGAGACTCCAATCGTTCGATTTTCACTGGAAGACGAATTTCCTAAAGATTACAACGAAGCCGAGTAAATCAAGCGACGGAGCAAAACCTTTATCGTAGTCAGAGAAGACCTATATCGTCGAAGCGCATCCGGAGTTTACTTGAGGAGGGCAAGCATATCCTGCAATATACCTACTCGAGCATCTGTGGCAACCATACTGTATCCAGAACGTAAGTCGGAAAGGCTTATGGACAAGGATTTTTCTGGCTGATTGCGGTTACCGACGCTGAAATACTCATCCTGATATGCGAGGGATGCCAATTTTATAGGGCTGCGCTGGGTAGGTCGATTTAGGCCGACTTATTCGGTAGTAGGCCAAAAATATGAGTTCTTAAATAGCATGCCCTATTAGATCGCTCGCGGGTCACGCTAAAATCGTGATGCAGGTGCTATTTTACAAGAACCGATTAAATAATCAGATACGCTTCACGCTAAGCCTATAGCCGGGTGTATACATTCAGATATCTTGATTATTTACTAGGTATTGAGGATACATTCTTATAAGGATCGACAGCTGGTTTCCATCAAAATTGGGAATGCAGGTATCTCTCAAGTACACCTGACCACATATTGGGTTAAAATACAAAAAGTGATACTCGACTTACATGCTTAGCCAAAAATTGCCCTGAGCAAAAATTCTTCCAGCTGACATGACGCTGAAGAGTCTAATTTCTGGGTAGTATACTATTCAGAAAATGCTAAAGGGTTAAAGATCTTTGACTTTATATTTAATTGTTTCACAATTAAGTACAAAGTCGGGTGCTACACCTAATAGGTGCACCTATTGGGCGCATACTATTCACATTCATCTATGAATCCCTTAATAGCCTCGTTGTCAGCTGACATGAAGCAGGATGCGGGAGAAAAAACACTCGGACAAAGAGTACTCGGGAACAATGCACTCGGAAATTCTTCACCGTGGAAGATGAGTACTCGGCATCAAATAATCCACACATTAGATATGTTCAGAATCTGGAATCTGTAGGTTACCTACTTCATACTTTTGTACAGCCCAAACCATGAGTAATAAAATGATCATTTTTGGTCAGCAACTTAGTAACTTAGTGAGGAAGCCTTGGGAATTTTCTGGGAATTTTTGAACCAACAACCTAAGTAATAAAGTTTGAACAATTGCACCTGATAAACTACCACAGCACTGCACTGCCCATCTTGTTTGTCTCCTTTACAGAAATCTACCTATACAAAAATTCCAATTCTTTTCCAGAGCCAATAGAACTCTACCTGAAACTTGAATATAAAATTTCGTAATTTTATCATATCTCTAGGATGACTTTAAGGCCTAGTTTTGTCTGATACAAACGCAGGACAGAACTAACCCATCCACATTTTTACGCCACGTTTATATCTCAGAACCTCACCTAATGTCTCCAATTGGATCCTAAACACAAACCTCGTGTAGGTCTACCATTTGCAACCTTAGGATGAGTCTATCATAGTAGGAAAACTCAAATGGTGCACCTAGCTACAAAACCAAAACCAATAGGATGCATTCCCGATAGTACCATGTAGCCGACCACCAACAGTGTAGTAGAAAAATGTTTAGTAGATATATTTACACTTATCAAGGAAGTTCTATGAATAAGTTAGGAGACTTTGGTAGGGGAATAAAAATTTTAGAAGCCGAAACAGAGTTAGATAATACACTCCTGACCTTTGAATCTCCATAGCATCTCGTACCAAAGCCCTATCACACAGAGATCAGACCCTAGATTAGTGGAA
This sequence comes from Oryza meyeriana var. granulata, assembly GCA_003991445.1. Lineage (NCBI taxonomy): Eukaryota > Viridiplantae > Streptophyta > Magnoliopsida > Poales > Poaceae > Oryza > Oryza meyeriana. The sequence continues at coordinate 128,874 of RYFJ01001030.1, read as the reverse complement.
CCTATTACCATAGCCATGAACATCTCATCGCATCATGTGTGTGTTGCACCATCGTATCAATATATTGCACCATAATGCATGTGCACCACCATAGAGCATTGCACCATGACAGGGGAGTGTCATCATACTGCAACCATGCATTGCACCATACTCGGCATTGCACCACATTGTGTCACATGATGCATCATACATTCAAGCAATTTCGCATCATGGCAACCATATGCAATTGCACCATATCATGAATTGCATCATACCATCAGGCAATTGCATAGCACCATTCCATCTATGCATCATGTCATTGGGTGCATAGCATTAACGCACCATCCGCAACATTGCACCATGTAACTCATCATTGCACTAAATTATGGTTGCACTACATTGTGCATGGCATCTTGTCATTCATAACTGCATTGCATTATTCAGCAGATCATCCCTAATGGCATCATAATCATCCATGACATCTTATCATTCATGATAGCATCATGGAGTCATACATGCCAACCTAGAACACTTTCGCTCAGTTTAATCCTATTCTAGATTACCCAACTAGAGTTAGAGGATTTTTAGCACCACTATTCCATTTCCCCACCTATTTACAATACTTCTGTTGGTTAGTCAACCTATGGTTGGGATATCGAGGACCTAAGCTCATTCTAGCTTGCTCCATCATTCACCGTGTAGGTCAGAGGAGTTGAAGGTTCACTGATCTCGTCGCCGAGACTGGGAGTACGGTTGCTAGAGCCGTTGCCGTTTCAGGCGATAGAGAGCAAGCCGAACCGAGGACTTCACCACCTTCCTCATCACACTACCAAGATCTAGCACCTTGATCCTATAAACATCCAGTTCTATAACTCTTATTCTAAGTTAGCTCTCTTCTTAAGTCATCTAACATGAGACATCAAGTGCATTGATCTACTTTTGCTTCACTAAAACACCAGTGTACCTTCCATGATAGTATGGGCGTGCTTTCGAGCTACAAATGGACCAGTGAAGAAGTTTAGAAGACTCCAAATAAACACTCTAGGTAAGCCAGGAGATGGCCACCACCTATAATAGTGTACTCCGCCCTAACCATCCTGGTTGAATGTAAAATGCCCCATGTAAGCCCGACAGAGTAGATCGGGGAAAATTTTGGCTTGTACCCTGTGTAAGATACCCCTCATGTAACCCTTTATGTATGAACCCTTGACGATGGACGAAATGGTAGTAATGGTGTGCCAAGTTAAATCAGGCCCTGAAGTTGTAGTTTGAACAATAAGTAGCTAACCATGCTTCAAATAAATCTTTCCAACAATACGAATTCTTTTGGGCCAAGGACCAAATCAGAGTCATGCTAGACCACTAGAGAAAATTTCACAACTGGTATCGAGCCTGAGTGGTTTGAAAAGCTTAGGTAGCTCCGCCTAGTTCCACCTAAGAAAATGTTTTTCGCCTAAAACCGTCTTGAAGCAAAAACCTTTCGACCATACTATGTTAACCATCCTCCCCATGGAAGTAAATACCCTAATGTTTTTATTAAAAAGAACTGCAGACATGGCACCTTAGGTAGCCTCCACATCTACCAGTTTTTGAGCAAGTTTAGTAAACCAAGACCTAAGAACATCCCATCCTGTTTACTCAGTCGGACCCGAATCTCGGGGACGAGATTCTTTTTAGGGGGGGAGAGCTATCACAGCCCCAAATCTAATTCCAAGTAATAAGGGTTAGGACCTACTGCCACTAGAGTGCATAAACAAAATCCTTGCTATGTCACTTCATGCAAAATTAAAGTTTGCAAATATTTTCAAAACTCTCAATAGTAAAACCCTATCGGCAAAAATGGACCAACTCCTAACAGTGCAACAAACTTCACAGAAACATATATGGAAAATAATTTATTCAAATACTAGTTTAGTTATCATGAATTAATATAATTTTTCCAGAATTTATTTCATTAGTTTAGACCTCTTAAAAATTCCAAACAAGTTTCAGCTTGGATCCTTCTCTTTGACATATGCATTGGTACAGTCTAAGGATTTTTCTGAAGATGTTAGGTTGCACATAAAACCATGGAAAAATTCCTGTAAGCACTATCTCACCAAATCAACCCACTGTAAATTTTACATAATTTTATCACTTCAATAAATACTTCAACCAAGTCCCTCAAATCAGCAAAACTAGAAAGCTGGCTGAGACAAATTAGTTTACTTCTAAAATTCACCAAATAAGAGTGAAGATTAATTAGACAGTGAAATTCTACCAACAGGTGTGACACCATGAACCCTACTACCAGGAATTTTGGTTTAATTTAATTCCTAAGGAAACCACATAAAATGTTGAGTGCAATGCACTGGGGAATCAATTCAAACTGTAGGAAAACTGGATTAGTATGCCTACTTTGCAATTTTACCAAAGATGAACCAGACCACTTCTAACCACGAAATTTGGTCAGCAGGTTAAACACATCTTCCTCTACCTCCAATATTTTTTCCCATAATTTATATCCTTTATTTATCTGCTAAAATCACAGATGCAAGACAGCTGTCCATACAGCTCACAACACTTAGTCTCTAGAGATTTCTCCTCTCATCTCTCACTGACCAGTGGGACCCACAACACCCTGGTCCACCTGTAAGCCTCTGCCAGTCTTGGGACAGTGAGTTTCACCCCATTCCTACCCACACCCCTCTCTTTTCCCTAGAGATTAACTACAAGGGCCCATAAGACAAAGACTAAATCTAGCCAAGAATGTGTAGAAAAACATTTTCTTACATGTGGGACCCACCTTGGAATACTGTAGCACCAAAGCAACTCAGCACTGCTTGGCACAGGTGTCGCTGCCTCCTTCTCCTGCTCCCTCACAGCTCATAGGGGCACTGAGATAAGCACTGGTCTGGGAAACCTCGACCATCTCGACTCACACTTCGCCAAAAGAACCTCCTCCTCATCCTCTCCACGTTCCCACCGAGAAAACCCATGGAACCCCCAAGAATCACCGCCGGCAACTTCATCTTCCCCGGCGCCGGCAATGTTTGACAGAAACCCAGCTAGCTCTGGTGAACTCTATCCTCTTCCCTCTGCCAAAACATGCTGGACACCTTCTAATAGTTCCATTTTGGTACTTGGCAGCCCTAGGAATTACCGGTCGAAGTCGCCACCGTGCCTGCCTTTGTCCTGCAGAGCACCGCCATGACGTGGTCGCCGTTCCGGTCGATCCAGGACGCCGCCGCCGAGCCTTTTCTCTTCGTCGCCGCCGCTATCCAGTGTTCCTCCGCCTCAGGCCATTGCTGGGTGAGCATCTTTGCACCTAGTAGTGACTACCGCATGCATGTGCACAGCTAGATTGAGCCTGAAAACAGGATACACATCGATGACCCGAAACACTCCGCCGCTGGAGCTCGCCGCTGTCGAGATTACGGTCACCCGAGGTGTCAAGAAGACCACCCTTAGCTCCGCCGTGAACTTCTCTACCTTTTCTATTTTGGGCCCGACTACAGCCGATGCCGCCATCGCTGTCGCCGCCTCCGAGAAGCTCGCCGGTTCAGTCCTCCTCTGTTTCACCCCACCGGACCATCCTTTCCACGTCCGGACGGTCCGCTTCCTTGGTCTCACGTCGCGCCCTGCTCCCGCGCCCTGCTTTGCTTTGCCTCGCTGGCCTACGGGCCTGGGCTGTAAGGGAAATCAGAAAAGAAGAAAGAAGAAAGAAATAGGAAAAGTAATTAAAAGATTTATCTTACAACAGAAAAATGGCTAAACTTTGCAAATCCATAACTTCTCCATTTTGACTCCAAATTGAGTGAAACCAATTTTGTTAGCTCTGTAAATTTGTGAACTTCATTACTGTAAAATAAAATATGGCAACTTCTGTACAGAAAATATCCATAAAATAATATGAAGCAAAATTGACTTATTTTGGGCTTAATAACTTGAATATTCCCATAAAATTCATGTTAACTCCTTTTGAAGTAAACCAAATTTCTGTGGATTCATAAAATTGTGCTCTTTAATTTGGTAAAATAAAAAGTGAGACCTTCTGTGTAGGGTGTTTCTCTAAAAATGGAAATATCTTTTATATACCTCTTTGTGACCTAAAAGTTTATGAATTTCTAGAAAATTCATCCTAATTGCTAAAAATGTGAAACCACTTTTATTTAACTCAGAAAATTGTACTGTGGGAAAATTTGTATTTGACAAAACTACCTCTCAAAATAGGCCCAAAGTATTTTCTAACCTTTCTTTTTGTTAAACTTGTAAAATTCATATCTAAATCGTTTTAAATCGAATTTCAATGAACCAAATTTTGTCGGAACCAGGAGGATATGTATTTTCACATAAAAATGCTCACACTCATAAAATCCTACCAGAGAATGCAAGTATATATTTTTCCACTTAGGATTTTTCCTATAGTCTCGGCTTTTGCTGTTTTCAGCCCTTCTACCTTGTCATTTTTGTATCTCCCAATCCAGGGATGCAAATGACTTGGTTCTTTCTCCTAAAATCTTGTTAGGACATGCCATACCTACTGTATTTATCTCAGATTTTATTGTTCATTTTTGCATGAGCATATTTATTGGATTCTTATTTGCATATTCGTTGTTTATCGATAGATTCTGAGGATACGGAGTACGTGGAGACTAACCCAGGAGTTGAGAGTGACCCATCGCTGCAAGCGTCTAAGCATATTGAACATATGTTTTCAATAAATTGATTTGTTTGTGAAAACAGTATCTATATGCATGTTTCAGTCTGTTTAAAATGGGGAAAATGGGTAGAGTTAATATTACCCAATTGTATGCATTTCCATTCCTTGGTTATTGATCTCATGTTTATACCTTGTCACCACTGGTTAAGGACTTTGGGATACTTTTATTTACCGAATGCTTAGCCATGCTTATTTCTAGACTTAGAAAAGTCCGATAGATGGAGCTATCGGTTCAAAACTAGTTTAAAGCGAATGGATGGGTTAAAATCTGAAAAGAATCACTTCTGATTAATGATTAAGAATATGATTGACTTGGACGGATGATAGGGCGATGAAGGGATGGTGTTTCCCTGATGCACGTAGCTCCATCTGGGTCGTTAAGGACCAAACATGTTGACGTCTATTCAAACACCCTACGTACTTCCACACGCCGGTTATGGGACGGCTTAACTCAGTAGCACGGGAGGCTGTAGCCATCTACGCCCGTCCGTCAGTCGTGAGGGGAGACCTTTGGAGGACCTCAGTGCGAGCATGCACGTGCGGGCCTGCACCTGGTGAATCCATACTTGGCCGGAGGTGCCTCTCGCGACGGTGAGCCCGCCTTAGCTGCCACGCACGCACACGGCTAAGTCGTCGGGGGCCCAGACGTGGTTTCGGTGGTTGGGGCTAAGCGTGCAAAAGGTTCTGTTGTGACCTCTAGTCTGCACTCAATGTGTAGAGTGTGGGTACCGACGGGTACGGATCAAACTAGAGTGTAGTCATTTGGCTTCTATCACATCGTGTGGGTAAAGATGTACACCTCTAATCAGAGTAAGAACTATTCGAATAGCCGTGCCTACGGTTACAGGACGACCGCTTGATGTGTTAGTTAGTCATGTTAGCATCCAACTTAGGATTATGTAGTTACCATGACTTAGGATAGTCATGGATGGATGGGTCTATGCAAGGGAATTTTTGATGTTAAATGATGAATGGATTTATATGAAAAGCTTTGATGTTACATATGACTTGGTTTAGTCATGGAAAAAGGATATGCTTGTGTAGCATAATTGTTTAGGCAATGGTGGCCCATTGTAGATGTTAGAGCATGGGATTATGCTCATTTTTATTCCATTTTCAGAACTATATACTTGCTATCCTAAATTTTCAGATTGTGTTATTTCACAAAATGCTTATAGTTTCAAGCTATATTTGTTCAACAAACTTGGTTTTATGCAAAATCAGATTCATATAGCCATATTCCTTGATGTAGAGACCAGCATGCTTCCTTTGTACTATTATTATTGTGTAAGTCTTGCGGAGTACCATTCGTACTCACGTTGCATCTTTTCAGGTGAGGACAACGACGATGATGGTGTGATCTACTGTTATCCCGCCGAGGGTGGTGAGGATAATGTGTAGTTGAAGTTGAGCTCTTTCCCCAGTCGGTTGCTCTGTGCATGGGTTTGGCACCACTGGTTCTTGTCTTTTGTGTTTATTTTCCGCTGTAAATCTTTTGTGTCACTTTGTGATGAATTAGGGTGTGAACCCTCTATGTAATAGTTGTAACTCTGCTGCTTGTCTATCCATTTTTAGAGTACTTGTGATGTTTATCAATTGCTTGCGATGAAAGTGTGAGGCTAGTCGCTTTCCTGGGAACTAGCTGAACATGAGTATGAGTTGTGTATAATTGAGATGGTTGGGGATAGCTATTGTGGTTCGAGTCCTTTGGGGTACGTATCGTGTTTGGTCGCCACCATCGAGTGGTTTGACGGGCGTATGACAGGGAGGACTGGCAAGCTATCCTTATGATTATCTCTTTTATACACTTATCGGTATTTTGGATTTGTATTGTGAGTGGGTAAAGATTATGGCAAGTCTGCGATGAGGATGGATGGTTACTGCATTTATTCGGGTTTTATTCAAGACCCCATCCATCTAGATAGTTCGCGTTGCCGTAATAGTTACTCTTCATAATGCACTTTCGGGGTGCCCACAGTATTACCTCATCTTGAGGGTCTGAACCAGTATAAATTGTTTCGTATTCATTTGTAATCCATCAAGTTTAGATCTTACGAGTAGCCCCATATTCTTATTGCCGATATAAAACATCGATAATAAAGTGTGAGTTGCGCCTCTCTTGGACCTCTCGGCAAGTGCTACCCAAAGCCTCCTGTCATCAAACCGAGCGAAGGCGTTGCTACAGTTAGGGTTCGCACAACGGTGCATACAGGAGGTATTCGTCTCCACACGCTAGGCGTCTAAGCTCTCCAGTTGCAAGGTTGTCAACTTCGGCCAAACCTATTATTGCATTGTCCGTGCCATCACTACTAAACCAAAGCCATCGTTAAGGAAAAAAAAGAAAATCTCCCACCAGAAAAGATATTACATAACCTCTGAGAAACGGATCACTCACAGAGTAAAACCAACATGGTAACAAGAGCTATACGATATTTGGTCTCTCTAATTGATTACCATTATTTGTAAGTAAACAAAACTGTGACTTTTGTGACGGACGGTTAACCACACCCTAACTTACCCTGCTAAACATTGGTAAATAATTCACCTTGGTTATTATATATGGCTTGTTATTCATCTACTATTCCAAACTCTAAAGGGATGTCTTTAAGTGAACTTTGGATGGAAGAAATATAATTTTAATTTATTTATAGTGTAACCTATATAAAATACGAATGACATCCATATAATAAATGAATAGTTGAGATATAACTATTCTTCTTTCTACAGCATTTTCAACTTTGTGAATTGTTCGTTTTCAGAAGAAAACATCTGTCTGTATGCTTAACTATTACTGTAAGTCTACGCGGAAAAGTCCTCTGAGCCGCAATATCACCATTGCAACACGAAGACGGCACACGGACACGGCTTTCCCGTCTGACCGTCAACCAGACCACCACCCCCGCAGGCCCCAGCCGCTCGCTCTCTCGCTCCTCCCTTCCGCGAGGGGGAAAGCGCAAAGCGGCAGCGCGGAATTCTTCTTCTCCCGCCGCCTCGTGAAGTCGTGATCCTCCGCCTTCCAGAACCTTCTCGACCTCCCGCTCCCGAAGTACCTGAGGCGAACCCTACCCGGCCCCCCGCCCCTCCTCACAACCTTCTCCAGGCTCGCCGCCCCGTTCCGAGCCACTGGTGGTCCGGGAGGAGTCCAACCCTAGGGGCGGCCGCCCCAGCCGCCCGGCTGCTCCGCATGCCCGGGGGCTCTAGAATTCTCGGGGAACCCTAAGGAGGGGCGACCTCAGGTGGTGTTGGAGAGCGAGAGATACCTTTCGCCAAACCCTAGGGCACTTGGGAGGTGTGGGCGATGGCGGGGGAGCTGGGGCAGCAGACGGTGGAGCTAGGGGCTGTGGTGCGGCGGGCGGCGGAAGATTCGTACCTGGCGCTGCGGGAGCTCGTGGAGAAGTCGCGGGTGGAGGCTGAGGGGAAGAACGGGCAGCAGAGGTCGGACACCGAGAAGAAGATCGACCTGCTCAAGTTCATCGACCGCACCCGCCAGCGCATGCTCCGGCTCCATGTTCTCGCCAAGTGGTGCCAGCAGGTTTGCAACTGTCAATTGATGCCCCGTTTATAGTTTTTTTTTGTCTGATTTCGCGAATAAGCTGTCATTTAATTGGAGATTACCGCCAAAGTTTAAATACGTGGGGCCTAAACTGGCTGCTAATTTAGTTCAAACCCCTTGTATGCATTAATTGTAACCTTATTTGTTCAATAAGAAATTGCGGTACTGTGTCCTGAAGTATTAATTTGAAGATTTGACCCTGATTGTCCTGGCTTACCAAGGTGCTGCCTACCTTATTGGAGCTAAAAGTGAAGGCAGCACTTTTTTAAAATGTTGTTGTATTCGGGACAAAATTTTTTACTGTAGTAGGAAATAATTATTCATAACTTATTTGGGACTATTAGGAATTTTAGAATCCTTGTGTCTTTTATCATTTAATAACCTGCTTTGTATTCCTAGTCTATTCTATTAAAAGTTGACCAGGAAGTATTAAACTAATAACTCAAGGGAATCCAGTAATCAGCAGAGAGGAATGCTTTTACCTTTTGCGTTGTATATGTTCTATTGACTTAAAGTAACTAGCTGTGTGCGACTGTGCGCACACTTTGCTGCAGGTTCTGATTAATAGTAATTTCCTGTGTTCTATGAAATGCTTGGAATTATGTTGTTTGCAGAATGTGTGAGATTTAAGCTTAAACTCAAAATCAGAACAAACTGACAAGAAAAAAGTATTCTAGAGAATTGGACACTGAAGTTAAATCTAGTGCAGTGGTTTTCCTAACACTATGGCACTTACACCTGATATCCTCAATCAGTGGGAAAACAATTGCAGACTGTAGATGCTTTAGTGTGTACATGTGTGCGCGCACGTGTGTGTGGGGGGTGGGGTGGGGGGCACGGAGTGCATTATATAACATGTAATATTTTCAAATCTGTTTAACAAGTAACACAATGGAAAACTAAATCTCCTTTGTGCGCATTCCATCCTAATGTCAGATTTCCTGAATTTCATGATTGTAATCATTGCTACTTGTTTCTGCAGGTTCCTTTGGTTCATTATTGCCAACAACTTGCATCAACCCTCTCTAGCCATGAGACATGCTTCACCCAAACAGCCGACTCATTGTTCTTTATGCATGAAGGGTTGCAACAGGCCCGTGCTCCTATTTTTGATGTTCCATCTGCTATAGAAGTCCTACACACAGGGAGTTATAGGAGATTGCCAAAATGTGTAGAGGAAATAGGTACTCAGAACACACTTTTTCAAGATGAGCAAAAGCCTACTTTAAAGAAATTAAGCACCCTTGTACGGGCCAAGTTACTTGAAACCTCACTTCCTAAGGAAATATCCGAGGTTTCAGTGACTGACGGGATAGCCAATGTTCAGGTAGATGGAGAATTTAAAGTTCTTATTACATTAGGTTACCGTGGGCATTTCTCACTATGGAGGATATTGCACATGGAGTTACTTGTTGGTGAGAAGACTGGGCCAATTAAGCTTGAAGAGACAAGGAGATATGCTCTTGGTGATGATATTGAACGGAGAATGGCTGTGGCTGACAATCCTTTCATGATTTTGTATACAATACTCCATGAGTTATGTATTTCACTTGTTATGGATACTGTAATTAGACAGACAAATGCTCTACGACAGGGCAGGTGGAAAGATGCGATAAAATCCGAACTTATCTCAGATATCCATAGTGGCGCAGGACAAGGTGGAAATAATGCTCTAATGCAGCTTGGTCAAGATGGGGAGCTTGATTCAAGTGGGTCTAGAATACCTGGTTTGAAAATTAATTACTGGCTAGAGGAAAAAAGCAATGCTTTAGCTGAATCAGATTCATCTCCATTTATTAAAATTGAGGCTGGGCAAGATATGCAGATAAAGTGTCAGCACAGCTCTTTTGTATTGGATCCATTTACAGATAAAGAAGCTGATCTTTCTATTGATCTGAGTTGTATTGATGTTGAAGCTCTAATTTTGAAAGCAATTGCTTGCAATAGGCATACACGTCTTCTGGAAATTCAAAGGGAATTGATAAACAGTGTTCCGATGTCTCAATCATCAAGTGAGGTTATCCTGAAGCGAGAAGTTCATGGAGAGGGCTTTCAGAAGGTACTGTTATGGGCTGTTCTAATTAAGGGTATTATACTGCAGCCATCTTGTGTTTTTGAAATTTGATGAGCTGACTATATTCAAATTGTGTAGAAAGTACATACAAGAGACTCCGATGATTTTTGTACAAATGAAATGCTTCAGGTTAGGGCATATGGACAATCATATATTCACCTTGGAATAAATATCAGGTCTGTTAATTATTTAATTATTTCTTCTCCATTTTTTATACTCTATATCTTAATTTTGCTTGACCTTACATCCAGATGATGTCATATGATTTTTTTGCAAAATGTTTTATTTTGTGTACTCTGTTAATGTAGCTTATCAGTGACTTCATTGTTTCTCTATTCTCATTAGTAGACATCCTACATTACAAAAGTATTAAATTATTATTCTTGGTAAGTGTGATGACAATCTCCATATGGTCAATCAAGAAACTTTTACTGTTCTAAATATATTAATGACCATAGTTTAAAATATTCGACAACATAAATACCATGTGAACTACTTTTTTAAACTTGAGGGAGTATTCCAGATGGGATTCATGGGGTTCTGTGTGCACATTGTGAACTCTTACAGATTAGAACTGCATAGTAGGTGTGCTTGGACACATGATCGTCTAAATTGTTGTTGGTGACAGGTTTCATCCAAGGAAAACATCATATATACATATACACATTCAGTAGGACATACGTATGCCAGTGGCCACAGAAGATCGCACCATGCCACATCAACTGATCTAGTCTCCCCTCTCACCTTATGCCCCCTTTTCTTTGAGAAAATTCGATTCATTGCACAAAGATATTGCCAATTTCAAAGAGCACCTAAAATTATTGGGGGTACCAATGCTACAACTTGGGCCAAACTTATCATAGATCTACAAAAGTCTGTTTTCCTTAACAAAGAACCCTTTGTCAATTATGTTTTCTCTAAATTTCATTTTTACCCTTCATCTTCTTGCCCTACCATGGATGTGTCTGTAATTGACGGCAGCAAGCAGGAGGCAGCTGGCAAGTGTGGTTGTGTGGGAGATTGATGTGGGAATGGGAGGCAACTAGCAAGCAGGAGAGAGTTGGCGAGCACGGATGTTGGCACCGGGGAGGAGGCCACCGATGAGTGCGGAAGGTGATGGCGATCAAGAGGCAGCCAGTGAGTGTGGGAGGTTGACGCTGGGAGTGGGCGGTGGCTGGCTGACATGCATCGGATGTCAACGCCGGTGAGTTGGAGATGGGCATAAGAAAGGGGAAGGGAAGCCAGGAAGGTGTCGATGGCAAAATGCATCAGCTTGCCTTAAATGGCTGTAGAAGGGGAAGGGAAGAGGAGAAAGAAACATGGCAAAATGTGGCTGGCAAAGTGTTATAGATGGGGAGTTTCGGTCCAAACTGTGGTGTGAATTGGTCCCCTAGAAATTTTGTGGAATTCTTTAAAAATGGCTAAAAATCATTGTGATATGGATGGAAATTTCCCCTTTTCTCTTCCCTTATTTCATATCTTGTATCCTCTCTCCCATGCCAAACCTGTGGGCTCCCCCTTGCAAGAAGCTGGATTTCATCACTGGGCAGCCTCCGCTCCCTTCCCCTCTCTCTCCTCTCCTGTCCTGTAGTCCTCCTCTCTCGCCCTCATTCTTATAAAACCCTAGTGCGTCTTCTTGATTTGCTGTATCTGCGGGTGCTCCCAACGTCTCCAGCCACTGGTCGCCTCCTCCCTCAAGATCTCCTTTGTTGGTCAAGCCACAATCTGCCCATGAGGGCTGTGGAAGGATATAATGGCAAGCTTTGGACGCTGATAGCAATGGAAGACCAACAGCAGTTAGGACACATCTCTTCTCGATCTGCTTTTTTTTCTCTTCCCACCCCCACTATCACCAGCATGCACACACACGCACATGAGACGGGACCTTCTGGTGATTGCTGCCTGCCAATTAGATGTGTAGGTAAAACTATTACAATTACGGTTAAATATTTTAACAACGTGTCATGGTAACAATGTCCATGTGGATATTAGTATGATTTTTTAAGGAGCACATATGACTTTTGATTTGTAGTGAAAGGTCTATTTCTCTGCTTTGTCCCACATTATGGAATTGGTGCAGTGATGAGTTCCTTTTATTCCTATTTTTCCCTGTATATTAGGAGGGAATCTGCGGTTAGTCGGTTAATAATTCCCTTCAATAGGTGTAGCATGCTTCAACGTGTTTCTTTTTCCACAAAAAAAATTACACGTTAAGCTGTAGGCATGAGACATTTTGGGCACTATATTATGAAGAGGGAATAATAAATATTTTGTAAACTATATCTAATCCCTATATTTACTCCATGGTCAGTTTCCTTTCCAAATCATATACTTTTTTTATGTTTCTACATAGGAATGGTCGCTTTCTCCTCCAATCACCGGGGAATATATTGCCACCTTCAGCAGTATTAGACTCAGAGGAAGCTCTGAACAAGGGGAGTACAACAGCCACTGATGTCTTTGTGAGTTTAAGGACCAGAAGCATCCTCCACTTATTTGCTGCCACTGGAAGTTCTTTGGGCCTAAAGGTTGTTTGATTAACTCGCCTTGTTATTCCTTCCCCTTGTATTCTCAATTTTCAGCTCTTAGAGTTTATTTCTTGTCAATACATTATTGTTGAATACTGGAAAACTTGGAGCATGGACATTTTGTACAGGTCAAATAATCTTGCACACGATTATATCTAAAAACTTTCTAATACAAACAATCATTTCTGGTATGAATAAATTATTGAAGAGTTCCTATGAAATATATGCTGTCATACTTAGTTTCGTACTCCCTCTGTCACTGACAAGTCAAACCTTTTTAACTTTGACCGTCAATAGCAAAACAATCATAAAGATTAATGAAGTAAAAATAATGTTTAAAGACTTATCATTAAACAAACTATCATAATATGTAACTCTTTTTATTTGAAATAATTTATTTTTATAGATAATATTGGTCAAAGTAGTAATTGGAGACCGTGCCAAAGTCCAAAAGTGCATATATTTGTGGAAGGAGGGAGTATTAATTATTTTCTGAAGTCCTGTAATTTGTTGATTTGACTAGAATATTCTCTTAAAATACTTTCTCAATTGAATCTAGTCTTCATATCCACATATTAATCCGTATATCCAAATTCATTCAAATTTTATGTTTTGTAGTAAAATGCAGTGTTTTCAAATCGTCCGATTAATCGTCCTAATCGGTACCCTGACCCCGATAAGGGATATCAACTCGATTAGCTCGATCAGAAAACTGATCGTCTGATTAGCTGTTGATAAATCACGATTAGTCGTCTGATTAGGGTGGAGGACGATTAGTTTATAGTTGAGTTTTGGGCATGTGAAGTTGAGCCTCTGCAGTATTGGGCCGGCACATTCCCCATAGGGTTTAGCCCCCCTAAAGCCATTGCTGTCTCCCCCTGAAGCCGTCGCCCAGCCACCCTCACGCGTGAGTCTTGATGCTTGCTTTGCTTTATACTTATACTATATACTATAGGAAGGTGTTTTAATGAATAAAAAGATTACAATAATCTAGATCATCTTATATGCACAAGGTAAGCATACAGAAAAGAGCATAAATGTAACAAACAATACTAAAAGATAGATAAATCATCATTTCATCAATTCAATATTACAAAAACATGGGATTGATTAGGGTCGATTTATCAGCCTTATCGACGATTAATTGTCTTATCGGTGCCATGGCGATTAGGGTCGATTAGATGATTTGAAAACATTGGTAATATGTGACAGAAATCTTGGCCCACAATAACGTAAAGGACAAACTCTACTACTCCCCTAAACTCTTTTGGAAGTTTAGCTTTCACCCCTCAACTCTGAATCTGGATAAAAATCACCCCTCAAATTTCAATACCAATAGACTATACTCCTGAGTCCAATACGCAAGATGATTTTGTTCCATGTCAGCATAGTGGATAAGCCACTAACCATCCTTGTTGAGGCTATGCGGTTAGGGATTGGGGCAGAAGAATGGGAAGAGAAAATGGGAGATGGAGAGAAACACAGTTATGAGTTGCCTACCCCGTGTTGATATGGTGTCAGTGCCACTCTGGCAGTGAGCATGGCGCAAACCATCTTTTTGGCTCAGGTGTAATTTCTGGTATTGAAATTAGGTGGGTGGTTTTTTATCCAGTTCAAGGATTGAGCTTTGAATACTAAACTGCGGGAAGAGATGGAGGGGTGTAAAGTAGAATTTTCCTGTATGTAAAATATTGTACAGCTTCTTTTGTATTGTTTGATTTATTGCTTGAATAGTTTTCTTGTTAACTGTTTTACACTGAAGGCATAGCTTATGCTAAGTAACAGTCTACATGTAAGGGTCAATTTATAGTACCAATGAGCCAGTGCTATAATAAATTATATTAGCTAAGTGATCAACATTACATCTGAAGAAAATCTGAGTATTGCTAGGGTATTAATGTGATGAGTCAGATACTCGGATACAGATAGGGACCAGGATTTCTTGGTGCGGATGCTGCTCATTGTGTCAGCACAACGATCTAGGCATCATAATTTGTCTTGGAGGTCACCTTGGGGCTCGATGCCAGACCCCTGCCTAGGCCACCAATCTGATTTTGCCCATCCAGGCAGCTGCCTAGCTTGCCTCATGTTATTGTACCTTGCAATGAGAACAATTTTGCTATATGTATTGGGAGCATGAGAGCATGATCTACAACTCAAAGGCAGCACATACATAATGATTATGTTTGTAGCAGTAACTTGTTATGCACTGGGCTGCAAATCTCTGGAAAGAGGTTTTTGATTTAAATGAAATTAGGTGTTACCGTCCAGTTTATCAGTCTGGCCTTCTGCACTGCCATAATGGTTCCTGTTTTTTTTTAAACCAGACAAAGAGCTTGTGGTAATCTCTAGTAGGTGTTAAAATATGGTTAAGTGCCTTCTCTTCAACTTATATAATGTGGTCTAAAGTTGATGATAATTCATATGAATCATTCTTAGCCAAAGTTGAATGTGTTATGTATGTCTTGAGAATATATGTACTTTTCATGGCAGTACCTCTGGTATTCTAATTGAACATTGTTATCAGTACTTGTTTGAGTTTACATTACCTGCTGGAACATAGTGAATAGCCTCAGCTTCAATATTTTAAAACTTTTACCTTTTATGTTCCACTACATATTATACATCTTATATTCTGGCATCCTTGGTGAGCAATTGTTAGATTTTTCTTTGCTATGCCAATTGAAGCTAGATACATTTCTGGTCGCAAAAGAGTTACGTTTTGGGATACACACTGTATATTTGCACTCTGGAATCTTTGTTTATCTTATATTAATATCTGTAAGAATGTGGTTATATTGTGTTCATGAAAATGATATGTTGATTTGTCCAAAACATCACTCATTGTGACTGGAGGAATACTAAATTCTTTTCTTATGGCTATTCCAGGTTTACTCTCAGTCTCAAGTTACTCTAAAGATTCCAAAGTCAATACTTTATGGCTCAGATTTCATGGTCATGGGATTTCCTCAATGTGCAAATGCCTATTATCTGTTGATGCAACTTGATAACAGCTTCAAGCCTGTTTTTTATTTACTTGAGATACAGAGTAATGAAGGTGACAAGAATAATGCTGATGCAACTACTGATGCTAAAGAAGCCATAAGGTTTATCAGGATTGACATTAACAAACTAAAAATAGATGAAGGTGTGCAAATTACCAATTTTTTCGATAAAGATAAATTACTGGCACTACAAAATGTGGAAGATAGACCTCAAAGACAAAGTGGAACTGATGACCCTCTTCCTGCACGACCTTCATTTTCTTCTGTTGTTGATGAAGTTTTTGGATATGCCAGAGGTTCTCCAACAACAGAAAGTCAGCGTCTTCCATCCTGTAGTTTACCCTCTAGTCATTCGAGTTATCAAGCTGGTCTTCATGGTGTTAGTGGTGGAGCTGGTACAACTGCCTTCTCCGGTTCAGTTCCTGCAGGTAATTTATACAAGCTGTCAGCTTGTAAATTGGTCATGACTGTGGCATCATGGATTGAAGTAAAATTTTAACTTATTTCGTCATATAGACCAGGAGTTATGATACTGTGTCCCTAATAAATAAAGTTAGAATGTGTTTTTCTCAAATATTCAAATAGCTGTTTATGCAGTTATTTAATAATGAGGTAGCATTCTTATTATGCTTATGTTTTTCCTTGTAAATTGGCAGGTTTGGGGAATTTCTCCAGTTTACGCTCTGAAGGTGCATCTAGAAAGTGTTCTCTTTCTGAGTTTTTGCTAAATATCCAATCATTAAAGCAATCTATAATTGGTGATGGGCCAAGTAAGCGAAGAAAGTTGTCAGAATTTATGCTGGATGGTCTTCCTTTGAAGGCTCATTCACCCAACATGCAACCTGGAACCTTCACCTATGGAGAATTACTTGAAGTAAATAATTGCATTACAGCAAACATTTATTCCTCTGTGCTTCTTCATGTCATAAAACACTGTTCACTTTGCATCAAATATGCTCAGTTGACTGCTCAAATGGATTCTCTTAATATTCCACATGTAGAAGAAGTGGGCCTGCGGACACCGTCCTCTAATCTTTGGTTGCGCTTACCTTTTGCTCATGATGCTTCCTGGAAACATATTTGCTTACGCCTTGGTAAAGCTGGAAGTATGTCTTGGGATGTTCGGATCAATGATCCACATTATGTTGCACTGTGGAAACTCCATGGAGGTAGCACTAATACAGAATGGGGTTCTGGCGTTCGTGTTGCAAACACTTCTGAGGTGGATTCACATATCTCTTTTGATGATGATGGGGTCCTCTTGACTTACAACGCCGTTGAGGCTGATAGTATACAGAGGCTTGTCTCAGATTTACAACGGCTTTCAAATGCTCGTGCATTTTCTTGTGGAATGTGGAGATTGATTGGTGTTAAATTAGATGAGAAGTTAGTTGAGAATCAGACAGCTGCAGAGACAAAATTACACTCCAGAAGAAAAGCTAGCAGGGACAGGATATCTGAACAGATGAGGAAAACTTTTAGAATTGAGGCTGTTGGTTTGATGAGCTTGTGGTTCAGTTATGGTGCCATGCCTATGGTTTATTTTGTCGTTGAATGGGAGGCTGGTAAGAGTGGCTGCACAATGCGTGTTTCTCCAGATCAACTATGGCCACACACGAAGGTTGGGCTTTGACATCTATTTACTGCCTCATAATTTTTGCATGTGCTAGTATTTAGGACAACTTATGGACAGTATGGTATTTGAAAATTTGCCACCCAACTTTTACGATTTGACATTGATAAAGGAACTAGCATGATAGCGAGTATTGATGTCCTTGTACTGTTTCATGTGCTAACGTACGTTGTGTTGTACTGCATTTGCTTTGTGATGTGTGTAGATGTTTCCATCCAACTGAATCACACAGCTAGTTTCTGCTAAATGCATTATTGTACTCTTACTGATACAACAAGTTTGAAGTTGACTTTATTTGGAACAAACTAGTGCTATTATCCTGACATGGCAACTATGCAGGTTGCATTGCATATTGCACATGTTTCTTATGCTGATAGTCGACCAAAGCATGCTCTTTTTGTAACCCCGAGTTGCCAAATGCTGTTTGTTAAAGGGCTATCAAAATTCCGGCGGTATGGTAGGAAACTAAACAGTGCATGGAAACTACACCAAACTAAAATTTTGGCAATACCAATACATTTCACATTGGCATAATTTGGCACCAAACCAAACATCAATACTTATCTACTGTACCAAAATTCGGTAATTTGGCACTACCAAAATTTGGTAGGGTAGAGAACCAGGCTTGCTGCGGCTGCACAGCCACAGCACTGCAGCAGCTTCAGCATAAAATTTGTTACCGGTACTGTATATGCAGCGCAGCCGCAGCTTCAGCAAGCTATTCTGATCAAGCCCTAAAATTTTCTTCATCTGCATTGGGCCGGTATTTGGTTAATAAAACAAATTTGTGATCAATTTCAGTTGATCTCTCAGCCAGATCAGATTTGGTATGTCAAAATTTGGCTAGCATAAGAGTGAAATTGTTTCCCAATCAGCATGTTGCACCACAAAACTTGTACTTTGCTACTTAGGGATTCCATGTTTGAGATTTCAAATACAGTAGCCAAATTGTTTGCTACTAAAGAATTAATGTTTCCATGAAATTTTGGTCTTCCTTGTAACCATTTTAAACATAATGCAGTTTTTGGAGGATTTTGTGAATGGGGATGAGGTAGCATCATTCTTGGATTGCATCAGGCTCACAGCAGGACCTTTGCTTGCCCTTGGCGGTGCTATTCGTCCTGCAAAGATGCCTGTAACTGTTCCTGCCGGTTACAGTGCTGTACCAAAGCAAAACAATGTTCTTACAACAGTGGGATCAGCAAACGGTTCATCGTCAAGTACTGTGCACAATATGTCTGCCCCGCATGGTGCTGCAGTAGCACATTCAAACAGTCATCTTCAGACTTCTTCCATGCTATCTGCTGCAGGACGGACTGCTCCTGGACTAGTTCCTAGCTCCTTGCTGCCTTTTGATGTTTCTGTTGTGCTCCGTGGGCCATACTGGATACGTATTATATACCGTAAGAAATTCTCTGTTGACATGCGCTGCTTTGCTGGGGATCAGGTCTGGCTTCAGCCAGCAACACCTCCAAAAGGTGGACCTTCAGTTGGTGGATCATTACCTTGCCCACAATTTCGACCTTTCATAATGGAGCATGTTGCACAGGGTCTTAATGCTCTTGAGCCAAATCTTCTGAATGCTGGACATGCTGGTCCACAACTGAATGCCAGTGCCAATACTGTTTCTGGAAATCGACAATTAGCTCCTACTCCGAATCGCTTTGGTGGTGCTCCTGGGGTAGCTAGGCCAACTTCAAGTGTTAGTAACCAGGTAGCAACTAGTTTGAGTCGTGCAGGCACCATGATGGCTTCGGGATTTGCTTCAGGAATTGCTGGAGCTCCTGCACACATTTCTCCTGGAAATAATATTCCTGTTCATATGAAAGGAGAGCTGAACACAGCTTTTATTGGGCTTGGTGATGATGGTGGCTATGGTGGTGGCTGGGTTCCTCTTGCTGCTCTTAAGAAGGTTTTGCGAGGCATCCTTAAGTACCTTGGAGTTCTATGGTTGTTTGCACAATTGCCTGATCTTCTGAAGGAAATACTGGGTTCAGTTTTGAAAGATAATGAAGGTGCACTTCTAAATTTAGATCATGAGCAACCGGCACTGCGCTTCTTCGTGGGGTAAGATATATTCTATTGATATTTGCCATCATATTCACAGAAATATAAAATATTTACGAAACTACTGTAGAGTTTGCTCGATTGCCTTCCATGCTCAACGGAGTAGCAGTACTACAGATAGAATGTGCACGCAATGCAGTGCAGAATTTGGTTAATAATTTTTCACACTAATCTTCTCATTTTTCAATGCTGTGTAGTTTTGTTTTTCTTAGGGGGTTACTAGCCTACAAATAGGGAGAGGGGGTTAACTTTTCTGAGGCCATAGATTGTATCGAATTTACTTTAGTTGAGCGATGATACCATAGATTAGGGTGATGAGGTTTGGAGAGGTAAAGACTTGATATTTGTTCTTGCTTAATAGAAACTCTGAAGCACCAAATCCTCTCTCTTCCCTGACAAATCCTACCGTAGAAAACATCTGCCATCTTCAAAGGTCTGTCTTCCCTGAGAAGCCAGTCGTTCTACCTCCAACCAACAAAATAATACATTTGAAAGGCGAGGGTGTGTCCTGAAAGTTTTTGAGGTGAACTCCCCATAAAACCCTTTTTTGTTGGACTGTCTCCACTTCTTGAGTGAGTTTGGTGGGTCAATTTGTGATTTCGACCAGGTGCTTTGCACATGTGTTTAATGCCAGTTAGATTGAATTCCTTGCATTTGCTGTGGTGTGTTTCTGTATGTGCTACATTACGTGCACTACTGTAGATAAGGTAGTTTAATAAGCTACATTATCCATTCATACCATTTCTTTTGTTTTTTTGGTGATCACATCACTGAAATGAGCTTGTTTGATTATCCTTTTTCCTTTTGCATTATGAATCAAGCAGGAGATGCTATATTCTATTCTTAGGCATGCCAAACATTTATTTTGGTGAAAATTGATAGTTACTGGACTTAGGTGATCTCTTGTAGGGAACATAAGTGCCGAAAAGTTTGAATTGCTGTTGTACATATAACATCTGTCTAGAAAGTCATGCGTGGCCTGGTGGGATGTCTAGACATTCTGAAATCAACCATAACCTTTGTATAATTCAATAAAAAAAATCCAATCCAATACAAAACTTTTGGATGAAAAATTTCAAGACACCGCATTTTGCTCTGAATATACTGCACAAGTGATTTTTTTATTGCTCTGCCTATTTTAGATAGTTAAACAAACTAAGAGCTATGTTCTGTGTATACAGGTCTTTTCTATATAACATGTACAAGTAAAAAACTTTGGAGAGTGCAAATGATGGGTAGATATTTGTAAATCTTTAGATCAGTGGTAGGATTGAATGCCAGGAGATACCATATGTGATTAGCACTGATTTGTGCTAAACCAATATTTACTAAGAAACGTAGATATATGCCACTGTAGATCACCTATACTAAATTTCTCTTATGTTCAACTGAAGTTTCTCTGTTTTCTGAATGTCTGTTGATTTCTCAATAAGTACTTTGTCTGATGATTTTCATTTTCCATCCTGCAGTGGTTATGTATTTGCTGTTAGTGTTCATAGAGTTCAATTGCTGCTTCAAGTTCTTAATGTGAAACGGTTTCACCACCAGCAGCAACAAGCTCCTCAGAGCAATGGTCAGGAAGAATTAACAGCATCTGAAATAAGCGAGACATGTGACTATTTCAGCAGACGTGTTGCCTCTGAACCCTATGATGCTTCTAGGGTTGCATCTTTTATCACTTTGCTTACATTGCCTATTTCAGTTCTTCGAGAATTTATAAAGCTAATTGCATGGAAGAAAAGTTTGTCCCAAGCTCATGGGGACAATGCTACTACGCAGAGGGCCCGTATTGAGCTCTGTTTGGAAAAGCACCCTAGATTGGTTTCAGATGATTACACTGCAAGCTCTTCATCAACAAAGAGCAATATTCATCATGATAGAGCCAACAATTCAGTAGATTTCGCCCTAACATTTGTACTTGACCAGGCCCTTGTACCACACATGAGCATATCTGGTGGAGCTGCTTGGTTGCCATATTGTGTTTCTGTGAGAGTAAGGTACACCTATGGAGACAGTAGTCACATTGCGTTCCTTGCAATGGATGGGAGCCATAGCGGAAGGGCTTGTTGGTTACAACTTGAGGATTGGGAGAGGTGTAAACAGAGGGTTTCCAGAGCAGTGGAGACTATGAATGGGTCCGCAGCAATTGGAGATATGAGCCAGGGAAGACTGAGGATGGTTGCTGAGATGGTTCAAAAGCAACTGCAACTCAGTCTGTTGCAGCTTAGAGATGGCCCACTTTCTACTGGCTCTGCTGCATCATGAAATGCATATTTTAGATACTTGCAGTAATACCATTGGTTATATTGATATCAGCAGGGTTTATACTTTGGACAACATGGCCACGACAAACTTGGTGTCCATATTTCAAGGCAGTGTCTGACAGTGAATTTTTTCAGACGATATTCACAATTGGTCAAGTGCCTCTTTGTAGTGGAGGAACACCTCATAATTTTATTGCCAGGCGGACATCTTATAATTTTGTACAGTAATATTGGTAACTTTTGTAACTAGAGTGCTGCTGACCTCAGTTCACCAGGCATCTGCCAAAACCATGTTGGAGCATGACATAGTATCTCAGGACTCAGGAGACATGAGTCGTGACAGGCAGGCAGCATAACGTAGCAGCTCGTGACTAACTGGAGCAGCTCTTTGAGGGGATTTCATTGACAACCACCTGAATTGGGAGTCGTTTGGTTGATCTTGGAGCTTAACATGGTTTATATTGTGTCTTGCGGGAAGGAACTCATTAGTACATTATTTATATTTATATCTAAGCTCCCTCCAACTCATAGTGATATATTTCAAACTTCAACCTGTTTAAGGCAGCAACAATTTTGAGCATCGCATGAAGCATACATGGGTCATGGGAGCTAGTCAAACGACTATATTGATTTAAGGTTGATTTTGAGAAGTTGTAGAGAAAGATAAAAGTTTTGTAATCTGAAATTTGGTGCTTGTGGATTTGGAGTTAAAAGAGGTAACAAACCAAATAGTCAGTAAATGTTTGTGGTGCTCAATGGTTCTGATGATGCTCGTGGTGTACTGCTAGTTGGGGTATGGTTTGTACGGCTTATGAGGGAGCGTATTGCACAGTACCGTTTACCAGTGTAGCATTAGATTCAAAGATGTCTCAGAAAACTGCGTTCTGTCTATAAAATCAAAAAGTTGTTACTTGGAATAACACTAGCTAAGTGTCGAAATACATGGTTTGACAAGTTTGTTTTTCCATAGTACGTGTTGCAACAAATTGCTTTGATGGTGTAGGAACTTGCGTAGTGGACTGCTGGGATGCCGCACGTTAGATTTTGTTTTCACCGTTTTGGCTCGGGTTAGTCCCTAGAAAGCAAGTTGTTGTTTCGGAGCAAGCGAACACACTTTGCAGGCAGGTTGTTGCACCTGTTACTTCCATAACACAAATTTATATACTATTAAATGTAAATTTTTTAAGATAAAAGGAAGCTTTTTATTACGGTGATATAATTGCGTTAAGAAACTTTCGGCCTCTCAACGTAATTTACTTATTGTCTATTACCTAACATTGGTACATTGCTGTCGCATCAATATGATTAATGACGTAAATACCTAAGAATACCTCCAAAATGTTGCAGAGACAAAACTACTTGGAAATCATAGATAAACGAAGGCTTTTCAATGGTTAATTGACGAGTTTAATTATGCTCCATTATCATTATTACTGCAAGGGGGTAATCAGTGTTCAGGCGAACGAACTAGCAAGATTTATAGAAATATGATTTTCGCGCGCATTTTCCGAGGTCACAGCCAGCTATCCGGGAGGCCGATGTTCTGGAACCTGAAGGACCGGTCGTCGGAGTCGTCCTTGCTGAGCACGATCTCCGGCTCGTCGGCGTCGAAGGCGACCTCGTCGGCCTCCTCCCCCGCCTGCTCTTCGCCCTGCTGCGGCGGCAGCACGATCATCTGCACCGTCGCCCTGGCCGCGGCGGCGCCCTTGAGCACGGCGGCGAGCGGGAGGCGCTCCCACATGAGGAAGTGGAGCGTGACGGGGCGGAGCGCGTGGCGGTGCAGCGACAGCCGCTGGCTGAGCGACACGGTGTCGAAGCACCGGACGTCGCCGCTGGTGGCGGTGGCCCAGGGGAGCACCTTCTCGTCGCCGACGCGGGAGACGACGAGGAGCTTCGACGCCCGACGCGCGCGACGGTACAGCTCCAGCAGGCCGGAGCGCGTCGACGCCACCCCCGGCGTGCTCTCGTCGGCAACCGACGACACGTAGATGAAGCCCTGTTGAAAACGTAGAAAAGAAGAATGTTAAAAACAAAAGAAAATTGTTCGCGAGCTAGCTACTAGGTTCACCTCCATCTCCATTCCCATTTTGAAATGTCCATCAGTTTAGAAATAGAGCTGCCCACACGTTTTGAGAGTCAAACTTTGGAATGTTTTGTCAATATTTAGTCCAACTATAGTGACATGCAGGTGGTGCCAATGAATTCGTATTTAAAAGCGCGTGTGTTGACATTGATTTTATAGTTGTTCACAATGTGTTGTAGAAGAAATCGGTAATAAAAGCTCAACGTTGCAGACCATCCGTATAAATATCAGTCGAGGGAGTATGCCCTTGACATTTATAATCAATTACAGGGAAAAAATGTTGTAACCATGACAACAAAATGGAAACAGAATGGTTCGGGTCATGATTAATTGAACAGTTCAACATTTACATAGTAGAGTACAGTCTTCTGTTTCTAGTAGATGAAGCCATTGACTTTTTAGACATGTTGAGAGATGTTTTATCATTTATGGTACTTTAAACATTACTTATATTTTTTATATTTACACTAAACTTTTAAATAAGACGAATAATTAAATTTATATCCAAAAGTTAACGGCGTCGTCTATTAAAAACCTGAGGGGGGTATGTGCTACTGTAGCATGTATGAAAACTGTGTATTTTCTGAAGGATTTGCTACCTCTTCGGTGCGGCTGATAGCAAAGCCCAGCCTGGTGTCGCCCGGTTGCAGTTTGATCTCCAGTGCCATCTCCCCAGCAAAAGGAGCGTACCATAGCCGGATCGCCCTGGCGACGCCGATATCCACGCCATGGTAGTCCTCGAACCCGTAGAGGCTCACCGTCGCCATGTTTGCAAGGTCACCTAGGGAGTTCATGTTCACGGTCGACGATGCCACGTCCCCACAAATCTGAATCAGACAAGCAAGAAACCGATCCAACCCTCCATTTTAGTTCCAAAAACTCGTCACACTCAAAGTTATTCTCTGCCTATCCTCCTACAAATTTTCACCTCACCTGCTGAAATCATCCTAAATCCATCCACTCGTGTGTGTGGTTAACTAGTACTATATAACTATAGCTAGCACATGGTTGAGGGCTTACCTTGGTGAGCAGTGCCTCTGTCTGCACATTCATGGGGACAATTGGGACACCTGACATCTGGGAGGACATGAGCCAGGCCTCAGCCCTGGCCAGTGTGTCCTCCAGGGAGTGGAACTTGGTCTGGGACTCGTCGGTCGCCCGTGGCAGAAGCAGCAGGGAGAGGAATCCGCTGGCGCCGGGCACCGGCAGAAGATCCCTCATCTTCCTCTCCCATGGGAATGCCTCATAGGAGTGGCTGAGCTTGGCGTTTCGCAGCGCCGCGGCCGCCCCCTTGACGTTCTTGGACTCTTTGCAAGCATGGTTGGATTGCATATGATGAGATGTCATGGAAGTATGGAAACTGAATATACCACGAAAAATATGCGCGGAGGTTATCACCCTAGTAGTATATTCCAAGTGTGTAGAAGTTTTAAGAACTTGGGGATCTAGTGGAGCCCTTGTTGCTCAATGCTTGATGACAGTTTTTTTAGTTGCAACATAATTCATGGGTGATGTAAAGAAATGCTATTTGAAGAAAACAATAGGAATTATGCATGCTTTGGATCGAGGAACATGCATCAAATCACTACAAGTAGCAAGTGAGCATTGTTTAACAGGAAATGATGCAGTCTTGGATTTTGATTCTTTGAGGTTCTGAAGGTCCCAAAGCTCAAGATCACATACAAGTGGTCCTCTTTTCATTTTCCTCATTTTTGTGGCCGAAAATCAATGTTCAAGAAAGGCCTTCAAGACATGCGTCTACCCAGTCTCTTCTTGGTTCCCATTAAGGATTTAGAAATCAGAGGTTTCAGGTAGTAATTTTGTCAGAAAGAATTCAATATATTTCTACAAGAGACAGAAACTTCCACTATAAATGAGGCCTTGGTGATCCCAATTTAATCTGGTTGGTGGCGAATGACTTGAAATGCAATCATGAATGCATGATACATTCACGCCAAAGTAGTGGGGCACTACCATATTGCACGTACGACTGAATTGCGATTCACGTATATACAGGGTTGTCAAATATTTCGAAAATTTTTAATAATCATTTGCATGGTATTTAGACAATTCATGACGTCCCCTCACGGGATTAAAAGAGTATGCCCATGTATAAGTCATTTTCCAGGTGTTGACACTTAAAATGCGTACACTTATAAACAATGTTAGATTCAGAATAAGAAAATAGAATTTTTGCTCAATCTTTCTCCTCTTATTTTTTTTGTTGAACTGACGTGAAGGCCAACACCAAGCCATGCAACTTGTACTATGAGAAGGTGGTATTGAATCAACCAATATTCGTATGGAACTGTAGCAAACAATGTTGATTAAAGAACATCCCTCTTGGAGGAAAACAATTGCCCTGTGGTTTTCTTGCCTAGTACTATGGGTGCATAGGCTCCTAGACGTTCGTTCCAGGGCACTCAAAAATTAAATTAAGTATACAATTAAAAATGAAAAAATAACGTCAACGTAGATACAGATGACTGACCACAAGCTTGCATGGCTACCAACATTTCCAAAATATATAATGTATTAGTGATAAATTAACAAATAAAAACGTTTTTTAATTATTTCCTAGATCTACAATAATCCAATATTCTTCCTGCCATTAAAAAATAAGTCTTCTAGCTAAATCAATCTTATTTGTAAATGTTTATATATGTCTCAAGTTCCACGTTTTTTGGCAGTGGAGCCACTACCGGTGGAGGTGGTGGGTTCATCGGGTCTGCATGACAGTGACAAAGTCAGCTAACTTTGAAGGCAAGAGGATTTAGATCTGGTGGCAAAGTCCCCATCTGAGCTCATGTTTTGAAAATGCATTGTAAATTCATCTAATCTTCAACCGAGTTTCGTTTCCCGGTATCTATATTATCTCCATTAATTGACCCCCAAAAGTCTGTTTAGGAGCAGTTACCATTGGCGTCTTGGTGTTGAGACGGATGTACACCAGGTAGCTAGCTAGGATTTATCAGAAACATGTACAGAATGGTTCAGGAAATTCCATGATGGATATTGGAATTTTTGTGGGCTATAAATTAAAGGTGTCAAAAGGCAATCAGGTTATAGTTATATAACATGTCATTACTGATCAGGGGTCTTGAAAATTAGCTCAAGTCATCATTTGGTTGCGAAATGCAATTTGTTTGCTGTTTCGTCGTAGCCAGACATTTACACACTTTGGCTAGGATTGTTTATTGATGTATGCAGTTAGAGAGAGAGAGAGAGAGAGTGAGAGAGGGAGAGCATGCAGACCTTGTAGCTGTAGGCTGTCACGACTGGAATGGTCGCCGTCGACGGAGCTATCGTCCCCTCCGCCATGTCCGCCGCCCTTGCGCCCCTTCCTTCCGCTGGTCCCACCGGTGGAGGACGACGACGATCGGCTGAGGTCCTGCGCCGCCGCCTCCTCGTCCCCCGCGTGCCCACCACCCGCAGAGGAAGCGCCTCCGCCGCCAGAGCCCGCCGGCGGGTGGTGGTGGTCGCCGCGCTTGAACGCCGACTTGAGCAGCTTCTGCATGCCCCGCTTGTGCTTGGCCGCCTTGCTACAGACCTCAGCACCTGCCGCCGGC
Source organism: Oryza meyeriana var. granulata (assembly GCA_003991445.1). Lineage (NCBI taxonomy): Eukaryota > Viridiplantae > Streptophyta > Magnoliopsida > Poales > Poaceae > Oryza > Oryza meyeriana. The sequence continues at coordinate 101,417 of RYFJ01001030.1, read as the reverse complement.
ATCATCGGCGGCGGAGGCGGAGGAGGGGTTGTGTGAAGCTGCTGCAGCGGCAGGGGGCCACCGACCGGGCTGGCCTTGGCCTTCTCCGGCGTCTGGGAATGCATGGCCGCGATCGCGCGCGCCACGGACAAGGGAGAAGTGCTACTGACCGATATATTGCGTAGATTGCGAATTTAGAATCGCGTGGCGACTTGGGAATTTGGAATCGGGGCGTCGATTCTGGGGAAGAAAGAGAATTGAAATTGATTAGTTGACGGTATTTTTTAATGGCCTGCACCCTTAGTCGTGTACTTGATCGCATCACTGATCTCTTGCACGCGTTTTTAGGCTGAAAACAGTCGGTAAAATTTCTGAACGCCGTTTTTCAAATTTTATCGATCGTTTTTTTTTGTATTAGTGTGTTTTTCTTTTTTCGTTGATACCGGGGTCTCGGAAACGGTATTGAAAATGTTTTCAGTAGTTTACCGACCGTTTTTAAAATTTACCGTATTTATTCGAAAATTTATCGAAGTTTACCATATTTATTTAGAAATTTTCGATCAAGCAACTTCGTTTCTGAATTTTTCGAAGCCGTTTCTATTTCCAACATTACCGTTTCTTAGTAAAAATAGAAATGATTTAAGAATTTTTTTTCGATCATTTTCGACCGTTTTCAGCCTATCCGTTTCCACGTCATAATACTCATATACTACTCCATAGTTGTGGTTTGAGCGCATACGTCCTAGCTCATGCCTATCTGTGTGCTGTGTAACTGTTCAAGGAGCTGATTACTTCCCTCCTTCTTTCAAAACTTTTCTGCCTAGCACGTTCTTCCCAATTAATCCCGGACTCGTGAGACATATTCACAATCACGCAAATTAGTGGCAATTTGGGATATTTGGAGCAGAAATTAGGTGTGGAAAGAAGGGAGACTAACTAGGAGGGAGCAGAACAGCATAGAACAGAAATTCGATCATTTTGATGCATGTTTGCGGCCTGAATTTAATCCCCAATTGAATGGTACTGAAGAGTGGAACCCCACAGTCCATGAACCAGGACGGATCAGGAAGATCAGCTGCAGTTCCAGCTGTGACTGCATCACCATTCAACAGAACACCAACGTACACTATTTCTTCTTTCCTTTACTCTCTTGCAGATCATGGATAGAAACAATTCACTTAGATGACATATGAAAACTTTTTAGATGGGACTGTAAATAATGGCTAAATTCCCTACTACACAAGTGCAATCCCTACCAGCTCATTAATGCCGATTCGGCTTGAGTCGGCAGGAATTACCAACCCTGCCAGTTATGGGTTGGAGGAGAGTTTTCCCGCCTTGTCGTTGATATAAATCTTAACGGTAGAAACTTATATATTTGGGGTACTAATTTACATGCTGTATCTCCTGGAGATTTGTCAACTGGAAGAGGATTTTTTATGTAGTTTGGGTCCTCTTCAGAGTAATAACCCAACTCCTATTGGCTGTGTCTAGTTTTTTATGATATGAAGAAAGTTATGTACAAGGATGTTTGTATCTAGCCTAAATCTAGTATCTAATTTCGTTGGGTATTCTAACAAGATGGTGGTCAGATGGGTCGTCGAGGACTCTCAACGATTGTGACTTGGTGAATCTAGATCTTGATTTTGGCAAGGCTTGATTGTTATGGCTTAATTCTATTTGTCATGTTCCTTTGGCCTCTCCTGGGGCTAAGTATTTTACCCTAGGTCCCTCCATATCATCGAGGAACTCATAAATTATTCTTAGAAGTCTTCGGTTGAGTTCTCTCTGAGACCGATCAGGTGTCTGTTGGACTTGCCAAAGTTGGTCTTGCTATCTGATTGAGAGGCTACCCTCGTTTGGGGGAGTTCTTCATGTATGCGTATAAGTATTTCATGACTAAACTAGTTATAGGATTATGCCATATTTGTACACTGATAGTAGCCCCTTGAATCCTACTCAAACAAGTAATAACACGCAAGAAATATTCTGTTCGAATGGTTCCGACCAAAGGGAGATCGACAGTGGTCAGCCGAATCAAAATTTGCTTACTTATTTGGCATAGGTTGTTGTCTTGCTTCATTTTAATGTTGATCAAGTATAGCTCAAAAATCATGTAATTTTTTGTAATCTGGATATGAAACAACCTTGGATCATACATGTTATTTACGGCAATTAGAATTTGTCAAACTTTTTAAAATCTGACTAGCAATATTTTCTCAATTTCTTAGCTCAAAAAATAAAAACAAAATAGTGGGTTTGTAATTGTTGTACCTGGATCTTATAGCACGCTCTGTATAGTAAAAGTATGAACATACATCGTATGTAAATTTGTAGGTGCGATAGATGGATCGAAGTTGGATTCATGGATACCGTACCTGCTTGCTACAGTACATTAATGGTGTTGCAAGTTTTATAACAGCCGCTGAGAAGCACAAGTCAAACAATAACATGGATTTCATGCGTTGTCCATGCATTGTGTGCAAAATTCAGCAGCAGTACCATGACACAAAAATGATACACTATCATTTGATTATGAGGGGTTTTATGCATAACCATACTAGTTGGACAGAGCATGTTAAACATGATATTAACCAGGACGAATATACTAATGGTGATAACACAGTCAAAGATATGCCAACTGACATCAGTTATGATTTGAATCAGATGATGGATCCCGACGAAGCAAGCAAAAAACAATGTGCTCGATCAGATGTTGCGTGACGTGCAAGAGGGCTGCACTGATGTTATACCTTAGCAGTGATAGGCTAGTATCACTGCCGGTTTTAGAATCAGCAGTGTTCGAAAACCGGCAGGGATGTTAGTTATGAACCGTGCAGTGATCGACTTTTCTGTACTAATGATTAGTTATGCTATTTATATTCTAAGTCTAGAAAAAAATAAACTCTCAGTTTAAGCAAAGTAATAAATTGCATGTTGAAATTAAAGATACTCATAGTTAATCAACATTGTAAATTCACCGGAGCTATTGGTACGTAGTATACATATATTTGTGTGATCAATAAAAATTACATAATACAAAAACTTCAGATTTATATTTTTTTATACATATTCACATCTAAACAAAGTTTATAATTTATATTACGAAACATTTAATTCATGAAGTTCAAAATAAATAAACTTAGGTAAGTTACTAAATAGTGATAGGGGGTAACAGAGGGAAGGGAAAAGATCAGCTCTCCATCTAACCATTGGTTGCTTATTCAATGGTTGGATAGATGGACTGCTTAAGGCCCCGTTGAAAAGGGGTGTTTCCACTAGCTCAAAAGCAATCATTAGCGCTGTCGGCGAAGTAGGACAGGGGGTCCCACATGCCCTGGGGACGCGTGGGTCTTCGGCCACGTGGATCCCCGGGGGCACCTTCCCACGGCCCCGGGCTCGTGCCTGGGGCGCGACCGCCGACGCCCGGCTCGTGCCCGGGCACTATCGCCATCGGCCCCGGGCACGCCCCCGGGGCATCGTAATATATATCAGCTCGGCCCCGGGTCCTCTTTTTGGCCTCGGCCGAGCCTTGCCTCCGGGCAAATTCACTGCCTGCCCGGGCCACATGTCGGTCCCGGCAGTCTCTGGACCAACTACTCTGCCACGTGTGGGCGTTCTCCAATGGCCCGTGGACACCCACTGCTGTCAGAAACCTTTTGCTTCTGAGGGAAGAGTGTGCGCTGAAGTCAAGAAGAGTCAGAGACCCTTGACTTGGAGGCGTACGCCATCACGTCTCCACGTTCCAGTCGTCCTCCGCAGCCGACCTACCCGGCGTGGACGCAGCAGGCGCTAGCAGGCGGACGTGCAAGACAAGACGGCGACAAGACTTTGACAAGACAGATCATACCTAGCTCTCTCACGTGCATCCGGCGTTGTGGACTCCCCTCATCTATAAAGGAGGATCCAAGCCACAGGCACAAAAAAAGGAGGCCGAACCGGACAGAGCTTTCCCTGTCTCCGGCTCCCAAGCTTATTCTCTAGCCACCGTCCCTCTTCTCCGGCTCCGGCCGTGAGCTAGCTTCACCTTGTAACCACCATACTACATTCATCCACCTCATAGCCATACACACAGGAGTAGGGTATTACGCTCCGGCGGCCCGAACCTGTATAAATCCTCGTGTCTCCTCTGAGTGTGCTGTTCATCATCTTCTTCGCGTATCTTTCCGCTACCCTTGAAGCCGGCTTCGCCTGAGAACTACTCCCCTGGCCGAATCTCAAAAGGGGGGTCTCCCGACTTCCCGCCGTCGAGGTTTACTCCTCCGACAGCTGGCGCGCCAGGTAGGGAGTTTCCTTTTCAGGTGGACGCCGGCGCCTCCAAATCGACGCACTCCCATGGCAGGAGGCTCATCGTCCGCGGGATTTTCACGAGGGCTCGGCGGCTTCACCCCGCTGGGTGACGCTAGCCCGACGATGAGCCCGCCATGCTCCCCGTCTCCCTGGGATGGCACGGCGCGAGCCCGACGGATGAGCCTCCGCCAACAATGGCCGTTGGCGACCTCGCGACCGGCGTGGACCGGACGCGGGTTCAGGGAACCCCGGGTCACACGTCGGCAGCAGCGAGCCAGCGCACGAACGCTGCCGCAACGTCCTGGGGCCTCCAGGCAGCCCTGAAGCGGACCGGGCAAGCTTTCACCCCTCCGCGCTACGCGGAACAGGAGGGGAAGCGTTCAGAAGGCCAAGGCGCAGTCTCCTGAGAGCTACGCCATGGCGATACGGGCAGCTCCGGATATGATGCCCGCGGAGGCGTATGGTCGCAGCAATCGGCGAAAGGCCGCCGGCGCGCCGCCACCGCCGGCAAACAGCCAGAAGTGGTGCCTCTCCACCAGACGGACTGGCACGACCATCACGGAGTGCCACCCATCCAGCGCTTCACCCGAGCGTACCGAGCCGCCATAGTTCGGGGGGTGTGCGCCTACCACGACACGGTACCGGCACGACATCACGGAGTGCCGCGGTCCAGGGGAATGGCAGCGTCTCAAGCCCGGCCGCAGCCCGTGGGTGGGTGCGCCTTCCGCACACGGACCGGCACGACATCACGAAGTGTCGTGCCGTCCAGCGCTTGGCCGAGCGCCTCGAGCACGGTCGAAGCCCGGACGTGGTGCGCCGTCCACGAGACGCGATCGCATGACCTCGTGGAATGCCGCGCCGTCCAAAAGCTGGGCCGAGCGCGGTCAAGAAGCTCCGCAGGAGCAGTAGCGGGCCCGAGCCCGACCGAGGCGTTCGGATGATCCGAACCCTGGCGACGGTCCGAGTCCTGCTCCCACCGGAACGACTTCGACGGGGCACGAGTACCCGGACAGTACCGCCTCGGCAAGGGCGGACCAGGGGAACTCGCCTAATACGGTACATATCCTTACCCGCACTTGTCAATCAGCTTTTCAGTTAGGAACCCTTGTCTGCCCCGTCGGAGCCTTGGCCCCCGGGCGCGTATCGCCCCGTCGGAGCTCGGCTCCCGGGCGCGTACTGCGTACTTAGCCCCGGTGGGAGCTTAGCTCCCGGCACATGCTCGCACCCGGTCGGAGCTCGGCTCGGCCGGGCGCGTACTTCGCCCCGGTCAGAGCTCGCTCCGGGCGCGTACTTGCGTACTTAGCCCGGTGGAGAGTTTCGCTCCCGGGCACATGAGCCTCGCCCCTGTCGGAGCTTGGCTCCCGGGCGCGTGTAACTGCCCCGGTTGGAGCCCTTGGCTCCTGGGCGCCCAGTACATAGGGAACGGCTGCTCGGGACTCCATCGATTAGGTGCAAGTCCGGCGGTTCGTCCCGACCCAGTCCGGGGCCTCCGGTCCCGGTGTGATAGTCCGACCACGCCGCCCTGTCGACGCGAGTCCGGGCAGGCCGCTCCCGTTGAGGACCTCTCCCGGTGTCGAGAGCTCGCACCCTCGAAAAAGGGAAGCTGAGCCAAAACACTGCCCCTGACAGGGCCAGAACTCGAGAGCGTCCTCGCTACCCTCGGTAGCGGGGCTCGTGCCCACTCCTCGCGCCGTGGCCTCAGGCCGTGGACGCGCGAGTCGATGGTTGGGCGTGCACCAATGATATTCTGCAGCAGCAAGCACGGCGCTCGTCGTAGACACCCCCTCGCCCAGGCGAATGCGCGCCTAGGAAACATGGCGCCCGGAATGACCCTCACAGGCGCGAGTACCGGACAACAGATCGCCTCGGCATGGGGTGTCCGGGGAAGTCGCCCGACGTGGTCCATGTCCTTGCCCAGGCCTCCGTGCCCAGGCTCATGGTCGAACCATACACATCAAGTTGTATTTCAGTCCGGGGCCCCTTGGGTCCCGGGCCATATATTGAGCCGAGGCTCGGATTCCCGAATGCCGCTGCCCCGGGTCCGACACCGAGGAGCCGAAACCAGGCGGCATCGCCAAGGCGAGTGCAAGCCTAGGAACGCGAACACCCGGAATAGGGCGCGATAGCCCGGATAGCACCGCTCCGGCAGAATGCGTCCGGAAGGTCGTCTCACATCCCATATTCAAGCCCGGGGCCCCCGGAACCCGGCTTATATCAAACGTATCCCAGTCCGGGCCCCCGGGTCCCGGACGTATATCCTTAGCCTAGCCAGAGGGCCCCGGGGCCCGAACACATACCGGACTCGGGCCTCGAGGGAAGCTAGTCCGAGCTCCATCCCTAGGCATAACAAGTATTCTTCGCAAATCCACTCTATAACATCCTGTTAAGTTGGGAACCGGGGCCAGCGCTGGACTTCTCCGGAACTCAGCGCAGCCTGCGGCCCCATATATATACACTTTACATAAGCAATATTTTTAATATTCTTCCGTCTCGTTCCTTTCGTTGTTTCCATGTGTTGCGTAGCATGGGCATGGACAAGAACGGACAGGACGCTCTCACAGTTCACTATGCGTAGAGTAGACCTTTCCCCGGCGGTCCCGGGGACGACTCATACCGCACCAAGCTAGCGCCCGGGAGCCCAGTTCTTCCTGGGTGGTGTACCGGGCCAAAGCCGTTCTGTCGCCAGAACTCTTCTTTGCTCTCGAGTACGGCGCTACATCGACAAACATCAACCACGACAATAGCAGCTCGACAACCTCGACTTCCTCGAGGAACGAAGGTGGCGCGCTCCGCTCCGCGTCGCCGTTACCAGCAAGGCCTCAAGCGCTACCTTTGGCGTCAGGTTCGGCCCGATCACTTCAGGTTTGGGGTTCGAATCTCCGCCGTATCTTCGTACGGTCGGAATGAAATCTTCCCCCGTGGGAAGGCCCCTCCCTGTGATCGGAACTTCCCAACCGGGCTTGGTAAGCCTGGGGAGCATCTTCACAAATATTATCTGAAAGCACATCCTGTAAGTGCCTCTAAACCTCAGCACTTGATCGAGGCCGATGTGCATTCGCTTTTCCATAGTAATGCTTTTATTATCGTTTTCCGGGCTCGTGCCCTATCCTTTCTTTGTGTCGCGAATCGTGGCGATCTCCCCCCGGGCATAATCGGGTCGCGCCCATGCGGTGGCTGGGTATTGCGCCTAAGCATCTTTCCTTACCAGCGAGCTACCGTATCCCATCTGCTAAACCCCGGCACAACATCGTCTAAGCCCCGGCTTGCGGTGCCCCGCTCTGGTTGGCTTCGGGCTCGGTTTTTCCGCTGTAGGGTAAGATTCCTTATGCGCAATCCTTTCCTCCGCTCGTCGTGACCGCGAAGAGGCCCCTAGGAGGTGTAGACGCAACGGCTCGCAACATGGAATGGATAGGGAACGAGCCCAATGCTCTCACGGTTCATCATGTAGAGCCTGTCGTCGCGCATCGCTGTGCGTCCCTAGGCCAACGTGGGCCTGGGGGCACGAAGGACCCCCGAATCCGGAAGACGGAAGGGGACCGAGCCTCAACCAATCCGCAAGTCTCCGCTCGGCCCCCGCGGCACTTTGGTGCCAGGAAACCCCGGCCCCCGGGACCTGGGGCGCGACGGCGATTCACAGCGGATCGGCCCGAATGCTCGGCGCTCCCGAGGGAGAACAACACCCCTGGTCCCGGATGGTGCTCGCGAAGCCATGCCACCCTTCGCAATACCCAGATACGTAACCTTATCCAACTTTACATACTACTCAACTTGTATTCTTCCTCTATTTGCATGTCAGCCTAGGTTCCCCCGGGGCGCGGAGGGCCCCCGGGACCCGGAAGATGGCAGGGGCCGACCTGCGAACTTCGTCGCTCGCCAAGCTCACGTCCGGACTGCTCGCGCCCCGGGAACCGAGCTCCCGAGGCGTCCGACGTCGCGTTTCGCCGCCTCCCGGGGCCCAACTCCCGGGGCAAGCGGCTGCGCCCGGGGCCCGGACAGGGTCTCACACCCTACGGCTGTTCGCAGTTGCTGCCCTCGATGTCGGACGGCGCCCGATACTCGACGTCCCCAGGACATGGGACCCCGAGTACAAGCGACCTCGCAAACACAATAAACCCAAGGTACGAAAAGTATAAAACATGACCATATACATATGCAAACATCTCTTTTTACAAGACAGGCAAAACCGGGAGCGCAAGCACGAGCGAGGCCTGGAACCGTCCACGGGGAGAGGTCGCTGGCCTCCTTCGGACCGGACCCCGGACGACGATAGAGAAGGGCGCCCGGGGCATGGAGGCCCCCCGACCCCGAAGGCGCCCGCGCATAGCGTCAGAAGGAAACCGGCGTCTTCCACAACCTCCCTCGTCAGCATCAGCTCTACGAGATGTCGCCGCGGTCGAAGAACCCTGCCTCCGGGCGGCACGGGCTCGACCACGGGCCTCCCGAGACTTCCTCGCGAACCGCCGCGACGTCCTCGCGAAACCGCCGCGACGTCCTCGCGATCTGCCGCGAACACCTCGCGAACCACCGCGACTTTCTCCGCGAACACAACCGCGACTCCCTCTACGCGCACGCCGAACTCACACCCCGGGACGCGAGCCCAGCGTCTTGCCCGGACGCGTTCTTCCCGGAGAGTGTTTCCTTCTCCCGCGCCTCCATCTCGGGCCAGGCGCGGAGAACTCATCGGCGGCGGATTAGGTGCAGCCTCCAAAATGGACGACGCGCCTCATTGCTGCCGGCTCCGACCAGCGTCACCACGAAGAACTCGGGTGCGACAGTACGGCGGCAAGCTGCCGCCCCGCCATCACGACCGCTGCCGCCGGCCTTCCTCAACACTTCGTTCCATGATTCCAGCCCGGGTCCCGGGTACGTATCGCATCTAAATCAAACAAATCGTCAAGCTACGTCATGCATGACGAACCAGGCGGACCCAGCGTCCCCTCCTTTCTTCAAGCACGTGGCCCTGTTCCTGGCCGTGGGGGCAGACCCCAGCCGAGCAACAGGGCCAGGGGCCACTGTCGGCGAAGTAGGACAGGGGGTCCCACATGCCCTGGGACGCGTGGTCTTCGGCCACGTGGATCCCCGGGGGGCACCCTTCCACCGGCCCCGGCTCGTGCTGGGGCGCGACGCCGACGCCCCGGGCTCGTGCCCGGGGCACTATCGCCATCGGCCCCGGGCACGCCCCCGGGGCATCGTATATATCAGCTCGGCCCCGGGTCCTCTTTGGCCTCGGGCCCGAGCCTTGCCTCCGGGCAAATTCACTGCCTGCCCGGGGCCCACATGTCGGTCCCCGGCAGTCTCTGGACCAACTACTCTGCCACGTGTGGGCGTCTCCCAATGGCCCCCCGTGGACACCCGACTGCTGTCAGAAACCTTTTGACTTCTGAGGGAAGAGTGTGCGCTGAAGTCAAGAAGAGTCAGAGACCCTTGACTTGGAGGCGTACGCCATCACGTCTCCACGTTCCAGTCGTCCTCCGCAGCCGACCTACCCGGCGTGGACGCAGCAGGCGCTAGCAGGCGGACGTGCAAGACAAGACGGCGACAAGACTTTGACAAGACAGATCATACCTAGCTCTCTCACGTGCATCCGGCGTTGTGGACTCCCCTCATCTATAAAGGAGGATCCAAGCCACAGGCACAAAAAAAGGAGGCCGAACCGGACAGAGCTTTCCCTGTCTCCGGCTCCCAAGCTTATTCTCTAGCCACCGTCCCTCTTCTCCGGCTCCGGCCGTGAGCTAGCTTCACCTTGTAACCACCATACTACATTCATCCACCTCATAGCCATACACACAGGAGTAGGGTATTACGCTCCGGCGGCCCGAACCTGTATAAATCCTCGTGTCTCCTCTGAGTGTGCTGTTCATCATCTTCTTCGCGTATCTTTCCGCTACCCTTGAAGCCGGCTTCGCCTGAGAACTACTCCCCTGGCCGAATCTCAAAAGGGGGGTCTCCCGACTTCCCGCCGTCGAGGTTTACTCCTCCGACAAGCGCAATAGAAAATTTTTTAAAAATATACTATTTAACAGTTTAAAAAACGTGCTTACGATAAATGAGAAAGAAGCTCACCTCAAAGCACTTTCAAACAGGGGCCTAAGTAGCACCCATAGCTGCAACTGCAGCTGATCCTGATCCAACCTGGACCTGGGGAAGACACTCTTTCCTTGCTGTTCTGCCTGCCATCTTGAGCCTGAGTCTACAACCAAGCTAATTAGTAGTATCAGGATAAAGCAAGGTAATCAGTATCAGGATAAAGTAATGTTTTTTTAATAGTGTCATAGGATCGAAATTCTACTATAGTATCAGAATACTATCAAATTTTTAAAATTTTAAAAGTACATATTTTTATATAGCATTTGTAATATGTTGTACAAATTGAATCCTATAATATTGATTTTGATAAATTTAATTAATATTTTGTAAATTTGAGTAAACTTATTCATATTATTTTCAGTCCACCTTATCTTAAATAATATTTTTATAGGATTATAGGGATCGTAGGATCGGAATACTACGTTTCATCCGATAGAATTATATGGAAGTAAATAGTAGGATTGTGATACTATGAAAATTAAAATATCAGATGGAATCAGTATTATTTTGATTTAGTAGGATATTACCATATGTATTGGGATTCTGATAATGTTGCCTACAACTATTGCCTAATCGGATAACTTACAGTCTTATTTGAAAATTGACTGTGAGGTCAGTTCTTTCTTATAGTTTTTGCTAACCGTGTGACATTTTTTCGTCCAGAATGGCCTGCGCATGTTATTGCAGTTGGGTAATCTATTAAAGTCTTCAAAACAGCTGGGAATTGCCGCTTCTGGAGCAATTTGCGTTGGCGTGGCTACGCGTGGGTGCCGACGCGTCAGCGAGGCGCGGGGAGCCAGCTCGTTCTCGTGATCTCTCTGCAGCTTCGTCCCTGGTTATTTTGCAAAAAAAAAACCTTGTTTTTATTAATAATTTGTTATGGCCAGCTAGAGGTGCGTTTGTGTGTTATGTTTTGTTTTCCGCCGGTCCTCAAAAAAGCTTGAATATTATATACAAAGAAGAGAAAGTTCCGAAAACAGCACTGTGCTTTGAAATTCTTGCCGTTGGAATATAAAATAAATTATTTATCTTTTTTTATCGGTTTAAGCTTTTGGATTGAACTGATCGGTGTATACTCAATATGATATCTCTATCTCCGTGAGAGTGAGTGTTATAATATAAAATGAATTGTTCACCTTTCTCTATCAGTTTAAATTTTTGAGAGGAGTGTTAAAATATAAAATAAATTATCTATTTTTTATCAATTTAAGCTTTTAGGTTAAACTGATCCATACATGCAATTTAATACTTAAAAAATGAAATATCCCTATCTCCGTCCCCGCCGCACCTTCCAAGCCCTAGCCACCACTGTTGCTGGGCCTTCTCCTCTCCCTCGTTCGCTTTCTCCCGTGCCCAGGCGACGGCCGCCGCATCGTCTTGCCCCCCTCCTCACTCGGTTTTCTACACCGGTCACGACCTCCGCGCTCTCCTAGCCTCGTGTCGCTTCGTCCCTCATTGGTGTCGTCACTCGCGGCGTGCCCCTGGCCGGACCTGTTGGCGGCTGCCTTGCAGCGGCAGCATCTGGCGAGCTCACCGGACAAGAAAGGAGGAGCCCACGACAGTCGTGGCTTTGTTGTGTGCTATTCGCCGCCGGTCATTGCTAGCGACGCTGTATTCCGAAGGGCGTATGCGCCGGATGTCTCGTAGGTTTTCGACAGTGGCGTCGGTGCCGGGCTGGGAGTGCCGCCGTCCCCTTCCAGGCCAGTTTTCTAATGCCAATTGGGCCCTCCAGTTATTATTTTCTTTTGTGTCCCGTGAACTCTATCTAGCGATGTATGCATTGCTTCCCTCGGAGACCGTGCGCATACCGGGAGTCTTCGTGGAGGGACTGTGCTGTCAGTTCCACTTGCGTGACTTTTGCTCATTGACTGGTTTATTTTCTCTCATATGAGCTTGTTCTACAGATACGCAGCCTCTGCCTTCTGGGCCATGCCCAGCTGTGTTCACTCACCTACCTACAGGCTATTCTACATTGTTGCCACTGATTTTTCACCGTTCGCTCACACACTGCCTTTTTTCTACGTCCGATTGTTCTACTGATAGGTGGGGTCATTAGATATGGGTATCATATGTTTCCCTTCGCTATTGGTGGGTATAAGTCTTCTACGTGCATATTAGATTCCTCTTGTTATCTGTCTCAGCAAGGGATGTATGAATAGGCTTATTGTCATAACTTATAAATCACAAGTAAAAAAACGTTATTAGTATATAATTAATTAAGTATTAACTATTAAAAACTTAAAAAATAAATCTATTTGATTTTTTAAGATATTTTCATATAAAATTTTTTTAAAAAACATATTATTTAAAAAACGTGTTTACGAAAATCGAGAAAATAAGCCAAATTAATAAGCCGGATCGAACGGGGCCGATCCTAATTGCCGCAACTGAAAAGTGCAAGGGCTGCCGGTGTGATCTTGCAGGTATAGTTTTTCCCCTTTTTCCTCATTCTTGCTTTTTACTTACTTCCTTGAACTTCCCTTTGTTGTTGTTTCAGATTTATGTGCTCTCACCGGTTTCTTTCTATCATGCAGCCCTGGTTGTTTGTACTGTCTGCCCGCTATCGCAGTTCTCCTTCCCCTTCATTCTTCCTGCATTCAGTTTTCTCCGTTCGTGCTATCTGTGCTTCTCGTCTTCTCCCATTGCTGTGCGCGGCCCATTCCACCTCTGTTCTTTCTTTCTAAGGTATGTGTTCCTTTTCTACTATCTTTTCCCATGCGTTTTCCTTCTCTATTACATGGCTATATAGTTTGCATGCGATGTTTATTTATTTGCTTTGTTTGGTTCTGTATTGCAGCGCTCTGAATATATTTATATGTAATTGTTTGGTATTATTTATTCCTTGGTTGCTATAATAATAGTGTTTTCTGCGTTGTTGTATACGCTCTATTCTGGGTTCTGACAGAATATATTAGGCTTTCTAGCTTCTTCCTATAACGGTCGCTGTTTGCTCCTTCCTATAACTGCCCTTTCATTTCCACTGTCTTTCGCTGTGTCCTATCCATGACCTACATTATAAGGGTCTCATTTTGGCGTCCCTCATTTTCAATTCCTAGGCTCTTCACCTTGTATGTGCTTTCTGTTTCTTCCCCTTTTCTTACGTTCTATCTTCTATTAGAGCTGGGCTTCTACCTAATCCTGGTGTTCACGCTCTAATTACTACGGGCAGTATGTTCGCCATCGAAGCCTTGTTAGTATAAATCTTGCAAGCCTAACTTAACTAGTTTGTTTTCTTTAGATTCTGTTGCATGTGCATGAGCACCAATCGTGTGGAAACCGTGCGTGTAGGAACCCGACGAGAGTAGCTCGTGACATGGCGGAACTTGCGGGCGCATGGCGCACGTTAGCGCGGTTGTGGGGATGAACGTGATCAAATCGTGAAGACGTGGGTGGCGATCCGTAGTTTTCGATTGCATATTGCATGCTTGTTTTGCTTATAATAAAAAGAGAAGAAATCACAGAAAAGCTGCAGTTTCATCGCGTCACAAACACTCTCTGTTTTGTATTTTCGGATCGTCTACGTGCGTAGTAGTGTTCGTCCGAGTTCTGACGATCGATCCGCTGGGAAAATCCTGACAAGCCTCACATGTGTCGCTGCTAAATGCAGCTGTGCACCGCTGCATGCTACCGTCCCCTTACCTATGGGAGTTTGGTTCTGATAATGTATTGCTAGCTGGAGTTGAGCTTCTCATCCCATCCTATGCAACCCCAGCTGAGGTGAAGCCAGTATTTTTCTGGGGCATAGCCTGTGATCCTCTCCCTTGTGCGCACGAGCCAGTTGCTAAAGAGGCCCTTAGGTACCTGCAACAACGATATGGTTTTGTATTTCATGACTATAATTTTCAGTCATTGATAGTGTATAGAAGAATAGCGCAGTCTGCTCTTCAGGCTGCATTGACGGCATCTGGCTGTGTTGCACACTTCAGATCAGGCCGTACACGTACCCCTCCTCATTGCAACGATGTTCTGCGCACATGTGGTTCATTGTGGTTTAATTTTTTTGTCCAAGATAGTGAGCAGCTTGGGTATCTATCCATGTAAATTGCTATGTACCATGTAGCTCTATTATTCTTTGTGTTTCACTGTGCTTCGCCCCTATGGAAACACATGTGTCTTTTACCATAGTATTTCTGTATTTGGTCTGTATCCTTAACGCAATTTATTTACTTATCCCATCTTTGTGGCACTGAACAAAGAGCACATGTTACCATCCTTCTTAGTTCTAATAGGAAGCTCTATTTGTTCCTGCTGGTTGCAAATGTTTGCCTGCACCATTCTTAGCAGCATGCTATGAATAGGGTGCGCAGGGTACGCGCTAGCCGTGAGAGACGATCTACAAATGCTTTGGTACGACAGTCAGCCATGCATGTAGAGCATGCAGTACTAGGATCAACTGAACCTGCTCGAATAGATACCAGCAAAAGGCCACGGTCATTAATGGATTTCACACCTCAGACAACTAAATTCATTAGGCAAAGGCGTTGTATGCTACGATCAAAGACATATCCTTTGCCTTGTGCGAACACTGATATCGGTATGTTGCTGTGAGTTCGTCTTATGAGTTCACTATAGTACTCTAGATTACCTTTACTTGGGTGCGAAATCATGGTTATATTTATCCATTGCAGTTCCTACAAGTCAGCGCAGCGGTAGTTCATCACGGACAAATGAGGACTATATTCAGTCCTTAAAGGGTCTGTATCATATAATAAATATTAAACAAATTCCTACACATGAAAATGAATTTCATAGCTTTGCTCAATTTGTGCATTGCAGCATGATACCCAGCAAGATCATATTACGGGCCTCCAACGTACGAATGCCCATACTATGGTGCTGTATTTTGGTGAATTTTTTGCATTTTTATATTTATTTATTAAAAGATTTGCAAAAATAGATTTTTGTTTGAAAAAATTGCAAAAATAGACTCCCACCGCCCTCCCAGAGGGCGATTTTTAAAAATCGCCCTCTGGGAGGGCGATTTGATGACGTGGCTGACGGCCATCGGGCCCCCAGCCGACGGCCGTCAGCCATTTGCGGGCGGCCCCTGGGCGACCCAAAAACCGCCCTCTCAGAGGGCGGTAAGGTGGCCGCCTGCAAAACTCGCGGGCGCGGGCATGGGGCGCGGTCGAGGACGCGGGCGCGGGCACGGGGCGCGGGGCGCGGACGCGGGCACGGACGAGGGGCGCGGGACGCGGGCGCGGGCGCGGCCGAGGGCGGAGAGGGGAACCGGCCTGCGGGCGCGCGGGGAGGGAGGCCGGCCCCCAGGGCGCATTTTGGAGACGGCCCCCTTGCCGCCCTCTGAGAGGGCGGTTTTTGGGTCACCCGGGGGCCGCCTGCAAAATGGCTGACGGCCATCGGCTGGGGGCCCGATGGCCGTCAGCCACGTCATTAAATCGCCCTCCCAGAGGGCGATTTTTAAAAATCTCCCTCTGGGAGGGCGGTGGGAGTCTATTTTTGCAATTTTTTCAAACAAAAATCTACTTTTGCAAATCTTTTAATAAATAAATATAAAAATGCAAAAATTCTATTTTGGTACCAAGAGAGAGAGAGAGAGTTAAGAGCCTTTCTACTGTTTCAAAAAGAAAGATAATTTACAATCTGTGTTGTAAAAGTGCTAAAATACAATTGCCTGCTTTGTCCTGCCCTCCTGAACCACTTGCAACATTGTTAAAATTTATTGGCGATCCACGATGCAAAAGATTTTTAAGACAAATTCGATCATATAATGCAATGTTTGCTTTTACTTCGATGGGTGCAGCTGTTCATAAATCAATTAATATTGGAAATGCGCCTTATGTGTTCAAAATTAATGGTGTCGTGCACCACAGAATTGGAACCCTTCTGCCATCACACGGCTTGCCCCCTAAGTTTGCACAGCTTTATATCTATGATCCACACAACGAAGTTCAGAATCGATTAAATATTTTTGAAAATGATGGTGATAATTTAGATAACCCAGATCCTGAAATAGTTACTGCCCTCTCATCTATGCTTGAAAATGAAAACAATTTTGTTCAAACTTTTAAATATGCTAGAGAGCGTCTCTCTCAACATGGAGACCTGAAATTAACTCTACGACTTTTAGGGTGCAATGCTAAAGATGATGTCCAATACAATTTACCAACCAGTGCTGAGATTGCTGCTATAATCGTGGGTGATTTTTCAGCGAAGGAATACAAATATGATGTGCTTGTGCATGATAGAGATCACGGACGCACCCTGCGTCATGTGTGTTCGTTGCATTCATCATATATGGCTTTGCAATACCCTTTGCTATTCCCATCTGGTGAACAAGGATTTCATCTTTGTAGTGGCCAACACTCTAGCCAGATTGACTTTGTCCTCACAAGAAGAGAGGATAAACAAGCATGCTTGGATTGTAAGGTAATACCTGGAGAGTGTGTGGTTTCTCAACATAAGCTTTTGGTGGCTGACTTGCGCTTCCAGATGTGCGTTCGTAGGGACAAACAAGCTAAGATTGCAAAAACGAAGTGGTGGAAATTGAAAGGAGAGTCGGCAGAGGTTTTTAAGAAAAGGGTTATCGAAGAGGGCCCTTGGGATGGAGAAGACGACGCAAACAACATGTGGAAGAAGATGGCAACATGCATCCGGGAGGTGGCTTCAGAGGTGGTTGGAGTGACTAAAGGGAGTGGATGCGAACCTAGAGATACTTGGTGGTGGAATGAGGGCGTCCAAAAGGCTATTAAGGAGAAGAAAGAATGTTATAGGCGTTTATACCATGATAGGAGTGCGGACAATATAGAGAAGTATAAGATGGCAAAGAAGGCAGCAAAGCATGCTGTGAGTGAGGCAAAAGGGCGGGCTTACGAAGGTCTATACCAACGATTGGGTACAAAGGAAGGAGAGAAGGACATCTATAGGATGGCTAGGGTTCGCGAAAGGAAGACGAGGGACCTCAACCAAGTTAAGTGCATTAGGGGACGAGAGGGAGCAGCTTTTGGTAAAGGAGGATGAGATCAAACACAGATGGCAAGAGTATTTTGACAAGTTGTTCAATGGTGAGAACGGGAACACAACCGTTCAGTTAGATGACTCTTTTGATGACACCAATAGGCGCTTTGTGCGGAGGATCCAAGAATCAGAAGTCAGAGAGGCGTTGAAAAGGATGAAAGGGGGTAAGGCAATGGGTCCTGATGGTATCCCAATCGAGGGTGTGGAGATGCCTAGGGGATATAGCTATAGTATGGCTAACCGAGTTGTTCAACAACATTTTTCGGTCAAACAGGATGCCTGATGATTGGAGGAGGAGTATATTGGTACCGATCTATAAGAATAAGGGAGACATTCAAAGTTGCACTAATTATCGAGGAATTAAGTTGATGAGCCATACGATGAAGCTATGGGAGCGAGTAATCGAGCATCGCCTAAGAGGAGTGACGCGGGTCTCTATGAACCAATTTAGTTTCATGCCCGAAAGGTCAACCATAGAAGCAATTTTCTTAGTAAGACAAGTTATGGAGCGGTATAGGGAGCAGAAGAAGGACCTACACATGGTTTTTATTGACTTGGAGAAGGCCTACGATAAGATACCAAGGAATGTTATGTGGTGGGCATTGGACAAACATAAAGTTCCAACAAAGTACGTTTCCCTCATTAAGGACATGTACAACAATGTTGTGACTAGTGTTCGAACAAGTGATGGTGACACATGTGACTTCCCGATCAAGATAGGACTACATCAAGGGTCAGCTTTGAAGCCCCTATCTTTTGCCTTGGTGATGGATGAGGTCACAAGGGACATACAAGGGATGTCCCTTGGTGTATGCTTTTCGCGGACGATGTAGTGTTAGTTGATGAAAGCCGAGCGGGAGTAAATAGGAAACTAGAGTTGTGGCGGCAGACTCTAGAGTCCAAAGGTTTTAGGCTCAGCAGAACTAAAACCGAATATATGGCATGTGACTTCGGCACTGCTAGACATGAGGAGAGGGGTGTTAGTTTGGATGGTCAAATAGTGCCCAAGAAGGATACCTTTCGATATTTGGGATCAATGCTACAGAGAGATGGGGATATCGATGAAGATGTTAGCCATAGAATCAAAGCGGGGTGGATGAAAGTGGCGTCAATCATCAGGTTATTCTCTGTGACAAGAGGGTACCACAGAAGCTAAAAGGCAAGTTCTATAGAACAGCAATTAGACCGGCAATGTTGTATGGTGCAGAATGTTGGCCTACAAAAAGACGGCATGTTCAGCAGTTAAGTGTTGCGGAAATGCGTATGCTGCGTTGGATTTGTGGTCATACAAGAATGGATCGAGTCCGGAACGATGATATACGTGATAGGCTAGGGGTAGCACCAATTGAAGAGAAGCTTGTCCAACACCGGTTGAGATGGTTTGGACATGTCCAGCGGAGACCTCCAGAGGCACCAGTGCATAGTGGAATCCTAAGGCGCGACAGTGATATTAGGAGAGGGCAGGGGAAGGCCAAAATTGACATGGGAGGAGGCAATAAAAAGGGACTTGAAAGGATGGAATATACCCAAAGATTTATCTTTGAATAGGTGTGCTTGGAAAGCAGCCATTTATGTGCCTGAACCTTGATCTGCAGCTTCTATTGGGTTTCAACTCTAGCCTACCCCAACTTGCTTGGGATTGAAAGGCTTTGTTGTTGTTGTTGTTGTTGTTGTTGAACAAGGATTTCATCTAGGCATTAAATACAACAATTATGATGGGACTGGTCAAAAGTATGTTACAATGTTGGAATATTATAGACATAGAATACACTATAGATTAAATGAGCCTAATCCTTTCACTTGCTATGGTCGACTCAGTGATCAAGCTGTTGTTGATGTATATTCTACAATCGACGCTAATAGGCTATAGTACATAATTGATCATCAGGATGACATACGTGCTGAATCTGTAGAAGGAATTGTAGATGCGACTGATAGAGGAATAACTAATGGGGATTCTGTTGGCAAACGTCAAATACTTCCTGCTAGTTTCACTGGAGTCAGGAGATATATAGTAATGAATTATCAGGATACAATGGCGATTTGCCGTGTCTATGGCTCGCCAGATATATTTGTGACATACACATGTAATTCAAAATGGCAAGAAATAGCTGAGGCAATTCGATTTGTGTGGATACCCTGAAAGTGCATTATGGAGAGTACTTACTATGACAACGCAAAATATCTAGATGGATGGGATCTCGAATCAAAACCAAATAAGTGCAGTAACCATCCATCCTCATCGCAGCCTTGCTATAATATTTACCCATTCATAATATAAATCTAAAGCGCCGAATTCAGAAATAAGGAGATATTTGGAGAGTTGATTTACCAGTCCGAAACGGCGAAGTGTGCCCGTCAAACCACACGAAGGTGGCGACCAAACACGATACACATTTCTGAGGACATGGTCTATGGTTGAATCAATATCCATGCATCTCATCATTTCTAAATTCTTACTAGTGTGTGACTAGCCTAGGAAAGCTCTAGTCCCACACGTTCATCTTAGCAATTGATAAACACCATAAGTACTCTAAAACATGGATAAAAGAGCAGCAGGGTTATATGTATTATATAGAGGGTTCACACATCCTAATTCATCTCAGAGTAGCACAAAAGATAACAGCGTAAATATAAACATAAAGGATAAAACCACAGGGCAACCGACTGGGGATAGAGCTTAACTCTAACTACGCATTATCCTCGCCACACTCGGTGGGATAATAGTAGACCACACCAACATCGTTGTTATCCTCACCTGAAAATAAGCAGCGTGAGTACGAATGGTACTCAGCTAGATTTACACAATATTAGTAATACAAAGGAGTAATGCTGATCTCTACATCAAGGAATATGACTATGTTGATCTGGTTTTGCATAAAGCTAAGTTTATTGAGTAAAATAATAACTTGAAACTATAAGCGTTTGCGAAAGAATAGCAATCTGAAATTTCAGGACATCAAGTAATATGTTCTGAAAAAGAGGTGAAACTGAGCACAATCCTGTGCTCTAACATCAACAATGGGCCACCATTATCCAAATAAATATGCTACACAAGCATATCATCTTTCATGGCTAAAACCAAGCCATATTTAACATCAAAGCCTCTTATATAAACCCATCCATCCATGACTATGCTAAGTCATAATATAACCACACAATCCCATAACCACATATCCCAAGTTGGATGCTAACATAGACTGACTAGCACATCAAACGGTCGTCCTGTAACCGTGGACACGGCTATTCGAATAGTTCTTACTCTGATCAGAGGTGTACATCTTTACCCACATGATGTGATAGAAGCCAAATGGCTATACTCTAGTTTGATCCATACCCGTCGGTACCCACACTCTACACATTGAGTGCGGACTAGAGGTCACAACAAAACCTTTCCCACGCTTAGCTCCAACCACCTAAACCACGTCTGGGCTCCCGACGACTTAGCCCCACACACAGGGTGACTAAGGCGGGCTCACTGTCGCGGGAGGCACCTCCGGCCAAAACCAGGCGCGCTCGTGGCCCTCCAAAGGAAAGACCATCCTCACGACTGACGGACGGGCGTAGATGGCCACAGCCTCCCGTGCTATTGAGTCAAGCCGTCCCATTCCCGGCGTGTGGAAGTACGTAGGGTGCTTGAATGGACGTCAATATGTTCGGTCCTTAACGACCCAGATGGAGCTACATGCATCGGGGAAACACCATCCCGTCATCGCCCTATCATCCGTCCAAGTCAAACATATTCTTAATTATAAATCAGAAGTTATTCTTTTCAGATTTTAACCCATCCATTTGTATTAAACTAGTTTTGAACCGATAGCTCCATCTATCGGATTTTTCTAAGTCTAGAAATAAGCATGGCAAGCATTCGATAAAATAAAAGTATCCCAAAGTCCTTAACCAGAGGTGACAAGGTAAAAACATGGAATCAACAACCAAGGAATGAAAATGCATACAATTGGGCAATATTGACTCTACCCGTTTTCCCATTTTAAATAGACTAAAACATGCATATAGCTATTGTTTTTGCAAACAAATCAATTTATTGAAGACATATGTTCAATATGCTTAGATGCTTGCCTTGCTGCTGCGATGGTTCACACTCAACTTCTAGTTCTTGCTCCTTGTACTCCGAATTGTCTGAATATACCGATAAAAGGCGAATATGCAAATAAGAACCAATTAAATATGTCTATGCAAAATGATCAATTAATTATGAGATAAATACAATATGTATTTAACATTTTAAAGTGAATTTTAGTGAAAGAATCATTTCAAAATCTTTTACGGTTTATGAGTTACAAAAATAACAAGATAGGAAGGCTGAAAATGGCAGTTTTATAGTTATTTATATTGTAACCTTAAGTTATTATATTTGACTGACATTTTCTATTAAGATCTCAAGAAGGCATGTATTTTTTACATAAAAGAGTATAACCTACTGGTTCCAACAAAATTTGGTTCACTGGATTTTGATTTAAAATGATTTAGTTGTGAATTTTACAAGTTTATCAAAAAGAAGTGTTAGAAAATACTTAGGCCTATTTTAGGAGGTAGTTTTGTCAAATAAAAATTGTCCACAGTAAAGGTTACAACTTTCTGAGTTAAACAAAAGTGCTTTCATATTTTTAGCAGTTAGGATGAATTTTCTAGAAATTTATAAACTTCTAGGTTATAAAGAGGTATATAATATATATTTCCAGCTTTAGAGAAAAATTCTACACAGAAGTTCTCACTTTTTATTTTACAACATTAAAGAGAACATTTTTATGAATCCATAGAAATTTGGTTCACCTCAAAAGGAGTTATAAAGGATTTCCTAGAAATATTCCAAGTTCCTAGGCACAAAATAAGTTACTTTTGCTTCATAATATTTTAGAGATATTTTTTGTACAGAAGTGGTCCTATTTTATTTCATAGTATTAAAGTTTACAAATTTACAGAACTAACAAAATTGGTTTCACTCAAAAAGGAGTTAAAATGAAATAGTTATGGATTTTCAAAGTTTGACCATTTTTTTGTTGTAAATTAAATCCCTTAATCATTTTCCTAAATCTTTCTTCTTTTCTCTTTTCCTCCCAGCCCGGGCCCACCTGTCTGCGGCACAGAACAGAGGAGGCGCAGGATGGCTGGGCCGCCGGCTCTGTTTGCTGGCGCCGGTGGCGAACGGCGGCTCGGCTGAAGATGTAGCCAAAAGGGAAAAGGTAGCCGGGGTCCCTGCGAATCTGATGGTGCTTGCAACTTCACCAGTGATGGACAGTAGCTCGCCGGCGGCGAGCTCGAGCGGCGGCTACGTTCGGGTCGCACGTGGATGTGTCAAAGCAGCCACAAACCGAGCCGGGAAAAGCATGGAACAGGTGCTACGGGTCATGAGGAGACTCACCATGCTCCGGGATAGGCTAGGCGAGCTCGCGCGTGGCCCGGCGACGATGGAGTACTCCCAGCGGCGACAAAAACCTTCGGGTTCACGTCGTCGGCCTTCTCCCGGGGTACTGCGACGAGGCTGAGGTGCCGAAAAGGTTAGAGACCACCTAGAGATGGTCTCAGCGCGAGGAATCGGATGGAGGCTAAGCAGGGAGGATGAATCAATGGCGGCGGCGACTTGACCGGAGGAAATGAAGACAACGTCGATCTCCTGGTACACGGTGTTGTAGTCCGATTGGTGCAGGCTAGCGTCTCCTGGGATTAAGGCGATGCTGGCGGCGAGGTGCTTCGGGCTGGGATCGCTGGAGCTCGCCGGAACGGCAACAACCCGAGCGGCAGCAGTTCTGCAGTGCCGAGAGCAAGGACGGTGGCGGCACGGTGACTTTGGCCAGCGATCCTAAGGCTGTCGAGTACAAAAATGGAACGATTAGAAGGTGTACAGCATGTTCTGGCAGAGGGAAGAGGATGGAGTTCACCAGAGCAAGCTCGAGCTCAACTGAACACCTTTGGCAGAGGAAAAGATGAGCTTGCCGGTGGTGATCTTTGAGGATTTTCTTGGTTTTCTCGGTGGGAACGTGGAGAGGAAGAAGAGGAGTGATGGCTGGCGAACTTTGAGGCGAAATAGCCGAGGTCTCCTAGGGTTGTGCTGTCCAAGGTGCTCTGTGTACTGTGAGAGAGAGGAAGAAGGAGGCAGTGACACATCTAGCATGCAGTTGCTGAGTTGCTCCAGCTCCACAGTGTTCTTGGTGGGTCCCACATGTAAGAGAATATTGTTTCACACATTTTTGGTTAGGCTTAGGCTATAACTAGTGGGTCCTAGAAGTGAAATCCTAGGAAGAGGAGAGGAGTATGAGTAGCAGTTGGGTGAAACACACTGTCCCAAGACTTGCAGAGGCTTACAGGTGGGCCAGGTCTTGTGGGGTTCACCTGGAAGTGAGAAATGAGAGGAGAATTCTCTAGAGACTGTGTGGTGAGCTATCCAACATGCAGTCTTTGTATTACTGTTTTACTAGGTTAATGAGGAGCATAAATTATGGGAAAATTACTGGAGGTAGGGAAAGATGTGTTTAACCTGCTGACCAAAATTCGTGGTTATAAGTGGTCTGGTTAATCTTTGGTGAAATTGCAAAGTAGGCATAATGATCCAGTTTTCTGCAGTGTAATTTATGTCCCTAGGGCTTTGCTCTTCTTATTTTATGTGATTTATTTGGGAATTAAATTGAGCCAAAATTACTGGTGGTAGGGCTTTTGTTTACACATCTATTGGTAGAATTGCACTGCCTAATTAATCTTCATTTTTATTTGGTGAATTTTAGAAGTGTACCCATTCATTTTTAGCTAGCTCCCTAGTCTAGCTGATTTGAGGGATTTTATTTAAGTACTTGCTGAAGTGATAAAATCATGTAAAATTTACAGTGGATTAATTATGTGGGATAGTGTTTATAGGAATTTTTCCATGATTTTATGTTTGACCAATCATTTTTAGAAATTCCTTAGGCTATACAAATGCATATGCATCCTATTATGAAAATGCACTTTTTAGTAGTGTTTTGTTTTTGCCGATTTAGGGTATTATTATTACAAATTTTAACTTGCATGAAGTGACAATGCAAAAGTTTAAATTGCGCACTCTAATGACAGTAGGACATAATACTAATTACCTGAAATTAAATCTAGGGCTATGATAATTTGAGCCTGGTCAACAACCATCAGTTAGAGCTGATATTATAGTTCGAGTGTTTAACATGAAAAGTTAATGACTTTATCACTGATATTAGGGAAGGGAGAACATTTGGTAAAGTGCTAGCAGGTAGTACAATAGATTCGCTTTTCATATAAGTATCTTTTTGCATATCTTTTTGATCCTTGCTTGTCTTAAATTGCGTTAGTACTATACACCACTGAATTCCAGAAACGTGGCCTGCTGCACATAAATTGCTTGTATTGGCTTGCAGCATCCACTACAGAGGTTTCAGCATCTGTTATAGATGGTTTCATTTCCGCTGAAATACCAGACGATGACACTGATCGACTAGGATACAAATTAGTAAGCGAATTCACGATGCATGGTCCTTGTGGTGATGCGAACAAGAGTTGTCCTTGCATGAAAAATGATAAATGCTCAAAACATTATCCTAAAGATTTCCAAGATGAAACTATTATTGATGAATCTGGCTTTGCGATTTATAGATGACGAAATACTGGTCGAACCATTATCAAAAATGGCATTCCCTTGGATAATAGATCAGTTGTCCCATACAATATGGGTTTGCTTAAAACATATGAGGCACATATAAATGTTGAGTGGTGTAACAAATCAAACTTGATAAAATACTTATTCAAGTACATTACAAAAGGGCATGATCGTGTGAAGGTATATTTCGAAACAACTGCTCCAACAGGAAACATCTCACCAAATCATGACCTAGCCCCGCCTAATGAAATACTAGAATATATGGATGCTAGATTTCTTTCAACATGTGAGGCGCTTCATCGAATATTTGAATTCGACATACATTATAGAGTCCCACCAGTTGAATGATTAGCAGTCCATTTACCTGGTAAGAACTATGTTAGGTATGAGAAAGGCTCTGATCTGCGAGCAGTCCTTAATAGCCCTACTGCAAAGCGTTCAATGCTAATTGAGTGGTTCGAGGCTAATAAAAAATACACGAGTGCTCATTCATCAACATATTGTGAATTTCCAAAGGAATGGTCATGGGAACCATCATCTAGGACTTGGCGGCGACAAACACCTGCTCCTAAAATTGGTAGAATGTATTATGTGCACCCAACCTCTGGCGAGCTTTACTACCTATGAATGCTGCTCATGATAGTTAAAGGTGCAAAAAGCTATGCTGATATACGCACGTACAATGACATTGTTTATAGCACGTATAGAAAAGCATGTGAGGCAAGAGGGCTTCTCGAAGGAGATAATGAATGGTATCTTCTTTTTGATGAAGCTATTGTATGTGCGTCTTCACGACAACTTAGGCAACTATTTGTGACTGTTGTTCTCTATTGCTCGGTTAGTAATGTACGCTCATTGTTTGACAAATATTGGCTACATATGACAGATGATATCCATAATAGGCTAAAAAGAACATTAAATAACCCACAATGCATTATTCCACACGACCACTTATTAAATCTACTGCTGCATGAGCTCACAACTGTTTTTGCAAACAGTGGCGGGAGCATACACGATTTTCATTTACCAATTCCAATTTTTGCTCCACAGATCCCTGTTGGTAATAGATTAATTGATGAAGAGCTAGCAACTGATTCTTTATTGATGTCTATGCATGCAGATTCTTTAATAGCACAGTTAAATACTGACCAAAATTTTTTTTCGAATCCATAGCTTCTCGTGTTGATTCTAATTGCCCTGGCTTTTTGTTTGTGTGTGGACATGGTGGAACTGGAAAGATATTTCTATGGAATACTATCATTGCAAAATTTAGATCACAAAATAAAATTGTGCTTGCTGTGGCATCGTCAGGAGTAGCATCTCTGCTTCTGCCTAGAGGCAGAACATCTTATTCACGATTTAAAATACCAATTGACATTGATGAATCAAGCATTTGTAACATAAAACGAGGAACCATGCTTGTTGGCCCTCTAATTGAGACTGCGCTTATTATATGGGACGAAGCTCTAATGACACATAGACGTTGTTTGGAAGTATTGGATCGTATATTGCATGATATCCTTTCTAAGACCTCTCCTTCAAATTCTATTGTACCTTTTGGAGGAAACCATATTGTCCTAGGTGGTGACTTCAGACAACTATTGCCGGTTGTGCCGAAAGGCTCACATTCTGCTGTTATCAATGCATCTATTACCAACTCTCATTTATGGAAACATGTTACTGTCCTAACTATGAACTTAAACATGAGGCTACTTAGCACAACTGTACCAGAATCTCAGAGAAATGAAAGAATCTCAGAGAAATGAACTACATGACTTTACTGAATAGACTCTAGCTGTTGGTAACAGAGCTTTGCCTATGTTTCCCAAACAAGGCGAAATATGCCCTTCATGGATCACAATTCCAGATGATTTACTCATTATGACTGACAGCGAAAAAAATACCCGCAATAGTTTGAGGTATATTCTGATTTCCTTGCGTTGTACAAAGATCCCGAGTACTAGCCTCTCGTGCCATCGATTGTCCTAACAATGCAACACTTGATGTAAATGATTATATTATTGGTTTGGTCCCAGGTCATCCAAGAATATATTTAAGCTGTGACACAATATCGAAATGCTCTGAACAGATTCTAGATTTTGATTTACTATACCCACATGAATTCCTTAACTCAATAAATACTACTAACTTTCCACACATAGGCTTCTTCTTAAACAAGGTGTTGTTGTTATGCTCCTCCGAAACTAGAATCAATCCATGGAACTCTGCAATGAAACAAGATTACTGCATTAGGTGAAAGAATTTTGCAATGCATTATACTTACTTGATCTAACATTGACGAAACTGTTTATATACCAAGAATCACACTTACCACAACAAAAATGAAATGGCCATTTACATTACAAAGAAGACAATTTCCTATACGAGTTTGCTATGCAATGACTATCAATAAAAGCTAAGGGCAAACACTTCAGCGAGTTGGTGTGTATCTAAAAACACCTGTCTTCACACATGGCCAGCTTTATGTTGCTATTTCAAGAGCAACATCCAGATCAGGGCTAAAGATACTAATAGAAAATGATGATGGATCATGTGGGAACTAGACAAGAAATGTTGTTTACACTGAGATACTTTCTGATATGCTGTCAACGGTGCTGTTCTCAATGCTTTTTTATATAGTATGCTTGCTTTCCACACCGATGTATTAGTATAACAGTGTCAATTGTGCCTTTTTGCAGGCTCCGCCGCTGCATAGCTAGCGTTTGATACCGCAGTGATCAATGCATACTCATTTTGTACATACATTTTGCGATATATACTCCTGTTTCATACCTACATACACTATATATACTACAGCGTACTAGTTACTACGCTTCATGATACTATGTATTCTTCTTCTGAGCGTTTTCTTTATACACATTAATACTATACCCTTTCATATCCTAAAATATTGAAATGCTTTTTTGCAGGTCACAGATGGCGCACGTACTAATTTCAGAGCTTTCATTTGGTGATTCAAATAAAAGAATTCAAGCACAGGTTTCTAGGTTGTGGGACTTCTCTGATATTAACGATGCTACAAACATATTCGATACTAACCTTATCTTACTTGATGAAAAGGTAATAGTATACCTCATATACACCTCAGTCTGTATTAAAGCTAGCATATTACATATGTATTCTTTACACCATCTATCTTAACATTGTCTAGGGCAATCGCATCCATGCTCAAATTTATCCACCTGCAATACAACGCTTGAAGCCTCTTCTGTAGGAAGGAAAGGTTTACTTTATTGACTCCTTTCGTGTGAAAAATGCAAACAAATCATATAGACCAGTTGCAAATCCCCTAATAATTACCTTCACCAAATGGACAAGCTTTGAAGAATGTATTGAAGTTCCTGCTGATTTCCCTGGTATAACATTTTCACTAAGACCTTTTGAAGAAATTCCTTCTCTTGTGTACAAGAATCAGTTCTTAGTTGGTATGATATACTACCACTGTCTTGCTACTGTTATATATGTCATTATCATTACCGCATTGTTCACTGATAATGCATTCCATTGGCCCAGATATTATGGGTGTCATTACCAAGATCAGAGCTACAGCTACCATGCGTCCCAAATCAAGCAACACAGATAGTTTAAAAAGAACCCTACAAATTAGTAATGGAAGGTTAGTTGTTCACATTCTGATCTATTTCTTTAGTATATCAGTTTTCATTATACTCTAATGTTTGTGCTAACCATGCCACAAAAGTATTAATGTTGAATGATATATTCCAATAATATCTCCACCACCAATTTTACTACATACAAATATAGCAATTCAACGCTGCCTGTGACGCTTTGGGGAGAAGGAGCCACTGAATTCGATGCTGACAGCATACATTCTGCTGGGCAAACTAAGCCTCAGATTATTGTATTTGTTGGAGCACTTGTCAAAGATTACAAAGACATAGGTATATTATTACGTACCTATTATCTTCCTATTACTGTACTATGCACCACATGAGACAAACTTATGTATATATTGCTACTGCTACATACAGGCCTAACAGTATCTGGCAGTTCATCATGCAAATGGTATCTCAACCTTGATATTCCTGATGTCCTTGAATTAAAAGAAAGGTACTATTATTGGCCCTCCTTTCAATACACACACACACACGGCAATGCACTTAACTTATGTCCTTGCTTCATGAACAAATTTTAAATACATTTTGTATATGCAGTCTTGGTACAAACTTTCACCCAATCGGTTGGGTTGATAGCTCTACAACATGATTCACCCAAGATATTCCTGAGGAAAAGACCATACAAGAAATTCTTGCTATCAATCCTCACAAGTGCAAGGTCTGTACTAACTAGCAATAACCTGCTTATTTTTTTCCTACCTCATTCCAAGAACACTACAACATAAGCTAAAACAGTTTCTTCTGCAGGGAGCACGTTTTATAGCCAATGTGACCGTTAGAAAGATATGCAATGAAAATTCCTGGTGGTATAATTCGTGTAATCGATGCTACAAGACCTCAAAGCCATATGGTCATAGTTATAAATGCTCCAGTTACTCCTATATTGGAATACCAACTCCAAGGTTACAATCACAACACAACCCTTATTTAACACATCTTTGAATTTAAATCAACCATTGCTATACCATTTTTTATTATATATGCAGATACAAGTATGTGGTTATAGCTAGGGATAACACTGGGGACACTACATTCATTCTCTTTGGAAAAACTGCACAGCGGCACTTGCGCAAGTCGGTTGAAACCATGATTGAAGAAAATCCCCCTGAAAAAGACTTTATCCCAGATGAAATCATGGCTCTTGTTGAATAAACCTTTGTATGGAATGTGAGCTATACAAGGGACACTGTCGCGAGAAGTGAAGAATCCCGTTAATAGCATTGTATCATGTGGTGTTCCAAACCAACCCGCGCTGCTTATGCCCACAGCTACTTCGGAAGCAACATCAGCCACTATATCAGCAAGCTCAAGCAGTTCTAAGCAAACACCGCCAACGGTAACTGAAACTACCATTGTATCCCAGATACCACCAAAGGCAAAACAATCCACCTCAGCAGACCTTAGCCCATCCACACTAGTTAAACGATATATCAGCCCTTCAATAGATAATACACCAACTAGCAAACTTGCTGCGTCAGGATCTGCTAAGAAGAAACATGTTGTCTCAGTCTGCCCTATGCTATATCAACCTTCACAAACCATCTCTCATGATAAGGTATCTATTTTGTCACTCACACTCATACATATCATCTATTTCCCTATAATATATGTACTCTAATTTATTCCTGCGTTTTGCAAGGCAAAAAGTACAGTACAGCCTGAGCAAAACACATCAGATAATCCATCTTCTGCTGCAGCTATATCTTCTGATTCCCACCATAAGGTACTAATACTTACTCTGTTATCACTCAAAATAGTAAATACTAACTTATTTACTTACCTTGCAAGACAAAAGCAGTAGAAATTACTTCAGATGATACCCAACCTAAGAACCCTTCCCTGTTTGCAAAAAACGCAACAAAGAAAAGGTGCTGATAACAATATAAATCACAGTTCACCATTACATTTTTCTCAGCATCTAATAACAACTTTATATTAAACAGAGCAAGATCTCCAGCTACAACTCCAGTAGCCAAAAAACTATTCAATCAAGACAGCCAAAGCAAGCAAAATGACAGGTCAGCTAGTGAACATCTATTTTCCTCTTATGTGTCAAAAATAAGGATATTACCTTTACTGCACAAACTGACAGAACTTTGCTTTCGTCCATCAGTGACTAAACCAGTTCTACAGGCTTCTACATGCAGCGAGGAAAGAAGCATTTTGGTACTGTGTACAAAATCTATCAGTAGCATCAGAAGAAGCACCGCAACCTTGTTGCATGAACAAAAATATAAGTACAGCCTTTTGTTTTGGACCTATAGATCTCATTTCTCACTGTAAATTACCCCTGTTATCTCTATCCTGGACGCCACTATCTATCATCTAGCACTGTTATCAAACTACTACCTGCTACTACCCATGATTGACCAGATCATCATATTATGTTCATCTTTCTATATATAATTATGAACAAATCCTCAGAACTCTTATGTAATATTTCTGCCAGCGTTGAGCCAACGCCTTACATATTGAATCCTACTATCTCAATCTTCATAGCATTTCTCTATCCATGCAAATCCATTATATACTCTGTATCAATCATCAACCATTAGCTTCACTGCTAAACATACCATCTAATATTGTTCATCATATCATTGTCTTTCTCTGAAAAAATTCATTGGACCTCCACGTTTATTTTCCGTTTTGATGATTGGTGTGGCTTGGCTGCTGCCGCGCGCAACGTGCGCGTCGTCCCTAGTGTAGCATCAATTACACATTTTTTATACAAAAGCTTCAATAATATATGGGTAGACACTAGACACATTCACCCTGACTGGTATAGGAACAAACAAGCTGCTAGTCCATGGTGTAATTAATATCTTTGTTTAGAATATTTTGTTAGCTCCTGCGCGCGCCCAGGCCCTCGCCCCGGGACCTCGTCCGTTCCCGGGCCCTTGCCCCGGGACCTCTTCCGCACCCGGGCCCTTTGCCCCGGGACCTCGTCCGCACCCCGCGTCCGCTCCCGGGCCCCTTGCCCGGATCCTCGCCCGCGTACCCGCGCCTGCGTAGCGAGAGGCAGAGAGAAAGAAAACGGAGAGATGCGATTTTGTGCCACCCCGACTTAGCAGCGTTTTCTGATGCATTTGATCAACTTATATACAATGCAAACCATGCCTCAGAGACCTCCCTACTGGATCGTGTCATCCCACGACCGGCGGTGCTCCTCGCCATGCAACTAGTGCACGTCCGCCATGCCTCCCGACTGAGCTGCGCCACTACGGCCGAAGGTATGCGCACGTCGCTCCCTAGGACTCGGATGAACTCCCGCATGAACGCAGCGTGCGTCAGAGCCACGATATATGCGCACGATCACCACAACGGAATCGTGTGCTAGGAAATTGGAGAGTGGAGCAGAAATAGGAGATGGCGCTAGGATTAATCTCAACATTTTCCCCCCTAATTCTTGTCGCCATTACCAGTGAGCTTGGCGATGCCGATCCTCTGACAAAGTTCCTGGAATCGAACACGGCCAAGCGGCTTCGTCAATACATCCGCCAGCTGCTCCTCCGTACGAATGTAGTTGATAACAATCTTCCCGTCCTCGACGCACTCCCAGATGAAATGATATCGAGTATCAATGTGTTTGCTCCGGTCATGGAAGACGGGGTTCTTCGTCATTGCAATGGCGGACTTGTTGTCCACCTTGATCTCCGGCGTCCCGGACTCCGAATCACTCAGATCACTCAAGAGCCGAGTTAGCCAGATTGCTTGACAGGTGGCGGCTGTCACGGCGATGTACTCGGCTTCGCACGAAGATAGTGCTACCACCTTCTGCTTCGCCGATTGCCACGAGATGGGACTAGACCCGAGGAAGAAGAGGATGTCGCTGGTGCTCCTGCGCGTATCCAGGTCACCAGCCATGTCGCTATCGCTGTAGCCATGGAGAGTTGGCCGGTCTTCTTCCTCCCGGGAATAGTGGACACCATGGTGTCGTGTTCCGGCGATGTACCTGAGAACGTGCTTGACCACAGCTTGATGATCCTCGTGCGGCTCCTCCATGAATCGGCTCAAGTAGCCCACCGCGTAGGCAATGTCCGGCCGCGTGTTCACTAGGTAGCGCAGCCCCCCGATGATGCTGCGATACTCCGTCGCATTCACCAGGGGACAAGTGCTCGCCTTGCTCAGCTTCAGCCGCGCCTCCATCGGTGTGACACAAGGGTTGCAATCCCCCATGCCGCTCCTGTCGAGCAGCTTGCCGGCGTACGCCGCCTGGCAGAGTGTGATGCCTGTCTTCCCCTGTTTCACCTCGAGACCAAGATAATAAGAGAGAAGCCCGAGATCACTCATCTTGAAAAGCGTACACATCTCCTTTTTGAACTCGGCGATGTTGGCGTCGCTCGCACCGGTGATGATCAAGTCGTCAACATAGACGCCCACGATCAGCTTCGAGCCGCCCTTGCTGCGCGTGTACACAGCGTGTTCGGTGATGCTCCTCTGGAAACCAAGCGACATAAGGCTGTCGTCAAGCTTGGCATTCCAGGCCCTGGGTGCTTGGCGTAGTCCGTACAACGCCTTACGAAGCCGGTACACCTTATGCTCCTGCCTGTCGATGGCGAAGCCCTGCGGTTGCTGTACATAGACCTCCTCGGTGAGCTCCCCGTTCAGGAACGCGCTTTTGACATCCATGTGATGGACACTCCAGCCGGCGTGGGCCGCGACGGTGAGCAGGAGTCGCACGGACTCCATGCGTGCAATCGGCGCGAAGACCTCCTCATAATCAATCCCGGCCTTCTGGACGTAGCCCTTGGCGACGAGGCGCGCTTTGTGCTTGACAATGGCGCCGTGCTCGTCACGCTTTACCTTATACACCCATTTGAGCCCGATCGGGCGTTGGGACGGCGGTGGGTCGACGAGATCCCAAGTTCTGTTGTCGTTGATGGAGTCCATCTCCTCCATCATGGCGCGTCGCTAGCTGTGATGCTGCTCCGCCTCCCTAAAAGAAGACGGCTCCTCGGCGGACACGAAGTACAGTTCGCCGGCGTCCAGCTCGCGAGGTGCGAGGCCCGGCGCAGGTGCTTGTCCGAGGATGTTGTCGACGGCGCGGTACCGCAGTGGTGCATCATCATGGTCGACGTCCAGGGTGTCGCTGAAGTTGCTTGGGGGCGCCACGGACTCTAGCAGCGTCGCGGGCGTGTCCGGTGTTGCGCCCGTCGGCGTGACGGGCACGGATGATGGTGGCGGCGTGGATGTTGCCGCGAGTGTCGGCATCGGGGATAGTGTGCCTGTCGTCGACGAGCCTCCTTGGTTCGGCCCTGGGGCCGTGACACCGATCGACGCCACCGTGTAGTCCACGGTGAAATCCATGGCGTTGTCCGCATTCTCGCCGCCTCCTCAAGTGGCCCAGTCCCAGCTGGCCGCCTCGTCGAACACAGCGTCCCGAGTAACATGGACGCGCTTGGTGCTGGGGTCATACACTCGGTATGCCTTGGATCCAGCCTCGTATCCCAAGAAAATCATTGGCGAGCTCCTGTCGTCGAGTTTTTTCAGATTCGGCTTGGTGTTCTTCATGTGCGCGATGCAGCCGAATGTGCACAAGAAGTGAACCGCTGGTTTGGTGCTGTGCCAGGCCTCATACGGCGTCTTACCGTCGAGGCAGCGTGTCGGAGAACGGTTGAGGAGGAAGACCGCCGTCGAGACGGCCTCTCCCCAGAAGCGCCCCGGTAGCCCCTTCGCCTTCATCATGGAGCGAGCCATGGCGACCACCGTTTGGTTGCGGCGCTCAACGATGCCGTTCTGCTGCGGGGAGTAGGGCGCGGTGAGGTGGCGTTGTACGCCACGTTCCGCGCAATAGGCAGCAAATTCGACGGAGATGAACTCTCCACCGCGGTCGGTGCGCAATACCTTGAGCTTCTGCCCGGACTCCAGCTCGGCCATGGCTTGGAAGCGCTTGATCGCCGCCGGGGCCTGGTCCTTGCTCGCCAGGAGAGTGAACCACATGAAGCGGCTCACGTCATCGACTAGCAGCAGGAAATAGCAATTTCCGCTTGGCGTCGCGGGCGTGATCGGCCCGCACAGGTCCCCGTGCACTAGCTCCAGCAGGTGTTCCGCGAAATGTCGGGCTTGCACGGGGAAGGAGGCTCAGCGTTGTTTCCCAGCGAGGCAGCTGTCGCAGACTTGATCGACGTGATCAATTTTCGGTAGACCCCTCACCATGTCGCCCTGCACCAACTTCCTTAGTGAATGGAAACTGAGGTGCCCATACCTGGCGTGCCAGCGCCACGCCTCATCGGCGCTCCTTGCAGAGAGGCAAATGGGATGCGTGACGTTGAGCCGGATGGTGTAGAGCCGGTTCCTGGAACGCGGGATGTGCGCCAGCAAGCGACGATCACGGTCACGGATCCGCATCGCGCCGTCGCGCACCAGTGCCTCGCAGCCGCTTTCATCGAGTTGCCCGACGCTGATGAGGTTTGCCGTGAGACGAGGGATATAGTATACCCCGGTCAGTCCACGGTGTTTGCCGTTCTTGCAGGCAAATAGGATGGTGCCGCACCCCTCGATGTTGACGATAGAGCCGTCGCCAAACTTGACGGTGCCCACGACGGCCGTGTTGAGCTCGGAGAAGACGGTGCGGGAGCCGGTCATGTGGTTTGTCGCGCCGGTGTCGAGGTACCACAGATCGGCCGGGTCAGGCTCCTCGTCGAGGGGGGCGAGTACCTTGGCCTCCTCTATTGCTAGTGGCACAGCAAGAGGTTCGTCCCCCGGCGGTGAGGGCGTTGGCGCCGGAGTTTGTCCCGGGCGGTGTTCAACCACGCAGGCCCGTGCCATGAGCAGCGTGGGTTCATCATCTTCCCCGGTTGCGAAGTGAGCTTGGGCCTCCTTTGCCTTGGACCTGCAGTCCCTGGCCCAGTGACCCATCTTGCCGCAGTGGTTGCACTTGTCGCCGGGGTGTTCCTGGGTGTGCCCCCGCCCGCGTCTGTTGCCACGCTTCTTACTGCCGTTCGCGGAACAGCCGGACCCGGCGCCGCCGCTCTCACCGCCTTGTTCACGGGTCTTGAGCCGCGCCATCCACTGCTCCTCAGTGAGCATGAGGCGGCCGCTGTTGTCGATGACTTCCTTGGGCTTGGCCTTGCGCTTCTCCACGGAGCGCAGCCGCCCGGTGACCTCCTCAATCGAGAGGTCGCGAACATCGAGGAGCGTCTCGATCGAGATGGCTATCTGCGAAAGGTGCTCAGGCACGACATTTAGCAATTTGGTAACCACATCTACCTCAGGGAGGTCGCCTCCGAGGGTGCGGATGCTGTTGGCGAGGCCGGAAAGGCGCAGGGAGAAGTCGTCAACGTTCTCCCCTTCCTTGAACCTTGCGTCAGTGAATTCTCGGCGCAGTAGCTGTTCATTGGCCTCCCGCACGCGTCGGGTGCCGACACGTACCGTCTTGATCGCCTCCCACGCCGCTTGTGCCGTGCGCTTGGTCGACAGTGACCGTAGCATCTCGAATGGGACTGCGCGAAGAATGGCGGCCAGCGCAAGTCGATCATCTCGGTATTCAACCTCCTTGTCTTCCTCCGGCTCCACGGCCTGCCAGAGACCCTGTGCCTGCAGGTTCACCGTCATGAGGAGCGCCCACTCCTCGTAGTTGGTTCTCGTCAGAACCGGGTACTGGACGGAGGTGCTCGACTCCTTGATGACACGCTGCACCACGACCTCCGGTGCGCGTGGGTTGCGCAGCCGCCCTCGGCCGTGCTCCGGCGAAGGCGATGGACACCGATGCCGTGGTGGAGTGCGAGAAAGTGCTCCGGGTGAAGTTGAGCGCGCCGCCGACATGGCTACCAGGGAGCAACGAGGCTCTGATACCAATTGTTAGCTCCTGCGCGCACCCGGGCCCTCGCCCCGGGACCTCGTCCGTTCCCGGGCCCTTGCCCGGGACCTCTTCCGCGCCCGCGCCCTTTGCCCCGGGACCTCGTCCGCGCTCCGAGTCCGCTCCTGGGCCCCTTTCCCGGGTCCTCGCCCGCGTACCCGCGCCTGCGTAGCGAGAGGCAGAGAGAAAGAAAACGGAGAGATGCGATTTTGTGCCACCCCGACTTAGCAGCGTTTTCTGATGCATTTGATCAACTTATATACAATGCAAAGCATGCCTCAGAGACCCCCTACTAGATCGTGTCATCCCACGACCGGCGGTGCTCCTCGCCATGCAACTAGTGCACGTCCGCCATGCCTCCCGACTGAGCCGCGCCACTACGGCCGAAGGTATGCGCACGTCGCTCCCTAGGACTCGGATGAACTCCCGCATGAACGCAGCGTGCGTCAGAGCCACGATATATGCGCACGATCACCACAACAGAATCGTGTGCTAGGAAATTGGAGAGTGGAGCAGAAATAGGAGATGGCGCTAGGATTAATCTCAACATATTTTTCCCACCAGCACCAATAATCTGTAGCCTTGTGTACCAGTACCTTGACTCATTAGCTCATTCAAGTGTTCAACTTTAGTTACATGCAGAAACATTATTGAACTTCTCAACGCCTGGATCGCTGCAGACAAAGCGCTTCGTTTGACCACAAGAATCAGACTGCAACGTATCTGTTGGAGCTTTTCTTTATCAGCTTAAATTTTTGGTTAGACTGATTAGAGCATGTAACTTAACATGATATCAGAGTCAGAGATCTTGAGTTTAAATCTTGGCTGACACGCAATTAAACTAAAATTGCAGCCCACTAATTCTCTTCTATGCTTGAGATTTGAAGGAGCCTCACGTAAGGGAGAGTGTTAAAATATAAAGAGAATTGCTGTAACGCCTTAAGGATCCTGGACCTCAGAATGCCATTATTTATATAACTCTTATGCAATTTGAATCTGTTACAAACTCAACTTAGGCAGCTTCGAAGGTGAGGGAAGGGAGAGAAAACTCCCTCGTTTTCTGTGAGCACACTTCCCGAACTGCTAAACAGTATGTTTTTTTGCAAAAAATTCTATATAAAAGTTGCTCTAAAAATCAAATAAATCCATTTTTCAAGTTTGTAATATTTAAAACTCAATTAGTCATACACTAATAGCTCACCTCGTTTTGCGTGATCTTCTTTTGTTGGAAATCTAGTCAAAATTCGGCATATTCTAATCCAGAAATTCATTAGAGTAGTCGTGACAATTATGTGCATGAGTGATCCGCTACTTGTGCTAAACATGAACATGCTAATAGTAAAAGCAACATCTACTAACATGTTCAACACAAAAGAAAGTACGTAGAAAAATACCCGGAAAAGAGGCTAGTGTCAGGAACACTAGATCCGGATGCGGTGTTCTCCTCAGTCGACATGAGCAGTTGTTGTTGTAGTCGAACAAGTTGATGCACTGCAGAGGAGCAGTCCCGCCGAGAAGTGCTCCCCAAAAACTTTCCTACTCGTGCAGGTACTTAGGCGGATGGAGTTCCGGAGGTTTGCTCGTCCAGAAGCTTGTGCATGCAAATATCTTGGACAGGGAATCACTAAGAGCAGCAGCACAGAGCAGGAACTAGCGGTGGAGTTCTATGTCTCTCTCGCGCTAACAGGAGAAGATATGGCACGGGGAAGCCAGAGAGCCAGGAATGAATAGACGGCTTAATGGCCTTCAGACGTTGCCGGTAATGAACAGTCACCATTAGTTCATCAGTTTCATTCCATCCATCTCATCTCGACTCGCACTCGCCACGGCCACAGCCCGGCTCGGCGCACGCGCGTGTGGCATCCATCCGCCATCCTTAGCTTGTCAACAGGTGCATACAATTGCAACCTATTTAAGTTAAATCATTCTCTTGTTAGTTTCCCATGTGGGACTAATCCTTATTCCACCTAGCATTAATTGTGGGCCTTGGAATTTACTAGGATTAAATGGGCCAAACCCAATTAATTCTAACAATCCCCACTAAATTTCAAGGCTCATAATAAATGCTCTCAGTTCTACTGCTGTTTGACATACCAGTGTTTTGGTGGAGATTGTTAAGTTGAACTTTCACCTAGAAAAGAGGCTATAAGTATCTAGAGATCACCTAAATCTCATAGATTGTGACCAGCGGTCGAACTCATATAGGTGTGTTCCTTCTAAGATGTTCTATAGGCCAACATCTCTGCTTAAATAAGCCACTCGAATCACATTGAGATATTAACCAACCTGCCATACAGAATAGGAGAAAAGTGCATCAACAAAGAAATGAGCCTTTGAGAGATTCTCCTCCTAGCCAACCAATAGCTTGTTTCACCATCCTACTTCACGGGATCTCTGATCACAAAGGACAGGTTACCACTATGGTGGGACTTATGTGGGTCTCAAGCCCATCTCACTCGATGCACCATCTATCACATTACGCAATAGTCCCATAGTGAACTAGTTTGCTAGATTTTTGGTTGTCTGGACGTAGTCCAACGCTATTACTCTAGAGTTTTTTAGGTTTATGACAAACTTCAGTCGCCTCTTTACATGCCTAGTTGACTTCATGTTATCCTTAGAACTGTTCACCTTAATAATCACCGTTTGATTATCACAGTTCAACAAGATAGCCGGTACCAGTTTTTCAACCACCGGCAAACCCATGAGAAGTTCACGAAGCCACTTGGCCTCAACAGTGGCAGTGTCTAACGCTGTAAGTTCTGTTTGCATTGTTGACCTCGTTAAGATGATCTGCTTGCAAGACTTCTAGGAAACCGCGCCACCTCCAAGTGTAAACACATATCCACTTGTGACTTTTAACTCATCAGCATCAAAAATCTAATTTGAATCACTGTAACCCTTGAGTACCCTTGGTTACCCAACATAGTGAATGCCATAGCTCACAGTGCCTTTTAGATAGCGCATTACTCTCTCAAGAGCATGCCAGTGATCATCTCTCGGATTTGAAACAAACCAGCTCAACTTGCTCATGACAAACAAGATGTAAGGCCTCGTAGCACTAGCCAAATACATCAGTGAACCAATGATCTGGGAGTATCTCAATTGATCCCTTGTTATTCTTCGATTTTTCCTCAATAACACATTAGGATCATAAGGAGTAGGAGCAAGCTTGTTGTCGATGTTTTATATTGGCAATAATTATACGGGGTTATTCGTCAGACCGAAACTCGATGGACTTCGAAAGATAAGACGATTTATACTGGTTCAGGCACTTGGGGTGAGGTAATACCCTACTCTAGTTGTGGTGTATTGTTTTCGTTGTATTCTCTGGTGAGATTGTGGTATGCTCTAGGGGGCTCCCTATCCCTCCTTATATACTAGAAAGATGAGGATTATAAGGTAGAAAACCCAGTCGGATACGACCAAGGGCTTTCCTTATTAGTACATAGAGAGTCCGGCTATGATTATATCCCTTTCCTTGTCTTGCAAGGTAACATGAAGCCGAGTCTTACTCTATCTCCAATTGTAGGTGCCGACCCACCCTCTGTCTGAGTAGCCGTAATTGTCTTTCTTGAGGTACCCGGGGACCATAGCCTCCACAGTAGCCCCTGAGATCTTCATAGTTAAGTCACAGCTGATACCAAGTGCTCATCCTCCATGGTGAAGAATTCCTGAGTGCATTGCTCCCGAGTACTGATTGTCCGAGTGCTTTTCTCCCGAGTCCTGCTTCATATTAGCTAGCAACGAGGCTATGAAGGGCTTCATGGAAATAAATGAATAGTGTGCGCCGAATAGGCGTACCTATTAGGTGTAGCCTCCGATTTTGTGCTTAATTGAGAAACAATTAAACGTAAAGTCAAAGATCTTTAACCTTCGTGTATTTCCCGAGTGATATGTTTCTCAGAAATTAAACTCTTCAGCCAAACATTGACCAGAATTTTGCTCGTGGCAATTTGGCTAAGCATGTAAGCCATGTATCACTATGAACCAACCCAATGCATGATGAGGTGTACTTGAGAGATACCTGCATCTCCAATTTTAATGGAGACCAGCTATTGATCCTTATAAGGATATATCCTCAATACCTGAAAATAATCAAGATACCCGAATATATATACCTAGTTGTAGGCTTAGTATGAGGCGTATCTAATTATTTAATCGGTTCTTGTAAAATAACACCTGCATTGTGATTTTAACGCGACCAGCGGACGACCCAATATGGCATGCTATTTAAAAACTCATATCTTCAGCCTACTACCGAATAAGCCGGTCTAAACCGACCTACCCAGCGCAGCCCTATAAATCCAGAGATTTTGATCATTGCTCAACCTGCCCATTGCTTTGGGGGTGTGCCACCAAAGAGTAGCAGATTTTTGATGCCGAAATCATCACAGAAATCTTTGAATATGCAGCCCGTGAACTGAGTATGTTGCCCATAATGATGCGATTAGGGACTCTGGATCTGTAGATTATACTCAGTATGAAGTCTTTCGCCCAGGCCGCAGATATAGTAGCAACAAGTCTGGCCTCAATCCGCTTTGTGGACTTACCCACCGTGATGAACAGATGTGTAAACTCTTCTAGCGCCTTCTTGAATGGCCCGGCCATGTCGGGCCCCTAGACTGCAATGGGCCACGAAATTGGGATAGTCTGCAACTCCTGTATTGGTAGGTGAGTTTGCCGAGCGAAAAATCAATATCCCTTACATGATCTGATGAGTGCTTTAGCGTCGGTAACTGTAGTCGGCCAGAAGAATCCTTATCTGCAAGCCTTTTCGACTAACATTCTGGATGCAGCATAATTGCCACAAATGCCCGAGTGGATAGATTGCAGGATCTTTTTGCCCTCCTCAGGTGTAACGCAACACATGAGAACTCCGGATGTGCTTTGACGATATAGGTCTTCTCCAACTACGATAAAGCTTTTGCTCCGTCGCTTGACTTACTCGGCTTCATTGCGATCTCTAGGGAGTTCGTCTTCTAGTAGGAATTAAATGATTGGAGTCTGCCAGTCTTGAATAATGATGAGCACCTCCGTAAATTCTAGGTTTGGTGCAGCCTCCGATTATACGGGTTTTGGCTTCTTCTTGACTGAGAGCTTCAGTAGTGGTTTCTTTCTTTGTTTTGGCCAAATAGGTACTTGAACGTTGCGCTAATGTAGGA
The DNA here is from genome assembly GCA_003991445.1 of Oryza meyeriana var. granulata. NCBI lineage: Eukaryota > Viridiplantae > Streptophyta > Magnoliopsida > Poales > Poaceae > Oryza > Oryza meyeriana. Next base: position 59,846 of record RYFJ01001030.1, on the reverse strand, counting down.
TTCGGCTAGCAACCCTCATGGGGCGTGCCCAAACTAACAAAATTATGGCCGAATAAGGTACCCAAATCTTGCATTAGCATACGATTCGGCTGGCGGCCCTTATGGGGCATACCCTACTCAACAGAGTTGTGGCTAAATAAGGTACCCGAACCTCGTATTAGCATAGGATTCGGCTGGCAATCCTCATGGGGCGTACCCTACCCAACAGAGTGGTACCCGAGCCCCAACTGGTACCGGAGGTCAACTGACGGCCCACATGGAGAGTACCATGGTAAAGGTGACCTCCATGTCCCGGCTGGCGCGAGTACTCGGTCAGTAGTCTCATGGAGCATTTTGAGTGAATCTTGAAGCATCGTACTCCAAGTGTATCTTGTCAGATTGGTCCAGCCTTCGAGCGTAGGAGGTAGGCTCATAGCTATGTGTTCCTGTTAGGCGTATCCGGGACTGACGCTGCGTTATAAACATATCGGATGAGTAGCATCTGATGAAGAAAAAAATCTGTAGGATTGACTCACACTAAGATAGGCAATTAGAGAGGGGGTGAATGATTGCATAGGTCAAAAATAAAATTTAATACTTTCCCCTAATCACAAAATCTGAAAAACCACGTTTTCAGAATCTGGACAGAACGCTGTTTCGTCACTAAACAGATTGTAGTCATAGATCCGTAACTCCGATCGACCTGAAAATTTGTCAGAACAAACTAGACAAAATTTTCAAACAAACCCAACTGGAATCACATCAATCGGACTTCTGGATCTTGAGATATTAATGAAACAATATTACCGAACAGAAGGTTGACGGAAATTAATTAAACCTAATTAATTGATTAAACGAGATCCAAAAATAATTAACCAACCAAACTTTCCAGAACACTAAAAAAACACCCTAGCAAGATTTTAGATCAAAGAAACCAACCCAAATCTTAGAGAAAAATAAATCAATCTAAAATCCATTGCTAGGCATGCATAAAGATGAACGAGAAAGAGGAATTAATTACCGCACTAATCTTCCATAAACTTTACCTTTATTACCAAGATTGTGCTTACAAGATGTTTCTCCAAAACATCCAAAAGATTTCTCCATGACAAATTCGCTCTCTAGAAACCCTAAAAAAAATCTCACCAAAAATTACAGGGAGTCACTATTTATAGAACCAAAACCTCTTCGTGGGCTATTTGGACTGTTGCCTTGCCTGGACCGCGCTAGGCCCACGCACCTCCGTGTTTGCTACAGTACCCCCATGTGCTACCCCCGTGGTATTGTAGCACCATGTCACGTATTGCTTTTCTTTTTCGATTTTTTCAGCGTTTATACACTGCCTTGCGAAGCTCATTCTGAATATCTTCCCACACAGTTTTCATCCACCGTGTATCACCTTGTGTCCCACCTTGTCACCCGACATCCTTGACCGTTCTGGACCTAAACTCCTCCCTGAGTTTATTCCTGATCCGCCGTTGACCAAGGTTGACCCCAAGTACTTACACACAAATAGACCAAACACACCGTTTTCGGGCACAGATATTCACAACCTGACCCACGTCAGTTGTACACACGCTCATCACACTTTTCAATGCCAAGTGCATAAATCAATGCCAAGTGCATAAATCACAAGATAAGCCAATTTTTCAGCACATGATTTTACAATCTCCCCCTTGATGAAAACATTGGCAACAACATATATAAACACTGAAAATTGGCATTTACCGTTGCAAAAGTCAATTTTAAAGAAAAACAAAAAACAAAATAAAAAGATCTGAAAAGATCATAAAAAACTGTAGATAAAACTCTCCCCTTTTTGACAATGAGTTCATCGAGAACACAAAAGAAAAAAATTTTCAATTTTGTACCAATTTTTATTGTGAGCACCACAAATCATCAATGTAAACAAGCTCACACATGTCATGCTAAAAGTAATTTACACTCTCACATCCATACACATGCAATGTAAATCTAGCATAGCTAAAAATCAAATGCTATTAATAATTTATTGCAAGACATGAAATTCCTTTCTCAACTATTTCAAAACTTGCAAGCATTAAGATGAATGCACTTCATTGGTGCTTTTTTTTAAAAAAAATTGAGAGCTTGACTGATTTCAATCATGATATAAACTGCATGGAATTATATGCACCATCAGCCTTACTTTTCAATCCGTTCAAGTCTATGTCTTTTGACAATTTTAAGCTTAAGAACCAGGTTTCGGTTATACATAACTTCTTTCAAGTTCATATCAAAGTGCAATAGTAAGCAATCTCGTTAAGAAGAAGTGTGACAATGCATATTTCCTTGATCTTTCTCACATTTTTATAGCACATAATTTTGATCTTTCTCATATTTTTCATAGCATATTAGCACACTTAAAATAAGATCAAAATAGATAAGAAAGTTCAATCATGTCAAGATTTAGTTCAAGTTGTTATTCCATTTAGCTAGTCATGCAAAGACCAACATCACACATATAGAAACATGAAAGCACTCATACCTTATGATATGAACATGGCTGCAAATAATACATATGAATCATATTTAGTGCTCATTATTTTATCAATTATTTTTCATTTTTTTTATTTTTTTAAAAATTTCAAACAAAACATACCAATAATAAAATATGTTACAAAGAGTTAAAGTTCCCCCTCAAAATAACCCATGGAATGAATAACCCCAAGTTCTCCCCTAAGATAAGCAAAACGAGAAGAATCCAAAGGTTTTGTGAAAATATCTGCCAATTAATGTTCAGTATCCACATGATGAAGTGCCACATTTCCTTTTTCAACATGATCTCCAAGAAAGTGAAATTTAATATCAATATGTTTTGTCCTAGAGTATTGTACTGGGTTCTTAGCAATACAAATGACACTTGTGTTATCACAAAAAAGCGGAACATTTTCCAAAGTAACACCATAATCCTTAAGTGTAGCTACTATCCAAAGTATTTGAGAACAACAACTAGCAGCAGCCACATACTTAGATTCAGCAATTGATTGTGCTACAGAGGATTGTTTTCTAGATGACCAAGCAACAAGTGAATTACCCAAGAAGAAACAAGCACCAGAAGTACTTTTCCTATCAAGTCTATATCCTCCAAAATCAGCATCAGAAAAAGCTCTTAAGCTAATACATGATGATGTTAATAACCATATACCAAAGTCTTTAGTGCCATGAACATACCTGAGAATTCGCTTAATTGCTTGAAGATGTGAAGCACATGGGGAAGCTTGAAACCGTGCACATAAACGTACAGCAATTTGTATATTCGGTCTTGAAGCAGCAAGATACAAAAGTGAACCAATCATACTCCTATACTCCTTTTGATCAACTGGCTCACCTTCCTCATTAGGATCAAGTGTAGATGTAGCTCCCATGGGTGTCATGATGGGTTTGCAATTCTCCATTTCAAAACGACATAGAAGATCCTTCGTATACTTACTTTGATGCATAATTATACACCTTCTTTTGTTTGTTTGATTTGCAATCCAATCATTTGTTGAGATGGATGTCTTCTTTGAATATGCAAGGGAGCTGTTGCTTTAGAAACTTCACTTTCTTCTATTTGATCTTCTGCATGCACAGATGATGTGGAATTTTGAGGATGCTCAGTTGTAGGTGAAGTTGTAGTAGGTACCGGATCTGTTGCAATTAATTGTGTGGGAGGAGTTAAAGCTTCAGCTGCATCATCATCATCATCATCTTCATCAACAAAAATGTCCTCCCCTGAATATATACACCTGTACCTACAATACTTGGACTAGTACCTAGGCTAGTCTCATCAAAAGTAACTTTACAGGTTTCTATTATTTTGTTAGTCTCCAAAACTAGAACACGATAGGCACGAGAATGAGTAGAGTAACCAAGAAACATGCCATCAACTGATCTAGCCTCAAATTTATCTAAGTTTCCAGATTTCAGCACAAAACATTTGCATTCAAACACACGAAAGTGAGAAACACTAGGCCTATGATCAAACCACAGCTCATAAGGAGTTTTACCAAGCTTTGATCTCAAAAATACATGATTTGAAACATAGCATGCAGTAGATATGGCTTCAGCCCAAAAATTTCTAGGAGTAGAAAATTCATCTAGCATAGTCCAAGCCATCTCAACTAAGGTTCTGTTTTTTCTTTCAACTACACCATTTTGTTGTGGTACTCTAGGTGAAGAAAATTGATGATCAAGACCCTTTTCAGTAGAAAATTGATCAAAAGAAGAATTTTTAAATTCAGATCCATTATCACTTCTAATTGCTCTAAGAGCTCCTGGGTGATCAACAGATAGTCTAAGAGCAAGACTTCTAAAAAAACTAAAAGCCTTATCTTTAGATGCCATAAAATAAACCCAAGAGTATCTGGAGAAATTATCAACTATTACCAGCACGTACCACTTACCTCCAAAAGATTGAACTCGTGATGGTCCAACGGTATCAAGGTGTAGAAGTTGTCCTGGTGCGTTTGTCATCACCATAGTAAGAGGTCGATGTGAACCTGCATGCATCTTACCATGTCTATAAGAAGAGCATACTATATCACTATCACCCTTAAGCTTAGGCAGACCACGTATACGATCCAAACCACTAACATGTGTTAAATGATCAAAACCAACATGGCCAAGTCTACGATGCCAAAAGAATAAGTCTTTAAAATCATTGGCAACTAGACACTTATGCTTAACAGAAGATGACACATCAAAATCAGCTTTAAACACTCTCCCAAAACGTGTAATATTAAAGACAAGATCTCCTGAAGCATCTAATACTCTACATCTACCTTTCTTAAAGCACACTTCAAGATCTTCATCAATCATTTGTGAAACGGAAAGCAAGTTATATTTCAAGTTTTCAACAAGAGCCATATCTTTGAACATAAACTTATCGCTCACCTTTACTATACCTTTAGCCACAACCATAGAAGTAGAAGCATCTCCAAAGGTTACCTTTTCAACATGCGATGCTCCTGTGAGATAGGAGAACCAATTCTTGTCACCGGACATGTGGCGTGAGCATCCGGAATCCACTAGCCAAACGTTCTCCTTTCTCGCGCGAAGTGCCTACATAGAAGAAAGCAGTGTCGAGGTCTTAGTACCGGAGTTAGTAATATAGCATTTAGGAATCCAGTACTGAGACACACGACGCACACCAGTAGACATAACACAAGTATTTTTATGCAAAGGTTTAGATCTGTCATTACTCATGTTAGTAGAACTAAAGGGGCGTGTCTTTCTTAAATTAGACCAAGCTTTATCCTTTTCTCTCATTTTTTGTTTGGCTAGTCTAAAATAAAATTCTACTTTATGTCCATCTCTACCACAATGAGTGCAAGTGTACTTAACTTTGTATTTAGCTTGAGAAGTAGAGGCTACTTTTGTATTTGTTGTGCTAGGAGATGACATAATACCAGTAGATTTAAAAATCATCCTTTTAGGTTCATTGATTGTCTCAATTATGCCACTTCTAAGGGATTTAACAACAGTTGGAGCATGAGTCTTAGAATAATCATAAGGATCAAAACCCAAACCAGTTTTAAATTTTTCAGAACTAGTCTTTTGATTCAAAATTTGATTCAAACTTTTAGTTCCTATCTTTCCTTGCAAATAATCAATACGATTCAAAAGAGTGGCACAATTCTTACAAGATACATACTGAAATCTATCATTTTTACCACAATTAGAGCATGAAAGAACCTTATGGGTAGTAAGATCTTCTTTTAATTGTGCAATTTTAACATCAGCATCTTTTATCTTCAAAGCAAGATCCATTTTTAGTTGTGCAATTTTAACATCAGCATCTTCTAACTTCAACTTAAAAACATTGCATTCATCACAAGAGACATGTTCTTCAATTTGACATACATGTTTTTCATTATTCTCCTTTTCTAGCCTAAGTTCCTTTAGTGTAGAAGCATGCATATCCCTTAGAGAAGTAAATTCAGCATAAACTAAATCACATGATTTGCAAGAATCATCTATAGGAGTCAAAGTTTTAAGTCTTGTAATTTTATCATTTAATTTTTCAACCAAAGCATCTTGCTTCTTAGTCTTTTTATCTCTCTTCTCTAATAAAGTACCAAGTTTTTCAACGGCACAAGCTAAATCATCATAAGAAGGTTCTACCTCATTGTCGCTATCGTTGTCGATGTCACTATTGGTGACGCTTCTGCTACTTGCCATCATACATAGACCAATCTAGCTTTTCTTGCCTTTGGAAGTAGCATCATCATCACTCTCGCTATCCACATCGCTTAGATTTATCTGTTCAAGAGCAGAGAGAACACGGTGCACTATCTTCTTGTTCAAATACCCCTTCTTCTTAATGCTCTTGAGTGTTCGCTTCTTGTCACTCTCTACCTTGTCTTCCTCCTCATCTTCATCCCTAGAAATTCTTGTTAGAAATTTTGGACATCTAAGATGAAGGTGATTAAGCGAGCCACATTCAAAACATCTCCGAGGTTCTCCACCATTTGCTCTCTTTCTGGATCAAACATTTTGCAAAGCTTTTGTGAAGCGAGTAGAGAGGAGTGCCAAATCATCTTCAGGAAGTTGTTCTAGCTGTTCATCAGTTAGTGAAGACAAAGAGGATAAAGCATAGCTAGATGAAGAGTTATCACCAATAGAGTTGTTAGTTTGTGAAGCTAAAGCTATTGATTTATTAGCCATATTTTTTCTAGCACAAACATCTAGCTCATGAGTTTTCAATTTAGAATAAAGCACATCTAATGTAAGTGTACTCATGGTAGTAGATTCTCTAATTGATGTTACCTTCATCTCCCATATAGACATATCTAAAGCTCCTAGCAATTGACGAGAATTTTCAGCATCGGTGTATATAACATTAACAGAACGCAAGTTGCTAAGAATCTTGTTAAAGCGAGCAAAGAAATCATCAAGAGATTCACCGGGTTTCATCTCAAATCGCATATATTCCTTTTTATACATATCTTGACGTATCTCTTTTACCGTGTTTGATCCTTCGTGATAATCACAAAGTGCTGTCATACCTCATGTGCTGACTTGAGATACACCACACGGTCAAAGTCGCTTCTTCCTAGCCCTTGAATAATCAAATTCCTCGCCTTGCTGTTAGCCTCCACTTGTGGCATGTTCACTACTGTCATTGCATCGTTTTCAGGAACTTGATATGGCTTATAGATCTTCTCCCATATTGCAAAGCCTTGAGCTTGAATGTATGCCTCCATCTTAGCCTTCGAATACTGAAAATCAACACCATCGAAAACACAAGGTTTTGTGGAATACCTATCCGTCGACATATTTTCTAATCGCCGGTTAAGATCAATTAGAAAAGATAATAAAATAAATAACCTTACTCTGATACCACTTGTAGGATCGACTCACACTAAGATAGGCAATCAGAAGGGGGGTGAATGATTGCGTAGGTCAAAAATAAAATTTAACACTTTTCCCTAATCACAAAACCTGAAAAACCGCGTTTTCAGAATCTGGACAGAACGCTGTTTAGTCACTAAACAGATTGTAGTCATAGATCCGTAACTCCGATCGACCTGAAAATTTGTCAGAATAAACTAGACAAAATTTTCAAACAAACCCAACTAGAATCATGTCAATCGAACTTCTGTATCTTGAGATATTAACAAAACAATATTACTGAACAGAAGGTTGATGGAAATTAATTAAACCCTAATTAATTGATTAAACGAGATCCAAAAATAATTAACCAACCAAACTTTCCAGAACACTAGAAAAACACCCTAGCTAGATTTTAGATCAAAGAAACCAACCCAAATCTTAGAGAAAAACAAATCAATCTAAAATCCATTGCTAGGCATGCATAAAGATGAACGAGAAAGAGAAATTAATTACCGCACTAATCTTCCATAAACTTTACCTTTATTACCAAGATTGTGCTTACAAGATGTTTCTCCAAAACATCCAAAAGATTTCTCCACGACAAATTCGCTCTCTAGAAACCTAAAAAAAATCTCACCAAAAATTAACAGGGAGTCACTATTTATAGAACCAAAACCCCTTCGTGGTCTATCTGGACTGTTGCCTTGCCTGGACCGCGCTAGGCCCACGCACCTCCGCATTGGTACAGTACCCCATGTGCTACCCCTGTGGTACTGTAGCACCATGTCACATACTCCTTTTCTTTTTCGATCTTTCCAGCGTTTATACACTGCCTTGCGAAGCTCGTTCTGAATATCTTCCAACACAGTTTTCATCCACTGTGTATCACCTTGTGTCCCACCTTGTCACCCGATATCCTTGACCGTTCTGGACCTAAACTCCTCCCTGAGTTTATTCCCGATCTGCCGTTGACCAAGGTTGACCCAAGTACCTACACACAAATAGACCAAACACACCGTTTTCGGGCACAGATATTCACAGCCTGATCCACGTCAGTCGTACACACGCTCATCACACTTTTCAATCACACTTTTCAATGCCAAGTGCATAAATCAATGCCAAGTGCATAAATCACAAGATAAGCCAATTTTTCAGTACATGATTTTACACAATCTCCCGAAGAAAATTTATGTATTTTACAATATATGTAGATATGTGTTACTCTTCTTATCGATATTAATTTTTCCGAATAGTTGACTCCTTACGTTTAAACACTCTGCCCGACTAGTCATAGCCCCCAAGCGTCGGGCATCGACTCATGGCTCTTTCCCAGACACGCTTGGGTGACTTGAGTTCGACTTTCATGAAGCAAAACTTCACGGATCGGAATTTATGCTACTCGAGTACTTTTTACAATTATTAAGAGCAAAAACAGAAAATGCGCAGTATGTACACCTATTAGGTGTAAGCGGCTGCGGCATTGGCGAGGCTGAGTGAGAAATTGACGATCTTATCCCCCTAGATCCAATCCCGACTAGCGCTAAGCCGTATCCGAGTCAAACCATAGGGAAGTGAGTTGCCTCCTAGTCCATTTAGATGAGAATACCATATAAAGGAGGAAATATATATCAGAAAACTACTTAGCTGCTCGGTATTGCACAAGTTGGGAGTGGGGATGCCATCCTTGCATTTGAGCTTTTGAGCCCCCGAGCATGTCACTTGTCGTTTTGACAATCTTCGGTTTTAGGAGGTCGAGGACGATTGTGATCGATTGTTGCCACGATGTCCTCCGACTTGCACTTGTGATTCCCAGCCTTAAATGGGGGTGCGTTGTCCGTCTCCCGTCGCCCCTTCTGTCGCGGCTCCTTGTCGTCGAGTGCTTCGGCGACAGCGTCGGCTGAAATAGCATACTTATTGACCATGTCGAATTGAGCTTTGACAGAGTTGGGCAGCTTCCGAGTAAATTTTGCAATGAACAGTGTGTCCTTGACTCCCTTGCAAAAGGCAACGATGATAACTTTGTCCTTGATTTCGGGGATTGAATTCCTCTTCTTGGAAAAACGCTTGATGAAGTCACGGAGAGACTTGTTTTTTCTCTGATGGCACTGGTACAGATCGTACTTGGACGATGGCCTCTCGTAGGTTCCTAGGAAGTTAGCCACGAAGCACTCACGGAGTTCCCCACAGGAGCCAATAGACCGCCTGGGAAGCCCCGTCAACCACGTCCGTGTCGAGTCGGCTAGGGTGACTGGGAGGTAATTCGCCATGGCCTTATGGTCGCCTTCAGCTGCTTGGATCGCCAAGGTATACATTGTAAGCTAGGATTCCAGGTTGGTCTTGCTATCGTACTTCTCTATACCAGTCGGCTTGAAGCTAGATGGCCAGTCAGCTTGTTGTAGCTCGCGTGTGAAGGTTGGAACTCCTTCATCTGAGTAGGGGCTTCGACTCCGACTACGGTGATGAAACCGCTCATGCTGGATACCGAAGCATTCGTGTTCGTCTTCAAGTCGACGACGTTCATCTTCCTCGCGTTCTCGGCATTGAGCATTGATGTCGTGGCAGAGATCTCGTTGTAATCGTTCCCGGACGTCTTGGTTATCCCAGTGCTCATCATGATGGTACCGCCGTTGATTGTCATTGTGATGGCCGAGTGACGTGCGGTGGGACCCTGGTGGCGCTGATCAGAATCCACTGCCCGATGTCGTGCTGCGGTTGATGAAGTCGCTGCATCTGGAGTCGTTTTATTAGATGGTAGCGTGTATTCCAGATAGCTGATGTTGTTGACAGGCTACAGCAGTTATCATTGCCTTGATCCTCGCAATAATCGGGATAGCTTGGTGATTTGGCTCGAGCAGTAGGGTGTCCAATAGTGTAGTTGCGGCCACGACATTTTGTTTTGGAGTAATGAAGACATCGTGGTCGCCTACTCTGGTCTGGAGGATTTCTTGCTAGGCAGTCATCATGTTCCTCACGCAGTCGGCGAGCTTCCTTTTTTTGCTGGTCGCATAGTCGGCGTGCATCTTGTGTTGGTGTAGATCCCTTTGACGCCATGAAGACCTCACGTGGTGCAGAAAAGCTTCCCGAGCTGCTGTCCGACTAGGAGTCAGACTCAGAGTAATTTAGTGGTGTGATGATTGCCCCAACCTCCTTGGTCTCGATCCCAAGTAGCTCTAGGTCGTATCCGAGTCGAATTCCAGAGGATTGAGACTGCCGCATCAGATTGAAATTGAAGATTGCTGCGGTGTTGTCCAGTCCGAGTGGGAAATTGACGATCTCGTCTCCCTTAGATCCGGTCTCGACCGGCTCGGAACCGAATCCGAGTCGAACATCAGGAAAGAGAGTTGTCCTAGAAGTTGTAGATCTTGGGTGTTGCCGAAGCAGGTTGTTGAAAACTGCTGTGGCATTGAGTAGGGCAACCGACGCTAAGTTGACTTGGTTCCTGGCCGATCGGATTGAAACCGAGTCGAACAAGGTGAGATTGTCGAGATTGTCGGCGATGAAGTCGAGGCTTCCGAAACTGATGGCTTGTCCGGGGGTGAAGTTGATGCCATTGGACTTCCTATGGTTGGATCCATCGGGCTTGATGTTGATGGTCTCAACGAAGCCCCTACCTACCACGCCAACTGTCGATATTTTATATCGGCAATAATTATATGGGGCTATTCATTGGACCGAAACTCAACGGACTTCGAAAGACAAGACAATTTATACTGGTTCAGGCTCTCGGGGTGAGGTAATACCCTACTTCCAGTTGTAGTGTATTGCTTTCGCTGTGTTCTCTGGTGAGATTGTGATATGCCCAGGGGGCTCCCTATCCCTTCTTATATACTAAAGGGATGAGGATTAAAAGGTAGGAAACCCAGTCGGATACGACCAAGGGCTTTCTTTATTAGTACATAGAGAGTCTGGCTATAATTATATCCCTTTCTTTGTCTTGCAAGGTAACATGAAGTCGAGTCCTACTCTATCTCCAATTATAGGGGCCGGCCCACCCTCTGTCCAAGTGGCCGTAATTGCCTTCTTTGAGGTACTCGGGACCCATGGCCTCCACACTTGCAATCATTATAACCAAAGCGACTCAAGATCTTTTACACATAGTGGGATGCAAGAGTGTAACCCTACCATCACCTCCTCTCAATAGCTTAATGTTAAGAATCACATCAGCCACTCCGAAATCTTTCATCTCAAAGTTCTTGGACAGAAAGTTCTTGACCTCCTCAATCACATTGAGGTTGGTTACAAAAATCAATATGTCATTGACAGACAAGCACAAGATCACTCTCTCCCCCACCATAGCAATAGTACACACATTTGTCAGCTTCATTCACAACAAAGCCAGCAGATATCAAAGTGCTGTTGAACTTCTCATGCCATTGCTTAAGTGCTTGCTTAAGGCCATACAAAGACTTCAATAATTTACACATCATTTCTTCTTGACCTTCTACTACAAATCCGTCTAGCTGATCCATATAGATCTCCTCCTCCAACTTTCCATTTAGGAAAGCTGTCTTAACGTCCATCTGATGAACAGGAAGACCATGAGAGGCTGCCACAGCAAGTAGAACTCGAATTGTGGTCAATCGAGCAATAGGTAAAAAAGTGTCGAAAAAGTCCTTACCTTCTTTTTGAGTACAACCCTTGGCCACAAGTCTTGCCTTGTACTTTTCAATCGTACCATTAGACCTAAGCTTTTTCTTGGAAACCCATTTACATCCTACAGGTTTGTACCCATAAGGACGATCAACGACCTCCCAAGTTCCATTAGACATAATAGAATCCATCTCACTTCGTACCGCTTCCTTCCAATAGTCAGCGTCAAGAGATGTATGCCTCTTCTATGGTTCTGGGAGTGTCATCCACAAGGTATACAATGTAGTCATCACCAAAAAACTTTGCAGTCCTCTGTCTCTTACTCTTTCGAGTAACTACAGTGTTATCCTCCTTAAGATTTTCCACAGGCGTTTGTTCATCATGTTCTATCGGCACAAAAGAATCAGGGGATAAAATAGGTTATTGACTAAATGAGCTAGGTACCTCTTTCATAGGAAATTTATTCTAAAAAAATGTAGCATCTCTGGACTCTATGATTGTACCAACACGCATGTTAGGTACTCCAGAGTTTACAATTAAGAACCTATAACCCACACTGTGGATAGCATAACCAAGAAAGACACAATCTACAGTTTTTGGTCTAAGTTTGCGCTTTTAGTTATTGGCACATTAACTTTGGCCAAACATCCCCAAGTGCACAAGTATGAGAGAGTCAACATTTTCTTTTCCCATTCCTCGAATGGTGTTACTTCTTTGTTCTTTATAGGAACTCTATTCAGGAGATGGCATATAGTCAATATAGCCTCACCCCACCATTCCCTAGAAAGTCCCGTAGTGTCTAACATGGCATTAACCAAATCAGTTAGAGTGCGGTTCTTTTTTTTGGCAACCCCGTTTGACTAGGGTGAAAAATACTCTCCACCACGATCCGACCTTAACCGTTTGATTTTTCTCTCAAGTTGGTTATCTACCTCAGCCTTAAAGATCTTAAAATAATGTAACGCTTCATCTTTTGTTTTCAATAGGTACACGTAGTAAAATCTAGTACAATCATCTATAAGCGTCATGAAATATTTCTTTCCCCCTTTGGTCAGCACGCCGTTCATCTCACACAAATCGGTATGAACAAGTTCTAACGGTGTCAAATTCCTTGCCTCTGTTGCCTTGTGAGATTTGCGAGGCTGTTTTGATTGAACACATGTATGGTATTTAGAACCCTTGACCAAATTGAACTTCAGGATTAAACTCATGTTAGCTAAGTGCATCATACACCCAAAATTAATATGACAGAGTCGCAAATGCCAAACATTAGACTCATCATCATTACTCACATGGTTCACAACTTTATTACAAGCATCATTCAAAGAAAAGCGGAACAAGCCTCCGCTCCCATAACCTTTACCAACAAATATATCATACTTTGACAAGACACATTTATTGGACTCAATCGCAAGTCTAAAACCATCTTTACACACTAGAGAGCCGCTGATGAGATTCTTCTTTATTGAGGGGATATGCTGCACGTTCTTCGACTGCATAGTCTTTTCTGAAGTAAACTTCAGATCGACCGTACCAACACCATGAACAGCTGCATGTGATCCATTCCCCATCAACAAGGAGGAACCTCTGCTGACCTGATAGGATGAAAACAGGAAAATATCAACATGCACATGAATATTAGCACCAGTATCAACCCACCATTCAGTGAACAAAAAACAGAAAGAACTGTAGGTAAAAAATTACCGTACCCCAATGTTCCTCTAGTCTTGCTAATAACCATGTTGACGGACCTCTTCTTCTTATCCTTGCGGTCTGGACAATCCTTGGCCCAATGGCCAGAATCACCGCACACAAAGCAGCTGCCCTTTCTCTTGCACTTCTTTTTCTTAAAAGTGGTAGTGACCTTGGGCTTGACATCAGGCTTGTTCTTCTTCCTATGAGAGGCTTGAGGGTTCTTCTTCTACACCAAATTAGCGCTAGAACCTCTTTCAACTTTCTTGCCACAAGTGTCGTTGCCCTCGCCTTCTCTTCAATATCCAAGGAGCCAATGATATCAATAACACTGAACTCCTATCTCTTGTGCTTCAGAGAAGTGACAAAATCTATCCAAGAAGGTGGCAGTTTGGCAATAATGCCACCTGCCATAAACTTGTCTGGCAACTCATAACTGTTGTTCTCTAGTTCCTTTGCCAGCGCCTGAATCTCATGAGCCTACTCTACTACAGAACGGTCATCGACTATCTTGTAGTCATAGAACTACTCCATGAGATACAGCTCACTGCCAGCATCGGAAACTCCGAACTTGGCCTCAAGTGCATCCCACATCTCTTTGCCCATAGGCATATGCATATACACGTCCACTATGTTATCAGCCAACACGCTAATCAGTGTACCTCGAAACAGACAATCAGCTGCCTCGAACTTCCACTCCTCCTCAGGGGTAGGAGGCGGTTCAGTAGACTTGCCTTGTGCAATATGAAAGCACTGCATGACAGTCAACCACAGTAGCGCATATGCCTTCCATCTCTTATAGTTGGAATCATCAAACGAAGGGTGTGGCTTAAGTGAAGCAGCAAAACCAACTACCGAAAAAGACCTATCAAGTTTTTGGATTGTTGGAAATCTAGTCAAAATTCGGCATATTTTAATCCAGAAATTCATTAGAGTAATCGTGACAATTATGTGCATGAGTGATCTGCTACTTGTGCTAAACATGAACATGGTAATAGTAAAAGCAGCATCTACTAACATATTCAACACAAAAGAAAGAAGCACCAGAAAGTACGTAGAAGAATACCCGAAAGAGCGGCCAGTGTTAGGAACACTGGATCCAGATGCGGTGTTCTGCTCAGTCGACAAGAACGGTTGTTGGTGTAGTCGAACGAGTTGATGCAATGCAGTCCCTCCTGCGAACAACAACAGGAACTAGATGAGAACCGAAGGAGCAGTCGCATAGAGAAGCGCTCCCCAAAAACTTGATCGCTTGCCTACCTATGCAGGTACTCAAGTGGACGGAGTTCCCGAGGCCTGCTCAGCACAGAGCAGGAACTAGCGGTGGAGTTCTATGTCTCTCTCGCGCTAACAGGAGAAGATATGGCACGAGGAAGCCAGAGAGCCATGAATGAATAGATGGCTTAATGGCCTTCATATGTTGCCGGTAATGAACGGTTACCATTAGTTTATCAGTTTTATTCCATCAAAAAATAATACGAGCAACCAGGCCTGTGCCCGTCCCGACTTGCACTCGCCATGGCCATGGCCCAGCCTAGCCCGGCGCACGCACGCGTGTGGCATTCTATCCGCCATCCTCAACTTATCAATAGGTGCATACAATTGCAACCTATTTAAGTTGAATCATTTTCATATTAGTTTCTCATGTGGGACTAATCCTTATTACACCTAGCATTAATTGTGGGCCTTGGAATTTATTAGGATTAAATAAGCCAAGCCCAATTAATTCTAACATCTTCTTTTTTCTTTTCCCTCGCATTCAAACACTCCCTTAGTTGCCACATGCTCTTGTTAGTTTCTCATGTGGGACTAATCTTTATTCCACCTAGCATTAATTGTGGGTCTTGGAATTTACTAGAATTAAATGGGCCAAGTCCAATTAATTGTAACATCTTCTTTTTCCTTTTCCCATGCCTTCAAACATTCAAACACTCCCTTAGTTGCCACACGCTCGAGTGATTTGTTTTGTGCCGGTATGCTCGCAGATAATCTTACAATATATTGGATCAAGACTCAAGAGTACTAGTTAAAGGTAAACCATTAACACCCATCCTGATTTCCTGATTAGCATCACAGACATAAAAAAATTACTACGTGTTGAATCCACAGCTAGTAGCAGCACTGATTACTGATACCCCCCAGTAGTAACTTCCATAGAGAAATTTTGAGAAACTTATTTGCACAAGGAAAAGTTTCAATGACATTTGCAGCACTTAACATAAAGAAATCTGCTGTGACAGTGAAATTGGTCGATTGCGTGGTGGCCGTGGTTGAAGAAGCAATACTGGCTGAAATCAGGAACCAATACTATATACAATGACGGAGGTAGCCCTAAAATAAAGATAGAATGAGGATAATCAATAGACAACAGTATGTAACACATGCTATACCATATATTGCAATCACATAAAAAATAAAGTATAATTAATAAATTAAGAAATAAAAGAACATCCAATATAGTACCTCTCATTTAAAAATGCAGTAATAATCTTTGGGCCACATACCGTTCATCACACATCAAAAGATAACTAGCGGATTCTCCATGCAATTTTGCATGGAGCTAGATAACAATATAATTATATTTGATATATATAGCTCTTATCTTCTATTTTTAATGCAATTATGATTTCTATATAAAACCAAAAATAGAATTGGATTTCATATATAACTCTTAATTTCTTTTCTGTTTTCATGCATACAATTATAATTTGCATACAACACATTTTAAAAATAGAATTAGATTTGATATATATAACTCTTAGCTTTTTTTATATATACAATTGTATTTTGTATACAACTACTGCGACCAATCTACACCGCTATAATTTGGATCTGCTACGATCCAACGGTCAAAATCTTTCCCTTTTTTAATCAGATTAATGTGAAAATTTCTAGCTTCTAGAGCAAACGTGGTGGCTTTTTTCAAGCTATCTTTATAATATAATAGATAGATTGTAAATATATCAAATTACAAAAATAACTTAATTTATGACACATGAGTAATAGTATAACTAATCAACCATCTTTAAAAATTAGTTAGTATTTAAGAAGACGTGCCACTAATATATCAATCATGTCTAGTTCTTTTAGAAGACTTAGAAAAATCCATTCTCGCATCACACATGGCTTGAAACCTCTTCCTAACTCTGTCAAAATTATGTCCTCTAAAAATTTCCTCATCAACGTAGCACAATCTTAAATTTTTATTTTATTGCGCATATTAATGGATTGCTTATGTACTAGTAGACAGTGATGTATAGACGGTCTAATAGTAAAAGAGGGTTTGAGGTGTAAAATGACGTGGTAGCTGGGTTGACCGACCCATCCTGATCAGTGGATAGGTCCGCCCCTGACTATATAAAACTCAAGGATGCATGAAACATATTTCTGGAAACTACAAATGCTTACCATTCAATTGATTGTCCCCAGCAATTTTTAAATATTAATTGATTTAAAATAAAGGCAGGAAAATCTTTTGTGCCCCCCCCCTCCCCCCGGGGTCCAATAAGTCAGCCTTTTGGCAATGCTGGTTAATTAGTTCATTGAGTTGTCCAGGTTTTCATTTAGTTGCAAAAGATAGAAAAAAGACTTGTTAAATAAAAACAAAAAAGGGCTGCCACCTGCAAAGACAAACTGTTCGATCAGTAAGAACGTACCGCTTGCAAGCTGGCGCCTGAGCGGATTGAACCAAATATACATATCGTGCTGACCGTACGTGCCGCACGGTGCGAGACGAGAGCCGTATACCCGCCTTTTATCCGCGAATCCCCGACCTGCGCGAGCGATATGGTACTAAACAGTAGTAAACACGAAGCAATACGCGTATACAAACGTAGAGCGTTCGCGCGCACCTCTGCCGCGCGACGCGTTTCTCCCCTCCAGCCCACGCGCTGCTCTGTCTTCACAACCCATCTCACGTTCTTACGGGCTCGGATCTCGGCCCACGAGCATCGCAGCGAGATCTCGTACTTGATTAGATGCCCTGCCATGGTTATTATTGAAGGAGTACGCGTAGCCTACGATAGCAGAAAATAAAACTTTTTTGTCGCACACACTAGGACATCATGCGAGAGAGATCATGGATTGTTACCACTAGACGCGCAATACAACGGAAGAAGGGTTGGAGAAGTCGTTCCAATCACGCGTGTGTCGAGGTAGTAGTGGAAGTAGTCGATCTCCGGCTGATCAATGCCGCAACGAGTAGCGTCTCTACCGGTATCCACACATTCGGGGATGGAACGCCGATTACGAGTGAACTAGCACTCGTGAGCGGCTATGGTTTGGCTCGGGAGGTGGCGGCTAGGGTTTAGCTCGAGGTCAACAGAAAACACCCACATCTCCTTGGCCCTTCGCCTCCCTATATATAGACCTCCTCACTTGGGTCTCGTGGACCGAGACCCAGTAAGAGTCTACTCGGATCTCTATCCGAATCGAGCCCATATTCGAATCACATTCGAATAAGTGTTCCAGCCCGTTAAGCGTGCGACCCTGTAGGTTCACGTATATTTTGTCGCGATCCGGAAACGCCTTTCTGGTCATCCTGTTAATAGCGACATCTAACAAGCATATTAACCCCAAAATATACGTAAAGATTATATCGGCTGAACTTATAATGTCCTCATGTGCAAATCCCTTTGCCTCACGATATCAATTGAGTTCAAGGCGAGACTTATGTCATTCTCTTAATAGCTCAATTACTCTCTCGATCCTGTGATGGATTACAAACTTATGATTGACACCTCAATCACCCTAGCATGGCCGTGTACTTTCATAATCCATTACATCGAGGGGCTCAGAGATATCTCTCCCGTAAGGAGGGGCAAATTCTATCTTGATCTTTCACATCCCACTATATGTTTCATAGCAAATCCGAAGACTACTTTTATAACTACCTAGTTACGGAGTAGTGTTTAGTAGTTCTAAAATAAGCTACTATATATGTTGGGAACCATGATGATCTCAAGTCTAAGGACTCTACATAAACATTACTTGAGATTAACTGATGACACATAAAATCTCTGTAGTATCTTATGGCGGGTCTATCCAATATATGTTCACTAACATATGTTCATATTATCGATTTGGTATCTTCATACCATGATCCATGAGACATGATCATCAATTAATACATATGCTGATGTTAAAATCATATATATTCCTCATATGATATATGATTAGGGATCATTTAGAAATAGCAACATTTGACATTAAGAGTCTCATGAATAAGTCACATACTTATTGATCAATAATGATAATGTCTATTTTAAAAAACTAATCTATACATTATAAACATAGCATGTAATATATATAACATCTCTATGTTGCTTCTAGGACATATCACTAACAATTATAGTTAACTTGTATGATAATTTTCTTAGTTTTTTGTGGTAATTGCGTGGATACTATAGTAACCGTGATACCGTCGGATAGCGGTAATCTCACCAAAACAGTAATTGAAACCCCCTAACTAAGCATGGAGATTAATGCCTTTGATTAGGGAAAAATGACGGTTAATGGGATGCATATATATTTTCTAGCAACTGCAATCTTCCTTAGTAGAGATTTACATTTGAAGGTCCACATGGAGGCACTGGAGTTTGCACTGTATTTACGCTCCTGGCATTGCCCACAGACAGCCCATATGAAGTCACACGGAACATGGTCGAAATTAAAACTAATTATGCCTCGTGCAGGAGGTAATGATACGAACAATAGTAAAAAAGAGTAGTTTGAAAAACTTTCTTGCTACTCACAAGCTCTTCCATCTAAAAATCAACGAAGGAGGTGTTAGACCACGTACTGGTGTCTGGTGGTTGTTGATGAATCATTTGTTTACAAATCAGATTTCTTCATTCCCAGAAAGACATCGTAATTGGCCTCCAGAGTCTCAAGCGTAATTCCCGCAAAAAAGAGAAGAGTCTCAACTCTCAAGCGGAATGTGAGTTTTTTTACAGTTTGAGCAAGTTGGTAGGTGAAACCCCGGATCAAAGTGTTAAGAAGCACAAACTAGGGCAAGCCATAGCTAACTTCAATCTTATATTCATGCACAGAAAACCAAAGAGCAATAATAGCAATAAACGGTCATGTTTGAGAGTTGAGACTATAAAAAATAATACCAATCTTGGGGCTGGGTTGAGGCACACCGGCCAGTTCGCCACAAGTATGTACATGTTCAGAAGCGAGGGAAAAGGAAAGAGAAAAAGAATCACACAAAATAAGATGAGTCATTTGTGTATTATTAATTAAGTATTAATTATTTTAAACTTAAAAAATGAATTACTATGAATTTTTAAAACAAGTAAACGAGGGAAACTTTTTCTTCTTCCCTCACTTCCGAACTCAGCATTAGAGGTAGTTTGAAGGTAAGGGAAGAGAAAAGAGAAAGAAGATCACGTAAAACGAGTTGAGTTATTAGCACATGATTAATTGAGTATTAATTATTTTAAACTTAAAAAACTGATTAATATGATTTTTTAAAACAATTTTTATATAGAAAATTAAAAAAAAACACACCGTTTAATAGGTTAAGAAACGTTTTCACGAAAAACGAGAAATTTTTTCTCCTTAGAGAGTATTTCCGTACAGAGCGTTATAGCGCTAATAAAGATGTAATGTAATGCCTCCTGCAAATAATCCTAACTTGCTTGACTAGATATGTACATGTCGATAACATTCTAAATACTGTTCATGCATGGGTCATGGGAGCATATGAGAGCACATAGAGCAGGAACAGTAAGACTGAGTCACCAGCCTACAAATTATCTGTTGGTTGATCGTATGGGTACTGTGGAAAACAATTATGGAAGGAGCTAATCCACTGACTTTCTTCCCTAACAAGAAAAGAAAGATATAAGATTAGATTATAATCAAATTAGCCCCTGAGCCTCACTAGTGTAAATATTAGGGGAGAGGCACAAAGAGAAGGAGACGCCTGAATTTTTGTCGCTAGCTTTAAACCCTATAGCCCAATCGATCTACCGCATTGGAAGGGGTTCATGTGGCTGTTGATGTTACTAGGCAAGTGGAGGTCAGAAGGACACCGGCACCTCATCTCTGCACCACGCCGGCGGCACCTAGCGCGTCAAGCCGACGATCCAGCGACCGGTTCTGCTTGCTCTAACATCAACTCCAAACTGAAACAAAGAACAAAGAATATTCAGTGGCTTCGTAGAACGGTCAGTCTATCACCTTTATTCCATAATTAGTAGAGGTGATCTTGTTGGCTAAGTTAATGATATTTTAGACTTTAACATAATCCATATTAGCATAGTCATACGTGGAAGGTAGAGAAGCAAAGAGAGAGAAGAGAGCCGGCGATTGATCTATCGCCGGGTGCTAGCACAAGAAACGAGACACTGTCGCACTCCTGCAGCCATTGCACTCAATAGTTTAAGCATTTTGTGGCTCTCTACTCTCTCTTCACGATCCAGTGTAGGCATGAGACAGATAGAGCTTGGCTTGCTATATGTTGAGGACAACAACAATATAAAGGCCACATAGATGATACGTAGAACTAATCCAAATATTCTATACGCACATGCAAAATTGAAATGCTTGACAGATACAGAGATAGCGTTACATGTACTTGTTAATAGTGAAATTTAGCACCTGTTTGATTGTGCATGCGTTTCATTAGCCAAGGGGTGGTTGCCTACGAGTTTTGCAGGTAGTGCTCGTATGTCTTTGCATGCATGGGGTCGTTTGCAGGGATTAGTGATTGTGTATGCACATGCACTTGATATAGTCTGTTTCCTGGAGATTAATTAGCGACAAGATTACATGGGAGGCTCATATGCAAATGGAAAGCTTTGCTGCTTCATCCGACACAGATGGAAAGTGTGCTATATGCGAATCAAGGCCGAGCCAAGAGATGGAAGGAAGGGCTCACACAAGGGAAAGTGAAACATACGTACTTGTCGGCTGAGGAGGATTCACCGTGCGAATGCTATAAAGCTACGGTCCAACGGCGGCACGGAGCCCCGATCAACTCAATTATCAATCTACTATTTTTTATGTTCTTTCTTTTCATGTGTAGGCATAGCAGTAGTTTAGCTTTTCTTTGCTGATTTGTTTATAAATCAGTCGTATGTCTTGGCGAAATTGAGACGTTCTTTTTGTTGGTTTGTCCTGTAAATCATTCGTGCTTCTCCACGAAAATGCTTTGCTCGAAAACTAGTTGTTCATCGTCACGTAATCATGATATTTATTTTCTTTGCTAATTTGCTTGTAAATTAGTCGTTTGATTCCACAAAAGCGAATTAATCTCAAAATCGGTTCTGCTAGCTGATTTTGATGGTCTCGATTTTGATGACTCCATTGATTATACCGCAAATCATTAGGTGAGTCTTTATTGACCACGAAAAAGCATCAACATAATTTGATGACTCCATTAGAAAATCGAGGATTTCGGTCATATAATTCGACCGAAATGGACGACAATTTCGATTTATACCATTTGACCGAAATCGATTTAGTATTTTGTGCCGTTGGGGAATCAACATTTTCAGCCATACACTTCGGCCGAAAATAATTTACCTATTGGTACGATCGATCTGTAAATCTTAGTTTCGGCAGTGTTTTGGTATCTAATCTATTGCCGAAATACTGTTCTGCGTCCTCGTCCTCGTGGTGTTTTATTGCAGCCAGTGACCGCTGTCGTGCGCGCATCGATAACCAAGAAACTGCAGCTTGAGGGATAAATCACGGAGAGAACCAACCAGGCTACTGCGCACAATCATCGGGGGAAGGAGGCATCAGGCCAGCAGTAGATCGGTCTTCTGTTGCGTGTACAAGTGCTAAGGCAAGAGGCACAGGTATCCTTTTGATTATTTCGTCGATTTTTGCTAGTTGCACACAGAAGGACTACCAGGATATCGCTCAGCCTGGACATACATGGAGATAAACCAGAGCACTACACTACTGCCTTACTAGGTCAATTCCGAGGTAAAAACTGATGCGGCTGTGTGCCCGATTTTCCGATAGGTTCGATTTGGCGACGTGAAGACGTTCATGTTTTGAGGCTTTCGATCAGCGATCGTCACCTCGCAACCGCTACACCCACACGTCTCGTTCACATGTCTAGTTGTTATCAACCACGCTCTCACGTAATCAACCTCACCACAAAGGTTTTATCCCTGTAAGCAATCGAAAAAACTCACAAGAATAAGAAAGAATGCAACCTGAATTATAGATGAATGTTTAGCATACGAAGTTAGGGTTCTACAAACCGATCTAGACGGTGAAGCTGCAATGGCAGAATAATCTAAGCAAAACCCACTTCTAAACGGCGGCGGCTACTGAATATATATGAGTTAGGACGTTCTAGGGTTAGGATTTTCCCTGTGAGGGGCGCACTCCTCATGGGTTTAGCCCACGACACAAATATAAGGCCTAAGATCCAAAACAGACTCGGACTGGAAGAGGTACGTGTTTTGTTTTGATGATTCCG
This sequence comes from Oryza meyeriana var. granulata, assembly GCA_003991445.1. Classification (NCBI taxonomy): domain Eukaryota; kingdom Viridiplantae; phylum Streptophyta; class Magnoliopsida; order Poales; family Poaceae; genus Oryza; species Oryza meyeriana. The sequence goes on along the minus strand of RYFJ01001030.1, from coordinate 36,799 downwards.
GACAGCTCAGGAGAAATTTTGACGTGGGAACAAAACTCAGGGTGCAGTAACGGCTGTTCAAATATATAACGCGTAAATCTTACGTAGAAAGCATGCACCTTTGGTTGATGAATACATAAAGTAGCTAGGGTCATATCCGAGCTAGTGATGTCCTCATCATCCTCCCCTTCTTGATTGGAAACCGTCCGTGGTTTCACCTTGTCATTAAGCCTGATGAACATATATTTATCTTTCACAACATAGGGTGAGGTAGTGTTGTGCATATTATTGGATTCTGAAATTTTTAAACACGGAGAATATTTTGTAGTGTCGTGCAGCTCATAATACTCCTCTTCTTACAAACCAACCTGAAACTCATTTAAACAACTAGAGGAACTAGATAGAGAATTATTTATACTCATGCGGTTCTCTAGACAAAACATGTCATTATGAAAATAAGGTATATTAAAATTCAAACAAATGTATACTCTATACACATTATATTCTCCTTTATTATTATAATTGTCAATAATATGAAAAATTACATGAGAAGGACATGGCAAATGAGATCTAGCAAATAATTTCTTCTCTAAACAATTGAGTGGTCAAATATCATCAAATTAAATATAGCCCCAAGTATTTAAAGAAGATAGCAATTTAAGCTCTTCATTCTCGCTAGCAATGTGAACAACATGTCTAAAATCAGCACATAGTGGTTCAACAATATTACTAACATGTTCATTCACTAGTTGTGGCATGGATATAAGTAAAGCATTGCACAACTCTTCTTTATCACAAGAAATAGGAACCAAATCATCGTGTGACAAAGGTAATTTAACACATGATTTCACTGGTGATTGCTCTAAACTAACATGATTAGTGGACATATATAGCACATCAGAATTGTTCATACCTTGAATGAATCTAGCACCATTTCTGTTATATTTGTTCTCATTTTCAAAAACTATAGGTGCACCTTTAATTAAAACATCTTGAAACATGCATGGAACAACAGGTGGATCTTCTTTCTCTATGTTTCTCTTCTTTTCCTCATTACCTTGACTCTTCTCAGATACCTGCAAAATATCAGTACCCAATGCAATATGTTCGTTTTGCAATAACTCAGGTTTAGGTGAAGGCATCAAAACATTAGTATTATTACATTTATTTCTCAAAACCTCATGGTTTTTAATCTTTTCCCTCTCAAGATCATCTTTCAAAATTTCAGCAGGGGACATAGGTAGCAACTTAAATTTCTTGCCATTATGTGTGAAAGTGTACGTGTTGGTTCTACCACGGTGCACAACATCTCTATCATATTTCCAAGGTCTATCCAAAAGTAGAGAACATGCTTGCATTGGAACAACATCGAATATGACACTATCATGATAATTGTCGACTAAAAACTCCACTTTCATAATTTTACTTACCTTCAACTTACCGCAAGAATTAAACAACTGGATGTAATAAGACCGATGATGCGGTTGTGTCGGCAATCCAAGCTTCTCGACCATATCTGAACTTACCAAGTTGTTACAGCTCTCGCTATCAATGATAACACGGCATGCTCGATTCATAACCAAAAACCTTGATTGGAACAAATTGTGGTATTGATTTTACTCCGCTTTCTCCATTGTAGAACTTAGCACTCGTTGTACCAAAGTACTCTCATTATCCTGCAAAAGGTTAGTCACAAAAGAAGGGACAACAAGGGGTTGCTTCTCTAAATGACACATTTTATTTTGTAACCAAATTCTGAGACGGAGAAACAAATTTCTCTCGCATAAGCATTTTTATATCGTTCCTAGTTTGAGGCATTCTATCATGTGAAGATATTATTAAATTTTGCCACCATATTAAAGCATGAGAAGTCAAGACACTAGCAGCATTCTTAATCTTTTGTTTATCACACATATGACGATGAGAAAAAATTTTATCAATCGCAACTTCCTAACTCATGTATGCTTCAGCACCAAATCTATTATACGAAGGGGGAGATGACACAGTCTTACCTTCACTTGTCGAAGATGATGTGGCAGCTATGATAGGGCTCTGATCCAAATTCTTCGTCTCCTTTTCATCCTTGGTGTGAACTGTCATAGTTAGTGGAAGACAAGAAGAACCAGTAGTTGGCTGCTAATGTCGTCTCAATTGTGCATATTTACTAAGGAGACCTTTCGTGCTCTCAGCTATCGCCTGAAGGTCTTGTTGTATAGAGTCCATGCTATGTCATCACAATCCTGCCACTGTTAGTAGAAAATAGAAAACAATACAAAAGCTTTATCCCTATCAACTACTAGGTAGTGGACAGTGGAATCACACACTCTCAAGCAATCAAAAGTGTTTGACTGAACTTTTATGATATTCTTACCAATTGAAACAGGTGGTACAACCGGAGAGGTGGGACGCTGACAGTGGTGAGTGTTGCGATTACTCGGATCAAATCTATACTGATAAGAAGTTTGTAGATCTCGAGAGGCTCAAAAGTATGGTAGCAAGGATTAGCAAAAATTAATAATAAAATAGCAAAGCTGAATAAGTGTTCCAAATACTTGAGCAGTCGCTGGCCGAGACACGTTCCTAGAACCAGTCTAACAAGCGAGAGTAAGAAACAAAGGACTTAGGACAACTCTCTCTCACCAAGTCTCTCGAAAATCTTGAAAGATGAGCTCAGCAAGACTGCTCACTGAAAACAGCTCTCCATCCTTTTTTTTCTTTTTTTTCTCTCTTTTTTTCTCTTCTCTTTTTTTCTTTTTTTTCTCTTCTAGGAGTACACCTAGTACACAAGAAGCAACCAGAAAAATTGGCAGCTCGATATAATGTACGGATTGACCCTGGAAAAACACGCAGAGGCGCTCTGAAAAGCGTGCAGGAACTCCGGGGTTTGAAAACTCAGTCTTGCAAGGCAAATTTCATGATTTTAGATCGGCCGAAGCTAACGAAGTGGGAGAGGAGCGGATGTAAAATTTTTTGTAGATGTCCGCAGATATAAAGTTTGCCCAATTTCGAGTCCGTATGCAAAAGTTATGGTTGTTTTAAGATAGGTAGCACGAACTAGAGTTTCGCGGCTCAATCCTGTTGCTCCGGCTAGAGTATAAGTGCTAGGTCAAGCGGGGCTGACAAGGAGGCTAGCGATGAAGGGTGATTGACACAAGGCGGCTTGCGACCTATCTAAAAAGTCTTGCGAAAGCGGGTTAAAAGCTCAAGGCGGCTTGCAGTCCGAAACCGAGTAGAACTCGATCTCTCAAGGCAGGCTCTCGTGCAACGCAACAGCTAGAACTAGAATCATGAACATGACTCTAAACCAGTGACCACTAACTTGACCTAGGGCACAGACTCAACAAAGCGAAACTGAAATAAATTTTACAAAGGCACAAAGGGGTTTAGACAAGGGATAAACCTAACTCTATGAAGAACACGATGGTAATCAATTTTTGGGTTTTCTAGACTCTAGGTAAAAGAAACAAAGATGGATAAATGGGAACAGATAATACCTATCAGGCAACCTGTGTTCTGATACCACTTGATGGCAATGGGGTGCCTGATATTCCGTTAGGTAAGGATAACTCTCAATTTGGTAGAGAATTGACACTCACGATACGACTTCTGATCACTAAGACCTGAATTCTGTAATCGCAGCACCACGTCTCCTCTTGTTATCAACCGTGCGCTATCCGGTTGACCTTGCCATGAAGGCTAATCCCCTGCATGCGAATTGAAGAACACAAGTAAGAACAAGGAAGATTGCAATCGTCACCTCGCAACTGCTACACCCACACGTCTAGTTGTTATCAACCACGCTCTCACATAGTCGACCTCACCACAAAGGTTTTATCCCTGCAAGCAATCGAAGAATCTCACAAGAACAAGGAAGAACGCAATTTGAATTACAGATGAATGTTTAGCACACGAAGTTGGGGTTCTACAAACCGATCTAGACGGTGAAACTGCAATGGCAGAATAATCTAAGCAAAACCCACCTCTAAACGGCGATGGCTACTGAATATATATGTGTTAGGACGTCCTAGGGTTAGGATTTTCCCTGTGAGGGGCGCACTCTTTATGGGTTTAGCCCACGACATAAATACAAGGCCCAAGGTCCAAAACAGACTCGGACTGAAAGAGGTACGTGTCTTGTTTTGATGATTTCGGACAGCTTAGGAGGAATTTTGATGTGGGACTAAAACTATTTGAAAGTAGACTCCATAAGTTTTCCAACAAGTACTCATGAGCCCCGAGAGTCCTTCTGGATCAGCGGCTAGGTACGTTTGAAGTTGATGCTGTCAGGAGGCCCGAATACGAATCCAAAATATGCAGAACTTCATCTCTTACTTTCTATGGACCAAAAAGTGACGTGGTGATGTAGTAGTAGACTTGGGTAAGGTCTTGGTTTGGTTCCCAATCAACTTTTTTGTTGATCCATGTGTTTCTTACGCTCAGTCTCTTTCCCTTCACCCAAGCAAATATCTCTGCAAACAAGAACACACAAAACTCAAGGTGCAGTAACAGCTGTTCAAATATATAACGTATAAATCTTACGTAAAAAGCATGTATCTTTGGTTGATGAATACATAAGGTAGCTAGGGTCATATCTGAGTTAGTGATGTTCTCATCAAAAACCAATGTAAGTAATACCCCTCTTTCCCATCTAAATCTTACTTATATGGTTAATCAATCTACCGGTACTGCAATGAATTCTCATGTTAATGTTGCTAGACCTATTTTTAATGGGTATACTGCATCGGCTAGAGATTATAATTCTGAAAATAATATGCCACAACCCATTCATAGTAATTTAAATACTTTGAATTTTAATAATACTAGCAACATACAATATCCACACACACCTTCTAATTCATCAACAATTACTTCACAACTTATGATCGCACAACAACTTATGCCGATGAATGATATGTATAGGCATAGCAATTATTCTGCTAATTTTATTTCACCACATGCCATGCCGAATATTGCTCAATCAGAGGTTGCAAATCATACTTATGGGTCACCTTGTATAGTGTCTAGTGCTTATAATTCGGCTTCATATGCTAATAGCGATTATGGCGAATTAATAAAAATTCAACAAGTATGTATTTACCTCCGCCTAATTATGTATCATATAGTACTCACCTCAACCTCTCCGGACTTTCGGCAACTCATAGTTCATTGCTGAAAGCATGAGTTGATATTTCTCCACATCATATGCCATCTGTACAACCATCTATGTCATGTTCTTATGAAACAACACGGTCCCATGCTTTTAGTTCACAACCACAAGTTGATGGTGCACCAATTCAGCTCACGGCCGAGCAACGTTTCGATTGCAAAAGTTGGGCGAAGGAATTGCTAGATAAACTCAATGCCGACATGGAGGTTTTCAAAAGAAGAGGCACGCAAAAGCGCAAGGGAGGATGCCAATGCTTATTTTGTAAGAAAGGGATTAAAACCAACTTTTGCACAAGAACAAAAGCCGATAAATGTAGAATTATCAACTAATGAGGAGGAGGTAGCCGTGCTTGATTTCTCTGGAGACAAAGGAGTTTTTGTTTTGCCAGTTGAGTTTCGTACCAAGGAGGGTGACGAGCATCAAGACGATGGAGCGCGAAAGCTTGAGGACAAGGAGAAGATGTTGGAGGGCCACCAGAGTACGAACCGGGACATTGTTCAAGTGAAGAAATCACCATGCTTCTCCAACACATCTGATTAGGTAAAGTTTGCAGGTAATGTACTTATTTCCCAATTTGATCATATATTTGCTAATAATTCCTGCATTAGTAATGTCATAATGAATAATTCTAAGAGATCGATTGGAGAGGTCAATTTTCTTGTTGGCAATAATTTAGTATTTAAATTTTCTATATCATCATTGCTGTAACACACCCAACTTTCGACTTTCGAAAGTTTAACCGAAATAAATAATAAAAAGATCTCAAAGGTAAAATCCTATAGTTTCTAAGCAAGGGTGTAAAGTGAGAGGTAGATTGACTAGTGTAAATCTAAAAAGGGGTATGCTAAAACTTTAATAGTCAAATTTTCAATTTACTCAAAAAACTCACCCTAGGTGAAAATATAAAAATGCAAGAGAATATAAAACACGGCATAGGAATCCAAACTACAAATTCCTAAAATCTTCCTTGAGTCATGGACAATGAGAATAATACATCCTCAGTTATGCATAAGAAATTTGGCTAAATTAAAATACATAGGGATTGGTGTATAGAACTTTAAGAGTTAAATTATAAAAATAGGAAAGTGCAATCTGCCTAATGTTGTATAAATAAAAGTTTGACATAAAAATGTGAAGATAAATAAATTCATTACCATTTCATGTGTATACTTTCTTTTGATTGTTTTTGGGTCTTAAAGTGCACTTTCATAATAGGATGCATATGCATTTGTATAGCCTAAAGAATTTCTAAAAATAATTGGTTTAACATAAAATTATGGAAAAATTCCTGTAAATACTATCCAACATAATTAATCCACTGTAAATTTTATATGATTTTATCACTTCAATTGGTACTTCAATAAAATCCTTCAAATCAGCAAAACTAGGAAAACTAGCTAAATAAATTGATTAGCTCTTATTTTCACCAAATAAAAATAAAAACTAATCTTGTAGTTCCCTTCTACCAAAGTGTGTAACAATATATACCTTACAACCAGAAAATTTGGCTTGATTTAATTCTCAAAGGAAGCACATGAAATGATAAGTGCAATGCCCTAGGGAATAAAAAAGACAGCAGAAAACTATGCCACCAAGCCTATTTCATCTTTTTGCCACATTAAAAATATAAAGCCCCTACCCTTGGAACATGGCAGGTTCGTAGAGCATATATTCACCTACAAGCATGAATTTTTCCAACTCCAGAGACCCTCTGTAACTTGGTGGAACTTCATTGCAAAACAGCAACCGGCACAGCTTTCCAAACTTAGCCAATTTCTTTAGAACTTCTCCAATTTCACTGCCATGTAGGCCCCACAGATGCCCTGACCCCACCTGGCAGTCACACCACCGCCCAAGACACCCCAGCTGTCCCCTGTGACACATGGACGCTCGGGAATGCGCCCAGCAAGCCAAGGCATGGCCACCTTAACCCTGACGTGTTAACTTCGCGTTCAACCTCAAACCTTCGCCCTGACCTCTCTCTCTATCCTCCCTAATCACGTTCTGGCTGATACAACCAAGAGAGGAAGCACTTAGCCTCCTCTTCCACCTCAAACTCGTCATCGGCTGCGAAGAAGACGACATCGCCGGAAGCCATCGGGTCGTCATCATTATCATCTCTTTCACGTTCCCTCTTCTACTCACCATGCCTAACAACTTTGCTTTTGATCTTTTTCCATTTCGACCAGCCAATCTCCAGAAACGCTACCGTGCCATAGGAGCTCGTGGGTGTGCTCTGGACATCGCCGCCGGCGTAGATCCTTTGATTCTGGCCTCCTCGGTGCAGCTCTGGCCAAGCCGCTGCACCATGAAGCTTGTCTTATCTCCGCGACCAAAACCCCTTAAGAACCTGCTGGAGTCAAGCCTCAAGTTTCGAGAACGCCATCGCCTTCCTCGGCTCCGACTAGAAGTCACTGCATCGCCATCCGTTCTGTCGCTGCCACTACGTTTCCGTCGCCCCTGGTTCCATGGTGAGATCCCTAATACATTGCAAACCCACGAGCATGCATAGTTGTAGTTGAATCGAGCTTGTATTGTGACATGCATATGTGACCCGTGCAGCTTTGCCGCTTGTGCAGCCGCTGCGCGCAGCTCCGGTCACCCCCGAGTGCGCCGCTGCCACCATTGGGTGTGCAAGAGAGTCCTTTATACTTTCTCTTTTAGCCGCGTCGTGAAATTCCCCTCCATTCGCCATCGGCGAGGCCAAATAGTGCGTGTGCTGTCCTGTTTGGGGCTTGGGCAGAGACTTCATTTGAGAATTTGAATAATCACAAGGTTTAAATTATAAAACAGCCCCCTCACTGACATATGGGACTGGACTTGTTCATAATAACTATAGAATCTAATGACCCTTAATGAAAACTGATTTAAACATGTGCTAAGGACCTCGGGTTTAAACCCTAACTCTTCCAGGGGGTTTTCTGAAAAGTACATCTCACTGATTGGTGGACCCATGCAATATAAAATCTGAAAAATATTAAGAAAAGGATTAATGCATTATTTGTTCAACTGAAAAATATGAAAACTTGCAAAATCCATAACTAATTCAATTTAACTCCAAATTAGGTGAAACAAAGTTTGTTAGAATCATAAAATTATATACTTTATTACTGTAGATTAAAATCTAGAAAATTTGATACTTAACATTCCTCAAAAATGTTATATGTATAAATGTGCAAAAACACTTTTAAAATTTATAACTAAATTCACCTTAGCATCAAATTTTGGTAAATAAAGTTTTGATGGAATTACAAAGTTTTTCATGTTGTTTCTGTAAACTAGAAATTGGTGAAACTTATACAGGAGACACTTTTATAAGTTAGGTGACCAATAAATATTTTAATTAGTTTACAAAATGTGTAGTAACTTCTAAAATTCATAGAAAATTCATTTTAACTCCAAATGAGTTGATTCAAATTTCCTTGAATTCATAAAATTATGATCTCTATTTGTGTAAACTTAAAACTGACAGCTTATGTGCCTAAAATACCTCTAAGTTTTTATGAAGCACATAAATACATATATTGCACCTAGAACTTACAAAATTTATGGTAAATCCATGCTAGCTCTAAAATTAATAAAACAAGACTTGTTGAACTCAGAAAATCATGCTCTTATTTACTGTAAACATAAATCTTGCACACTTAGTATAATAAATACTTTTAACTTTTGTGTAATATAAAAATACACTAATTTATACCTAGAATTTATAAAATTCATAGGAAATTCAGATTAGCTTCAAATATTATGAGCTCAGCTTTGTTGGACTTAGAAAAGTATGATATCTTTTCTGTATATTTAAGAATTGGCCAACCTAATACAGGAGATGACTCCAAAAATTTGTGTAATAGATAAATGTATATATAAGGTGTATAATGGCTTCTAAAAAAAGTTATAGAAGATTCATGCTAACCCCAAATAAAGTGAAATAAAGTTTGTTGTACTTATAAAATATCACTCTTTACCACTATGATGAAAACTTGGTCAAAATCACTATAGAGAATACCTCCAAATACACATGATGTATAAATAACGTATTCCGCCGTATTTAGACTTCAAACCCTTATAACTTGCTTAGACAAAATTATAAAATTGAAATTCTTTTATGACAAATGTCGGACCCGGGTTTGATCCCGAACCCTATGTGTGTACCATGCTAGTCCCACGATTAATTGCTAGCACACACATTCAACATCGACGTCATAATCCATACATCACAGGTTCAGCTCACAGCAGTCCAAACATAAGTCGTACTAGAGTCTAGACTTAGCGATTACATAGAGGCCGACCGGCCAAATAGAACAACAAAATAGCAAAGAGTTCAACAGCGGAAACAAGATAATATAAGCATCGAAAACCAGCAAGTGTGCCTCTGCCCGCCCATAGGCAACCGACCGGTAAGCCCTAGTAAGCACTGTCGTCGTCGTCTCTAAAACCCGCTGCATAGAAGTACCCGATTGTCGGGTCCTCCTCAATCATCTCTAAAATAAAAAGTCACACAAGCATGTGTGAGTACAATACATACTCTGCAAGACTTTTAGTATTTGCAATGGTATTCCATAATATGAGAAGATAAACAAGGAATGGTTCAGGTTCTGCACTTTGCATAGATCATAATATATATAGCGAAAACATTGCGGTTTTGCAACGAAATTTCGTAAATCAAGCATAGTAAATCAAGTATGTAAGCATTGACCCCAAGTGTTTCCAACCATCTAGGCTCCCTGCCCATGCCAGCCAACCGTGGCAACACGCTGCCACAACCAGCCCAGCCAACTCCCCATTCGCACCATGATTTTTCCCCAAAACAGTTCCAAAATTTAAATCTACTACGGTGGAGAATTTCCCAAGTCATCCATAACCGAGGACATGACTATTCGAATAGTTTTAACTCTCGAGAGTGTGTACAACTGTACCCACATGACAAGGACAATATGAGCTACCACACAGGAGGCTCACACCATCAATGACAAAGCCTTTCTACCGTTGACCTAGCAATATCCCGCGCTTATGATCTATCCCTAGGGAGTTGGTAGGCCTCCCAAAACCCCAAGGCTCACACGATGTGCTGGTCACCCTTGAACAATAATCAAGGTACCTTCAGGCCATGGACAATAACCATAACCCGCACTAACCCAATGTTAACAATAATGACCTACAACTACCACCGGCGGGTCTATTGCTAGGTATCAACATTATACTGAGCCAGGGACTCCCCATAAGAGCCACATGTGGTTTGTACTATGTTTCTTGGTTCTACCTACATCATAGAATCGGTCCTTAGCGACCCGGGCTAGACAACCACCTAATCGGTACCACAAACAAGGCACCAAACACTATATCCACTCGCCCAAGTCAAAAGCATGTTTTCAGTTTTTGTTTTCCACCAAGAGCATAAGGGAATTACCCACTGTTCATTTCCATAATTTCGCAAATGCTTCATTTCCCCAACATCCCAAAATCAAGTAACAAGCAGCATTGATTAATTAGCAAACTAAGCATACCTATTGACATCCTCCCAACCACATGAACCCAAATTTTCAGTGGCAACATAAGTGACAAGGAATTCATGATACTCAAGTAACAAGGACAAGGCATATGCAACAAGAGGTTAACTACCCAAGAATCCCACACATTTCTAAGTAAAACATCGCATGCATAATAGTTTGCAATCAATATAGTTTGTAAGTTTAAAATATAGGAGCAATTGATCAAGGGGGTGCTTGCCTTGCTCCTGGACTTCCTGGTACTCCTCTGGTTCCTCCTCAATTGGGTCAGCAACGTCGTGCTCTACGAGAATACCAAGAGAATGCAATGAAAACAATGGCAAAATTTAATAGTACAGGAAGTACAAATATTTTTGCAGAATATGGAAGTGCATGATTTTAGATGAATTTAGGAAAAAGAATCGCTTGAATCCGAGTTCGTATGAGGGAGAAACGGCTAAACGAAGTCTGCTCTATCCTAAAATCGAAAATAATTGAGAAACAACGTTTTTGCTTAACCGAACTGCTGAAACGGCTGAAAACATTCTACCGACTTAACGGGTGGTCTATTTGGGACGTTTTTGGTTCTAGGGGCATTTATATGGTACGAAACCTACATATGTGCTACTGTGAACCTAAGGATAGCTCGCAGAAGTGGATATGCTCCAACTCGCTAGGATGTTAATTGCACACGCTCACACGTCGCTAAAACGGCCTAACACGTGAAACCCACCGGGCGTGAAGTATTAATCTAAGGCGTTTGGAGGCGTGGAGGGTTTCTAGGGCCTAGGGGTCACTGGATGCACAAGTGGAATCTATGGGAAGGCTTCGGTAGCGGTGAACGCCTCGGTCCAAAAACGATGTCTTCGTACGCGCAAACTACATGTCTTCGCATGTTAACGATGACCGGCAAAATCGGGGATCCAACAGCAGTAGCTCTACTCGTGGTTTTATCCTGTTCTAACACTAGTGGGGCCAACCTGGCTTGCATGGGGCTGATGGGATGGCTGTCGCTCACTCAAACACAAGTGCACCTAAGGTGTTCGGTGAAAAGCCAAGCTAAAGTACAGCTTGTCTACCGCTGTCCTCTCATGCTCTAGTGCATGGCTGGTGATGCAGGGGCGCGGGGAAGCTCTAGGGGTCCTACATGCAAGGTCGTAGGGTTCTAATTCCTGCAGCCATGCTCCGATTGAGCCTCATCCACACATGTAGCCACGGTGGTGTCGCTTGGGTGGATGGCAAAACAACGGCATGATAGGCCAAGCCAAGGACGTGGGGAGCACTAGTGGCCTCCCAGGAATAAAAAGAAAGCATATGCAGAAACAGGAGCTCACCGAAGAGTGCAGGCGGTGGTCGGCTCGGCAACAGGGTTGCTCGCGATGGAGGCTGCAGACAAGCACTGCGATGAGTTCAATGAGTGAAGGGGAGATGGTGATATAGATAGGACAGCGTTAAACTCACCAGGGCAGAGTTTAGCGGCTGCAAGGTGACGGCGGCACCCGGTCGGCGTTGCAAAACACAATGGGGCTGTGGTGGTGCCTGTTGCTTGCCGAGGGCAAAAACAGAGTTAGGTCGGGCAGGAACACATGGTGACACAGCTGAGACAAGGCAAAACTCACCAGAGCTCCCAGACGGAAGGCGTGTGTTCACCGGCACCGTGGGCGGCACCTCACGTTCCTGGCGAACCAAGGGGCAATCCCCTGGGTCCTTGGGTGCGTGAGAAAGAGGGCAAGCTGGGGAGGCAGGAGGACATGGGCTTGGTTAAAAAGGAAGGCAGGGAAGGGAGAGGAGAGGGGAAGGGCGCTGCTCTACTCTATCGGTCTCGTGATGGTGTGTGCGCGGGCAAGCGTGCAGCAGACAGACGGGATAGGGCAAGGTGTCGCTGAGGCTGTCGGGGGCATCTCGCAAGGTCCCAAGGTGGCTCTGCCTCTCCCTCTCACGTGGTCTGGGGCATGCAAAGGTAGCCATCTGGTTGAGCTGCACGGGCGGAGAGAGATCCTCGCGATCTCGCTTGGGCGATGGAGAATAGGGACTGCCTGAGTTGGCCTAGGCTTGGCTGGGCTGTGGAGTCCGAATTAGAGGTGGGGCCCAACACAAAAAGTGTGTCCAAAGGGGTTACCTACCTTGCCAAGTGGAAGAATTGGGTCAACAGGTCGAGAAAACAGGAGAAAACGAGAGGAAGAGGGAAAGAACTCTTCTCGGGTGAACAATATCCAGATTTTTGGTGAAGATGGTTCGATAGGCCAACTTGCTTCAAACTGAATGAAACTTGGAGGCAAGGCTGGTAGTAAGGTATGGAATTTTTAGGAATTTTTCCTAAATTTTTGGTGAAGATTGAAAATCGAGGGTTAGATAGGGCGATTGGAAAAGTTTATATAGATCGTATGAACTTTAACCCGTTGGCTGGAATTTTTCATGCATGAAAGATGACATGCAGTGCATGCAGATGAAAAATGGTTTTATGCACCAATGAACAAAAGTGGGCTGTTACAACAAATCATCCTAAGCTATACCAAATATCATTGTAAAGTTAAGATTTACAAAACTATCTTCCAAATCGCATGTATAACTAAAGTACATGTATAAATGTCGTAATCGCGCATATAACTTCTAAAAATTTATATATCAAAAGTGAAAGATGGTAAAATACAAATTCCTTCACCAAAAATCATACAAAGTCAGTACCAATCCACTGTGTAGGTTTCACACATATTAAAAGAACTTCAATTTTGACCTTATATCGTATTTAGACGTATTCACGTATAGAACTTGTAAAATTCATAACTCCCAAACAAAAAGTGATAAAATAGAAATTCTTTCACCTAAATTCAATTTAGATCAGTAGCAACCTGCTGTATAAACCTTATGCATATTAGAGCATTTTGTATTTTTCGCATTATTTGCTATTTATTCGATCGTACGTTAAATTTTTTCTAGAGAACGAATTCGAAATCGGTAAAGTTATGGAATAGCTGGTGCCCAGGGTATTCAAGAGTAAGGCAAGTATTCTTCCCTCCTTCTTGAACAAGTTGAATTCTATGTTTTGGGGAATGAAATGTGTTATTTATGAAATCGCATGCATATTTGTGAATAACGATATTTGAATTGTGGTAAATGATAGCTATGACCTAATTATTGCATTATCCACCTTGAAACCTTGTACTCCTTGCTGTTTGTAATCCTAGGAGTGGTTAGAGTACTTCACTTGTACTCATACAAACTTATTATTGCTTATTTAAATGCAAATTGCTTAGCCATGCTTAGAATTATGCTGAAATAGATTGTGATCACTTTATAAATGAGATTTTGGGAATTTCATAACTTTTGAGCAGAGGTAAAACCTCTGGTTATTTTTGAACTAAAATGATGAAAAATAAGATTTTAGACTTGGGCGGCAAGTGGTGTGCATATGGAGTAATTGCACACCGATAGGGGGAGTGCTCGCCTGAGTCAATTAAGAGCCGAACTCTATGTCACCCTCTATTGTTTACAGTGAAACCACATGTGTTGGTATGGGACAACCTTAGCCTATTAAGTTGTTTATGCGTCTAACCTTGCATTCAGGAGGCGGTTGTAGTATAAACTACTCTTGGCGATGGTTTATAGGAGCTACCCATGTGCGTGTGTTAAAATTTTTATGGGACCGAAATTGTCCCAGTGTGCATGTGTTATGTAAGTAGGTTGTTTCTCTACTTACAGTATGGAGGTGTCCAATACAACGGTGAGTGCCACATGGGTTGTTTCTCCACGGCGTCTCAGTGTTTGGCTAACCACCGTGATGACATTAAGGAACCGGACTTAGTATGGATTTTGCTCATCATGCTCATGCAAGGTTAGACAAGTAAACAATATAACGGCTTCGTTGTGACCTCTAGACCACATTCAACGTGTAGAGTGTGGTGGTACCGACGGGTACCGGACAAACTAGAGAATTCACATTATGTGGGTAAAGTTGTATAAACTCTGCAGAGTCAAAACTAATCAGTTAGCCATGCTCACGGTCATGAGCGACATAATGATGTGTCATGAGTATAGTTTTATGATTTATAACTGTATTTATGAAATTGGGATATGGATTGGTGATTTTGATGATTGTGATGACTTGTTGCCGGGGAGGGTAATAAGTATGAAACATATATTATGTTGATCACCTTCTTTATATACTATACATGTTTTATTGCTTTACCAAATACCGTTGCAAATGTTTGTGAACAAAAATTAGCTTTATGCAAACATAAGACTACAAATAGCATTTCCTTGATTTAGAACTTGCATGTAGTGATATAGGATTGTCCTTACCAGTACAGTATTTTGGTAATGTACTGATTCTTGTTTGTATTATTGTTGCTTAACTTGTTGTAGGTTGAGTGCTAGGGAATTCGTTGCATCTTCAGGATTGATTCTTTATGGGGTCTACCCCTAGGCGGTTTCCTATGGTATGGGTAGACAAGCTTCCGCTAGATCATATTATTTGGCCGATTGACCTATATAACTCTGAGCTTGTAGATTTAGTTTATTTACTTATTCACCTATTTATTCTATGTAATTGCTTGAGATGAACATGTGAGACTAGTACTTTTTCTGGGAGCTAGTCAAACACAAGTATGAGCTTGAAATAATTGAGATATTTGCTTAATAGCTGGTGTAGATCAAGTCCTCTATGATATATAGTCGCTTGGTCGCCATCATCATGTGGTTTGACGGGCATATCTTGGGACGGACTAGCAAAAGCTATTCTATTGAGTATCTCATTTATTTCAGGTTTGGCGCCATGAGTTTGTAACGTAATTGTGGTTCGCGACATCAGGTCAGCTTTGAGGTGTGGTGGTTACTGCTTTTATTTGGTTTTATTTGAGACCCCACTACTCCAAGACTTAGCGTTGATGTGGCGAGCTGCAAACTGCGGTACAAGTCTCGGGGTGTCCTCACAATTGCCAAAGTTTATGTCTACATGGTTTGCTTGTGATCAATCTAAAGTTAGAGGTACAAAATTAAAATTAGAAAATATTAAAGAGGCTGATGCTAAAATAATGAATAGTTCTAAAGCATCGGACAAGAGAAACATAAGCAACTGTGTAGTCGAATGGGTAGATAGCAAATCTGAACCATTCGTTTTCTTAACTTTAAAACCGTCTCCACAAAAGAGTCGGTTAAATAAAGAGAACACTTTTGATTGGACTATGTGTGATCATATTTTTGATGTTTTGCTAGAAAATGATTATATTAGATTACTTGATCACCATGTGATGCCATCACTTCAAGATTTAGAAGAATAAATTTATTGCAAGTGGCATAATTCGTTCGATCATGGTACTAGTGACTGCAATACTTTTTGGTAAAAAATACAATCGGCCATTAGTCAAGGACGATTGAATTTTACGGATCAGTTAGAGATAGAAGAGCCTAAGGCAAATGAACAATGTGTCCTTGTGGGTGTAATTGATGCTAAAAACAAAGAAACGGTGGTTCGGCCAAAGGAGGTCAATTTGCCAAAAGTTAAGAATACAAATGAGTCTAGGAACAACAGTGCTAAAAAGTCTAAGAAGCCGAAGCTCACCTTTAGGGAACTTCTGGCTAAGTATGAGAAAGAAAAGGTTGTCAAGGGCGCGAGCAGGCTAAAGAGTAATTCTAATGAATCAAAGCCGTTTTTAAGACACAAATGTGAGGGTCAAGCTCGGCAAAAGGAGAATTTTCCTGTAACATTGCCGAATCCTTATTTTAGTCAGTCAATGCTAGCTCCATGGGGATTGTCTTGTAATGGGTTTTCTCCTTATGTGCCATGGAATTGGTATGGTCCATGCATTACTCCATTGACATATTTTGGATCATATTATACAGGTAGTACAGCTCCAAGAAAGCCAAAATATAAAAGACAATCACATACAAGAGATGACTGTTTTGATCAAGAAAATCGGTTGAATGTCAGTGAAGGAAAAAGCCTGTGGTGTCGGTAGGAGGCAGTTCACCGAGAAAGCAAATCTGGGTGCCGAAGTCTATAGGTCAAGCAAACAGCTCAGCTGCATGTGATCTAGAAGTTGGTGCACGTGTGAATGTACAACAGCCTTCAGTTCAGCAAGAGGCTATTGACGCTAGGGGGCACGCACATCTACGACAGCTAGAGAGTTCATAGCAGGTGAGGACACAATAGAAGGCATCTTCAGTAGAGTTGGTAATAAGTTAGAATGAGCCAAAGAGCTCGGGGAGCAATGACAGTCGGCCGAGACGCCCACTTAGTTTATCGAGTTGGCAGAAGAGGGAGCTACAAAAGCTAAGTGCAGAAGAATTAAGGAAAAAGGGTATGGCATGGGTTCCTAAAGGAAGTGTTCAATCTCAAGACAAGGATGATGTTCCAATCGAGACTGCAATAAAGGTGAAGGAGAGGAAAGGAACTAACAGACACATGTTAGGCCAAAGATTTGCACCTAACTTGCATCATCCAAATGTTTCACACACGTCGCCAAGGCGTGTGTCATGGAGTCCATTCTCAGGTATGTTTTATTACCCCTCATGGTCCTATTTTAATTCTTTGATGCCGTATGGATTTGTATATCATGGAGGAATGCTACCAATTTTATTATGCATGTTGATTAATTGCCATAGATGTTGCTATTAGTTTTTAGAGACCGAAATATTTAGGAGCTAGAAATAATTGTCATTCCTATATTTATATTATTATTTATAATTTATTTCGGTTATATACTATTTTGTGGAAGTGGGCAAGGTATTGATAATGTTTTAATTTCGCCAAATAATATTGGTGATGAGACATCAGTTCGTTAAGAGTATCCTTGCACTAATAATTAGACTGAATATGAGACTTTATTATTCGGTTTGCAAAGTTTGGTCGATATGGGTGTGAGGGATGTAGAATGCTTTTGGTGATTCACTTTTAGCAGTCCAACAAATTAATGGGGTAGTTTCAGTGTTTTGACCATCTACTTAAATAGTCATTTGGACCGATGTTTAGATTTAGTTAAATTGCTAGATATTTTTATTGTTCGTCATATATCTAGGAAGAAAAATAGTTAGTCAAATTATTGGGTGCGATAGGCATCTGGCTATCAGGTTAATAAAGGGGTATATTTGATAATAGAGGAGCCGGTGCTGTTAACTGTTGTTGGAGGTTAATTAATTCGGTGCCATCTATTGTTGCGTTTGCGCCGAATAACATGGTAGCAGTCCTGACAGTGTTGAGCATGCGTGTGGTCATGGCACTAGTGTTCATGCGGCTCTAGAGGTTAGGCCCACGTGTTGTGTGATTAGTGCAATAGTAAATCATGTTGGGCAAAGGGATGGTTGGTTCGGCTGGGATAATACAAAACAGGCAGAGGTTCAGCTTTGCTAATAGGGCCGAGCCAGCATGTAGCGATGGTGGTAGTGAAGATGCGCAGACAATGTCAAATGGCGGATCGGTCACTAGAAGGACCGAACCAGGTAGTGTTGAGAGAAAGAGATGATTCGGTACCAGGGTCATCAGGGACAACCGAATCAGTGGTAAACTATGAACCGAGTGATTAAAAGGAGTTTTTTATAGTTTAAAAAACTCGAATCAAACGAGAGATAGAAAAATTCGGTGACAAATTGAAGTCTACTTTATTGGATGATGGATTATAGCGCTAGATTATAGATAGGTTATTTTTAAAATGTCTAGTTCCAGCTCAGTCTCAAGTGGCCATGGAAACAAAGCTGGTATATATATGGTGTTGGTATGGTTAGCACTAAATTTAATGGAGGCCGATTTGTCTGGTAATGGAACCGTTGTATATGTTTCGTGTAGTAGTACTGGTGAGGCTTATTTAATGCATGAGTGTCCTCTAAGTGTTCCAGTACATAAGACAGTAGGAACTGAGTCCATGTGTTGAAATATGGATATGCCAGTGCATACAGTTCGGCTGTGACGGGTATGGTAGAAGCAGAGGATAGTATTGTCGATGAGGCCGAGCTATGTGGCGGTAGCAGTAGTAGAGCTGCACAGTCGTTGTCAGATAATGGGGGAAGTGGTTCCTCTGACGTACTGTCCTCTGACGTGGGGTCACTGACATGTGGGCCTGCTGCTCATGTGGTCCACATGTCAGCCACTTAAGTTATGGGACAGTACGTTAGAGGATCTGATTGGGATGATGGGTTGATCAGAAGAAAGAAACCAACCGAGGCAGCGTTGGTTCGGTCCAAGAGTTATCGTCGTGTGGAGTGGATTTGGTACAGGATCATCAGGGATAACCGAATCAATAGTAAAACCTAAGTCAAACAGAGATAGAAAGTTCGGCGACATGCTTTAAAGTGTATTTTATTGGATGACTAATTATATCGCTGAATCAGAGACGATTACTTTTAAATTGTGTAGATCCTGGTCAGTCTAGAGTATCTTGAGCTTATAATGAGAAGGTGAGGGGAAAATCGTTTTAAATATCAGTTAATTAGTATGGAAAACGATTTTTTTATTAGAATTTAGAATATGTTTATCATTAATTGGAGATAATATGAGAAGGTCGATATTTTATTTAATATCATCCTAAGAAAACATGGTACCGCTGAGGTTTCTTAGTTTTGACAAGTCTAGTATGACTGATATTTATTTACTGTTGACTGTGAAATACTTGATATATCTGTTTATAGTGATTCTTACTTGAGCTTGTTTTTCGGTGAGCTTGTTTTTCGAACAATAAAAACAGGAGGCATGTGTTAATAGTGAAATTTGGCACCTGCTAGATTGTGCATGCGCTTCATTAGCCAAGGGGTGGTTGCCTATGAGTTTTGCAGGTAGTGCTCGTATGGCTTTGCATGCATGGGGTCGTTGGTAGGGATTAGTGATTGGGTATGCACATGCACTTGATATAGTATGTTTCCTGGAGATTAATTAGCGGCAAGATTACATGGGAGGCTCACATGCAAATGGAAAGCTTTGCTGCTTCATGCGACACAGATGGAAAGCGTGCTATATGCATAATCAAGGCCGAGCCAGGAGATGGAAGGGCTGGCTCACACAGAAGTATACGTTTTTGGCAGTAGTTTAGCTTTACCTTGCTGATTTGCCTGTAAATCAGTCACATCCCGGTGAAACTGAGACGTTCTCGTTGTTAGTTTGTCCTATAAATCATTCGTGCTTCTCCACAAAAGCGAGGAGATTATCCTTTGGTAGTTTACTCGAAAACTAGTCGTTTAAGCATGATATTTATTTTCTTCGCTAATTTTCTTGTAAATTAGTCGTTTGATTTCACGCAAGCGAATTAATCTCGAAATCAGTCCCGCTAGCTGATTTTGATGGTCTTGATTTTGATGACTCCATTGATTATATCGCAAATCATTAGATGAGTTCGTGTTGACCATGAAAAGAGATCAACAGTACTATCCATCCATAATGCTTTCTCTACATGACATAGATCGCTATTACATTCAGTAGCTGTCAATACTATTGAAGCTGATATTAGCTCGATCCCACACACTTAAATTCCTTTTGGAACCTGGAACCTAAGTCAGAGAAAAACGACATGTAAATAGAGGCTCATCTCTAGTAAAAATTAAAAAGATCAATACGGTAAAAAGGTCATATTCCAAAATTGTACTTCTTTTTTATTCTCATGAAGTAGGGTCATTGGATCCGTTTCAGTATGATTGAAAGCTATTATTTCTGGAATGCTTAGCGAAAACCGTAGTCGATTCCCACGGGTGTTTGTCATAAGGAAGTGAAACCACGGTTTAATGGATGATTGATGGAGGTTAAACCTCATTAGGATGCAATAGAATGGATATAATAATTTATACTTCCTCTGTATAAAAATATAAGGCACACTTATTTTCCGTAAAGTTAACATTTATAGCATGTTAATAATTATTAGATTAACAATATATATTTTTTGTGTTAAGCATGTAGTATTATTACATTCATATTTGAAAATACTTCCATATGAAGCTAATTTCATAGTTATTAATAATACTTATGAAAGTAATTAAGAGGCAAAGTATACCATTGGAGACCATATAAATAGTATTCACGATTTACATTTTTATATGGGGGAGTATAACAGACCTCCATTAATCGTACAACTAGTAGAGAAATCAGCAAAAAATGTCTAAAATTCTCATTCGTCTTAGTTGTAGTTGATGATACGGTCTATGAACCTGGCTTGATCGATCTGTATTGGTATCGTACCAGAATCATAGCTGGACAATTCGCTCAACAGTCAATCAGAGTTGGCCAAACCGTTGGTAACCATACAGTTACTGTGGTTACCACCCAAACTACCGGGATACGGTATTGGTTATCGGCGGTTCGGTTTAAATAAATTTTATTCGAATTTAATTTTTTAAAAAAATAAAAAAAATCTAAAAAAAATTCTAGTAGATAGTACTTGAATTATGAATTACTATAGTGAAGAAAGTTTATGAAAATAACGAAGTTTACTTCACATTTTAGAGTTTCATCAAAATTTAAAAAAAAATAAAAGGTGGGTTGGGATATAATTTTTACTTTATTTAAGTGTAAAAACAATAGCAAGGATTATGAAAAAAAATTATGCAATATTATATTGTTTTTCTAGAGATATCCACAATTTTTTCCTGAATTTTCTATAACTTTTTAGAATTTTTACTAGGTTTTACAATTTTTTCTATAATTTTTCTTTTTAACTTCAACATACCGCGGTTACCGCGGCTTACCGCGGTAACTGCGACCTTACTGTGAGATTTGATAATTTTGAATTCAAATTTTTGAAAATAAAATTCGTACGGTTTTGGGCGGTTACCGTGTTAACCGCGCGGTAACCGCCATACCGAGGGAGAGGAGGCGGTAACCCCCCGTAAAACAGTATGGTAAACACTGCACTCAACCTATTATATTCTAGCAAGGAGAATGCTCATCTAAAAGAATAGAAAGGGAGAAGTTACCATATGGAATATTGCGTGCATCAGCTCCAGTAGCCGATGGCCTTGAAGGCGGCCCGATGGTGTGAAGCTAAGTAGGGGTCTTTTAAAAGATACAGTAATTAGAAGCTAAATTTAAAAAAGCTCCGAACCTTTCCCAGGAGGCCGGTCAAACCGCCTTTAGGGAACCAATCAGACCAACGGTGTGCCTACGGTCAGATTGGCAACCTGAGTCCGATTGGAATTATGACAGTTGTCGTGTTTCCTTCGGTGTACACTGGTTTTGATGAGTCCTACTTAGTCTCTAACCTAAATAAGACATAGAGAAGGCTCAGGGAACATAAGTCCAACCCCTTTATATGGGTTATGGCCGATTCAATTGAAGATCTCTCGATCAACCAACAACACCATCCAATTTGCCAATTGAATCATTCTTTCAGCTTTCTATCTATTTTTTGCCTAGTTCTAGCCTAGTCTGTCCATCTCTTGTCGATTAGCATTGTAAATTGTCTGTCTTCGCTACGAGATTACGAGTTATCCCTTTGTAGGCTTGTCTCGTAAACCTTCCATTTCGCTCATGAGATGAGTGATTATCACAATCTATCAGAATTGGCTCCATTAGCCAGTTTTGACTTTAAAACCCACTTTGATCTAGGTTGAGGTGGTTGGCGACTCCCTACATTATAAAGCTTTAAGTGATTCTTATCGTTTGACCACAAATAAGCGTCAATACGATTTTTGGCGACTCCGCTGAGGACATCTACATCAACGTCATGACAAAGTGCTCGGAGATTGATCCAAGCCACATCATCTCGCTTACCATGGAGGACTTGACCGAGGAGGAACAACAAGAGCTCGAGGAGTAGAAATTGGCAATGGAGAAGGTAATGCTCGACCACTACACAAGAACTCGCCAAGGCAGAGAACGCCCCTCTTACTCAAATTATCGTTGATGAGGTAATTCCCAAATCCAATGATATATCTCCTGCTATTCAAGAACTTGTGGCCACTTCCGTGGATAGATCTATTAGTGCAGTCTTGGCTAATCAATTGAATGCCGCTATGAGTTCTTTCTTTGATAGTAGGATAAAAGAGTACTCCACACAAATTGGCTCTCGAAAAGCCAATTTGCTATTTAATAGAGATAATCCTAGTACTAGTAAGGTCCCTATATAACACATACATAGTAAAACCGATGGAGCTACTAGCAAACACATCACATAGTATATTGGAGTTGAAGATCACAAAACTCTGCCACTTGCCAGTCAGACCGCACTCTCTACCGGTCATACCGCACTTTAGGCCGGTTTGACCGCTCCTCTAGCCACCGGTCAAACCGGTTTCCGAGCCGATCCGACCGGGCCTTACATGGCCGGTTAGACCGACGCCATGATCCCTGTTCAGGAGGTTGACCCCATTAGCAACAATTCCTATTTCTACAATTATACACCTCCTGTTGCTACCATTAATCGTATTGCTCCACCATTACCTCCACCGGCTTACAATCCCTACAATAATCATGTTCCTAGTTCACCTTTTGGAGGAAATTCACAAGATGCATGACATGGCCAGCAGAGCTATGTTGTGCCGCCACCACCCCTTAGGCCACAAAATCAGCAGCCAAGGCCTAAGAATGTAGATGAGAGGGTGTGAGCTATTGTTAGAGAATCTTTTGGAATTGAGCCAAAGAATCGGGCTAGGGTTTATCAAAAGCCGTATCCTGATTATTATGACAACCTCCCATGTCCTCGTGGTTATGAAGTACCTGAGTTTACAAAATTTAATGGGATAGTAGAACTACATGAGAACATATAGGCCAATTCTTAGTACAATGTGGTGAAGTAAATAATATGGATGCTTTGAAAGTGCGCCTGTTTTCTTTATCTTTGTCTGGTACCGCATTTACTTGGTTACTTCTTTGCCGGCAAATTCTATTACTACCTTTGCTAAGTTAGAACAAAAATTCAATGATTATTTCTCTACTGGTGAAACCGAGCTTAGGTTGTCTAATTTAACATCGGTTAAGCCAAAGTACAATGAAACTGTTACTTATTATATCAAAAGGTTTAGAGATACTAAAAACCAATGTTTTAGCTTGAATATTAATGAAAGAGATTTGGCCAATATTGATTATTATGGTTTACTTGTTCCTATTAAAGAGAAATTAGAAGACCAATAATTTCTTGATGTTAGTCAAGTTTTGCAAAAGGCTCTGGCTCAAGAAAGCCGGGCTAAAGAAGTTAAGAAATTTGTTAAAACTCATGACAAAAAGCCAAGTATAAATATCCTTGATTGTTTTGATGATGAGTTGTTGGATGATAAAAAAGATCATGATGTTTACACAGCCGAATGGTCATGGACTAATAAACATAAGCCATTCGTTTGCTCTGATGATGTTTGACACCGACTCTTCGCAAGGATCGGCAAAGTGAAATTAAATATACTTTTGATGTAGACAAGTGTGATAAAATCTTTGATTATTTGTTACAAGAAAAGCAAATTAGTTTACCAAAAGGCCATGTCATCCCACCGGCGGAAGAATTAAAGCTTCGGCCATAGATGAAGGACGATTGAAGTTTACTGATGGTCCAAAGATAAAGTTGGATCATGACCCTTTTCAGTGAACACTATCTACTTCAACAACAAAAAGGTGTTGGTTCTGCCTAGTCAAGCTGATACTACAAACGGAAAGGAGGTCGCTATTGGAGAACCTCGGCTCAAGATGATCAAGCCAAAAAACCCGAAGATTGGAGTGTGGAAAGTTAATAGCGATGAAGCTTCGAGCTCCAAGATTCTGAGAAAGCCGAAGGTTACATTTGACATGCTCTTGAACAAGTATGAGAGTGGGAAGACCGTTCAACGACTCAATGGTCAGCCTAGGAATCCTAAAAGGCCAAGGTCACCTCCTAGGGAGAGATTTAGCCCCCGACCAAGACAATTGGAGTCACCTTTCCCTTACAATTCTTAATTTATACCGTGGGGACCATGCCCAATACTGCTGCCAGATTGCCCTTTCCTTACTTCATGCCATGAGAGGCACCGCTGCCAATGTATACACCATATCCGCCCTTGCCGCCAATGCCATATCAACGAGGATGGGTAGAGCCACGAAGGTCAATACATGATCCTTTATCTCCATCACGTCAAAGCCGGTTTCAATCAAAAATCGGTTCAAAGAAAAAGGAGGAGGAGAAAGGCGCATTAAGGTGGAGACTAGAGTTTCGGAGGTGATTACCATCAAGGTGGGATCCTATGACATCCAAGTGCCCACTGAAGAAGCGTCGAAGGCGGCACAAGTCAAGAAGACTGAAGCCGTCAAATCAATTGTCGGTCCAGGCGGTCTGACCGGCAAATCAGGCTAGTCTGACCGGGCCTCAAGGTCGGTCTGTCCGGGGGTAGATGGGGCGAGATACAGAGCCAATCGGGCCGATAACGGTTTGACTGGAGCCGAGGCCAGTCCAACCAGCAGCCCAACGCCGATCTGACTGGTCCAGCAGACAGATGCCAGGCAAAGGTGGATCCAAGGACTTCTTGCTCATCAAAAAATATCAAAAGTCATTACTTAGCTGCTGGAACTCAACCTAATCCTCAATGGTGCTTCCGAATTTGACTGCTACTTAGAAGAGGCATCTGCAACGCCTTCGAGCCCAAATATTGAAGGAGTAAGCAGCTGACGAACGTCAAGACAAAATGTTCAACGAGTTGAGACCTTCAACGACACCAAAGAAAGTATGGAAGCCTAAGGTAATGGATGTTGAAAAGCCGGTAGCTACTCAAAGCGATGATGAGGATGATTCTTTGGGTGATGACTTACCGGTTATTAGCAATGACTCGCCGCCAAAGGAGAACATGGACATCAACATGGTGTTTGCTTTACCGTCGTAATTTCATGCCAAGGATGAGGTTGGAATTGTACAACTTTCACTCAGTTTTAGAGATGCGGTCTTTGAAAAGCCTGAGAATTTCAATAGTCACATGAAGCCTTTGTACCATAAGGGACACATTGATGGAAGATCGACCTCTAGGATGCTCGTAAATGGAGGTGTTGCGGTGAACTTGATGCCTTACTCATTATTCAAGAAGCTTGGGTAGGAAGATGACGAATTGAAGAGAACTAACATGATGCTCAACGGCTTCAGTGGGGAGGCAACAGAAGCCAAGGGTCCATTCTCCGTGGAGCTGACCGTTGGGAACAAGATGTTACCAACCGCTTTCTTCATCGTTGATGTGCAAGATAAATACAACGTTATTTTGATTCGTGATTGGATTCATGCAAATTGTTGTGTTCCTTCTACCATGCATCAATGTTTGATTCAATGGGACGACGATGAAGTTGTGATCGTTCAAGCGGACATATTGGCCGAAGTTGCAATGGCCGATGCCTCAGTTGAATGGAGACACGGGAATATGCAGTGTTAATCGAGGATGGATCTTTCTACCTTTGAGTTTGACAGTGTTTTCAAAGATGGTTTTGTACTCATTATTGTAAAGCTGGCTAACTTATCACAGCTAGGCGATATTACTTTTTATCATGAATAAAGAAGCTAATCTAGAGTGGTTAGAAAAGCGGGTGCAAGAATATCGGTCAACAAAGAACGATATTGGAGAAACCATTGAAGATTTTGATGAAGTAGAGAAGTTGGGTTATGGTTTTACATCGGTCGATTGTCACGCTCTAGTCTGGCACCACCATACAATGGCATCAAATAGGGCGTGCCGTAGGAAAACAACATTAACTGCTTCCCCGCAGAACCGCGATACTGATATAAGTCCCAGGACGCAGTGCTGGTATCCACAAAAAACATATATGCATCATTGCAATCCTTAAATAAATAAATAGACATATACCTTAACTTACGTTGCAGCTTCGGAGTAAGCGGGAGACAGCAACAATAGCACAGAGGTAGCGGCAACATTGGAAAAAACGGACTATGTCCCAACACCATAGGCAATGGCTAGAAACCAGGATGAAACCTTAATCTTCTCTTCATTGCAACTCCAGCTTCGGCTCCTGATGGAGAAACTATATATATAGAGCAAGAGTGAATACTTATATACTCGGTAAGCCAGGAGAACTTAGGTGGGTGTTATAGGCTTCAAAGGAAGGTGGATATTTTGCAATCAGTTTTATTTGAAGTTCTTTTAAATCTAGTAAGTGTGTTCTTCTCAACAATCAGGGCGAGGTGGAGTCTCGCCTGATCGGAGTGAGATGCATCAATCTTTAATTCTCTAGTTTTCACAATCTCAAGAGTTGGCTTCAAGCCGGCTCATAGAGCTAAAACAAATCTCCGGACCTCATTGGTCCCACTGTCCATAACAACCAAGCCATCTCATCGGACAACCAGTGTCCTTGATGGCACTTCCTTCCCATAGTTCCTAAACCACACACACATTTTCACAAGCAGGGTAAGACAAAACTACGCTAAGGAATCACCACACATCCGCCCCTGACCGTGGGCACGGTTGTTTAAACAGTTGTTAACCTTTGCAAAGGGAGTACACTTTACCCACATGACATGAAACTGACACCGAATGCCCATCGGCATCGGACGTTCGTGACAAGGCATTTCTTGAGCATCCCAAGTATTCCCCATGCCAACTGGAGGGGTTCGAGACCAACAACAGGGTAGGTTTGAGGCCATCTGTGCCAGGAACCCAGGAGGCATCCCCACCGCCCTCCTAGTGATTCACAATCCAGTGACATGCAAGGCGTTCCTAGGTGGCTAGTTACACAGCCAGGGGCTATCCCATTTCACCCATGTGGTTGTACTGTTGTATGTTTGGATGAAATTCCAAAGGAATCAGTCCTTACGGTGACCACATGCATCCCACACTAGACCGGCCTTGTGTCGCAGGTCTCCATTTTTTTGAAACTCATTTTTCTTTCACAAGACACCGACCCAGGTGTCGGGTTTTCCAAAGATTTCGTAAAACCTAGTTCTACCCAAGATGTTTCTCAAATTTTAAGTTTGAGGGGTTCCGTCAGTACTCGCAGAGGAGTGCACAAAAACCGAGGTGCAACGGAGGTGGTTACAAGGGAGCCGGGTATTGCAAGTGTCAAGGAAGGATCATATGTAGCAAGTTTGGGTAGGCCCACCGTTCTGACTCGCAGACGGGGCCAAATAGTTTAGTGCACACCTATTGATGCAATTTTGCAAACAAAATAATTTAAGTTCACATATAGGCTCGATTGATTAAAGGTGACTTGCCTTGCTCTATGTCTTCACGATTCTCTAAGAATCTTCGGGAAATCCACTCCGAAACGAAAATCCGGCAGTGGTTACTATGCGCAAGCAATCAAAGATTTACACAAAGGCCAAGAAAAAGATTCTATTTAGGACTACTAATAGTGCCATTAGATAGATCTTAATTTTAGAAAATTACTAGAGTTGGAACGGAGTCAATCTGAGCTATGAATCAAAAGATATGAATTTTCGAAGATTAGAGGATTTTTTGTAGTAATGGAATTGGATTTATTGAATTTCTGGAAAGGAATATTCTCAGGAATTTCCCTTCGGGTCACTAACAAGTGGGGTCCGGTTCAATGGTCCTGTAGCTCGGTGGAGTATGTGTATGTGGCTCGGTGGGCCTTGGCCATGTGGGCCGGTTCAATGGGCTTCGGCCCCATGCCATGGGGAGGCATAGCAGGTGGGGGCAAAGCTGCCATTCCATGGGCCGGCAACGGCAGCCCATGTGAAATGTAGGCCGTGGTCCAAGGGTTATAGGATAGGGCCCACTTGTCAGTGATAGTTTATTGTGTTTAGGATTTAAGCATTCGATGGGCCCATGGGTCAGTGACACATTACTTGAAGGGGTTTAAATCTAGGAGGGGCCCACATGGCAATGAGAGCGGAAGGGGGAGTAAGCCGGAGCATGGAGATCGGATGGCAGACGGCAGCGGATGGGATCCAACGAACAGCGGCGAACTAGACCAAGCGGCTACGCCGGTGGGAGGAGGGGACCAAGGCAAACACGTTCAATGGCTTGGATCGAAGAGATGAAATGCGACGGCGGCCAGCGATGGGGGATAGAGTGTGGCGGAGAGAGAGAGAAAGAAGAGCGGTGGTGCTTGGCTGTGCGCGGCGATAGGAACAAGCAAGCGAGGCGCTCTACTTGAGGAGCTAAATCCCATTCACCCAGCCTAAGCAATAAAATGGGGGGATCTCCAGAGGGGAGTGGACACGCGGAGCTCACCGGTGAGCGAGGATGGCATTGGCGGCGTTTGGGGCAGGAGGGGAGAACGCCGACGAGGAAAAGAGTCTGTGCAATGGCGCGGGGTTAGGGAAGGCGGCGCGGGCTCGACCGGCTCAGGGGCAGTGACGGCCGGGTGGTGAGGAATGGATGCCAGCTGCGGAGCGAGCCGGTGGCGCGGTGACGAGGTAGACGTGGAGGAGACACGACTAGCGTCCAGCTGATGAAAAAAGGGGTTCGCGCCGTCCCGAGAGAGTTAAGCCAAAGGGAAGGAGAAGGAGGGGACTCGGGGGGTTTTATAGGGGATGGAGATGGCATCTAGGTTGGTTTGGGGTGTGGCAATCATGGAGGGGAGAGAGGGATGTCAAGACGGCGTGATGATTTCTCAAGGTGTAATTGACTGACGGTGGCGATTTGCGGGGCAGCCGATGGCGATGGATCGAGCGGCGAGGCTTGGGAGTGCGGGCTCGCACGGTGTGTGCTAGCTGGAGGTGACATTGGCGGCATGAGCCCCTTTTTGACTGGCTCGGCCTTGGATAGAGGAAAGGAGATGGAGTGAAAGGAGAAGGCGCCTCCTCCGCTCATCGCGATGCAGCAGAGGAGGGAGCACGGTGGGGTGCCGTGTGACATCGGCCGGTGGGGCGGCGAGGCGGCCCTGTGGCTTATGGTCAATTGACCGAACGGGTTGTAGACATGAACCAAGGAGAGAGAGAGGACAAAACAGGGTAGATGATGGCCGTGCAGGAGCTTGCGCGGGGAGAATAGGTGCCGACTAATAGGTGGGCCCAGCATAGGGAGAGGAAATGGTGGGTGCGTGTGCGGGCGTGGTGTGGGTAAGCGGGACCGTGCGTGGAGATCGAATGGTGCTGGGTGCCCTTGGTGCCACATGGTGGCCATAGGACGACAGTGGTCACATGTGGGTGATAAGTGGGATCAGACGGTGGTCCGTGGCGCCCGTGGGATAGGTGGCGGCCATCGGACGGCGCATGAACGGGGGCGTGCGCCTCGCGCATGTGCGGGCCGTGGGCTGCTACGCTTGCGCGTGGTAGGGCAGGCGGAGCTGGGCCGGCTGGAGGTGTTCGACCCTGTGCGGGGAAAGGGAGAGAGAAGAAGGATGGAGGGGCTGGGCTGTATGGCAAGGATAGGCGCGACTAGGCTATGCTGTGGCGGCCCGAGAGGCACAGTACCGCTTGATTTTTGTCAGAGAATTTATTTGGAGGGTTTTGGATATTGAAGCTGTGGTTTTCGAAAGAATAAGAAGGAATCTGCCATTTGGATTTTTGGAAGGGAATCCGAATACAAAAATTCAAACTGAGATTATTTCAGAACAGAGATTTTTGAGAGGTGATTTTGAGAGGTTGGTTTTTAGATCAAGGGCAAGGAGATAGACTAAGATCCTGGCATGACTTACGACACAATACACAAAGAACAAAATTTTCACGGATAGATTTTGATTAAAATAAAGTTTAACGTCACGTTGAAAGCGGGGCGTTACACCGATCCTTTACAGGAGGTAGACATAGGTGATGGCTCTATTCCAAGGCCGACTTTTGTAAACAAAAATATAAAAGCCAACAAGGCTAAAGTAATCGATTTGCTTAAAGAATATGTTGATTGTTTTGCATGGAAATACCATGAGATGCTGGGTCTTAGCCGTGAGCTTGTAGACTATCAGCTTCCAATTAAATCAGGATTTAGGCCTTATAAACAACCACTTCGTCACTTTAATTCTAACATATATGATCATGTCACAGAAGTGATAGACCGATTATTAAAAGCGGGATTTATTAGGCCAAGTTGATATGAGGAGTGGGTTTCCAATATCATCCTGGTTGTAAAGAAAGAGAGTGGTAAGATTAGAGTGTGCATTGACTTTAGAGATTTAAATAAATCTACTTCTAAATATGAATACCCCATACGTATATCCGACATGTTGATTAATGATGCTTCGGGACATAGAGTCATTAACTTTATTGATGGTGATGCCGGTTATAATCAAATATGCATGGCCGAAGAGGATATGTTCAAAATGGCATTTAGGTGCCCTGGTTTTGTTGGCTTGTTCGAATGGGTTGTTGTGACATTTGGTTTGAAAAATGCCTGTATGACGTATCAAAGAGCAATGAATTTGATCTTTTATGATTTGCTTGGTATAATCTTGGAAATCTATATAGATGATATTGTGGTCAAATTGGATTGCAAGGAAGGTCACTTAGCCGATTTGTGTTTAGCATTTGAGAGGATGCGCCGGTATGGTTTGAAGATGAATCCACTCAAGTATGCATTTGGTGTGTCGGCAGAAAAGTTCTTAGGATTTATGGTATATGTAAGATCTGTTGAAATTGATTTTAAAGCGCCGACATGCAAGAAGGAAGTTCAAAAGTTGCTAGGCAAGGTAAATTATTTGAGGAGATTCATATCTAATTTGTCTGGCAAGATTGATACTTTTGTTTCTATACTTCGGTTAAAGAAAGAAGCCGATTTTGCTTGGGGGTAAAACAACAATAGGCGTTTGATGAAATTAGGAGGTACTTATCGTCACCACCTGTTGTGAGAGCGCTTAAAGCCGGAACAATACATCGCCGCTGAAGATAATGTCATTGGTGCCATTTTGACACAAGAAGATGATGGTAAGGAGCACAACATTACATTTTTAAGTCATCGACTAATTGATAATGAAACGAGGTATGTATTTGTGGGAAAGCTTTGCCTATCTTTATATTGTGCTTGCACCAAGTTGAGACATTATTTGCTATCTAGTACTTGCATGGTTGCTTGTCAAACCGATGTTATAAAATACATGTTGCAAAGGATAATTTTTAGTAGGAGAATTGGCAAATGGGCGTATGCTTTAATTAAATATAATTTGGCTTATGAATCTTTAAAATCTATGAAATGCTAAATTGTAGCTAATTTTATTGTGGATCATCACGTGGACGTTGATTATGATAACTAGGTTCACATAGTTGATGTTACACCATAGAAGATTTATTTTGATGGTTCTTCTTGCAAAGGGGGACAAGGGATAGATGTAGTATTGATTTCGCGCAATGATGCTATCTTTGAGACATCGGTTTGCTTGGAATACCATTGTACTAACAATCAAGCCGAATATGATGCTTTGTTGTTTGGCTTACAAATAATGGAGATTACTGGTGCTAAACACATAGAAGCCTTTGGTGATTCACAATTGGTAGTGCAACAAGTTGCCGGTGTGTATCAATGTTTTGATGGATCACTAAATAGGTATCTTAATCAATGCATGGAAATCGTTGCCAATTTTGATAATTTCATCATTAGACATATTTCTAAAGATAAGAATTCAAGAGCTAATGACTTGGCACAATAATCATCTGATTATCATGTTAAAAGAGGCTTATTTTTTCTTTTGGAAAAGCCAATGTTTGATTGTAAAAGTTTGGGTGAAATTGGCAAAATACGGACCAAGGGCAGTCTGACCGGCTTCTGACGAGCGGTCTAACCAGTTTTTAATGGCCGGTCTGGCCGGGGATCAACGGCGGTCTGACCGGCATCTTATGGATGGTCTAACCGGCATCTTATGGATGGTCTGATCGGGGATCTAGCATGGTTTTACTAGCATGGTATGGCCGGTCTAACTAGACCCCAGCAGGAGGCTGGGTGGCATGATTTTGTCTGTGTTTTAGAAGCTAAATTGAGTCCTAATTCGGTTGTTTGCATTTTAGATCATACTAGTCATTGAAGAATTTCTTTGATTGAGTATTTGAAGAATCCTAGTAGCAAGGTTGTCGGAAATTCGGTGACAAACTTTTAAGTATACTTTGCTTGATGATGTGCTATATCACCGAAATATAGATGGAGTGCATTTGAAGTGCTTAGATGATGATCAATCTAAGGTTGCAATGGAAGAAGTTCACGAAGAGATTTGTGGAACTCATCAATCAGCCCACAAGATGAATTGGTTATTGAGGAGTGCTAGTCTTTATTGGCCGAAAATGATTGATGCTTGTTTCAAATATTATAAAGGATGTGAAGTTTGTCAACGGTTCGGCAGTATTCAATTGGTGCATGCCGCCGTGTTGAATCCTATTATTAAACCATGGCTGTTCCGAGGTTGGGCTTTATATTTTATTGAACAAATACATCCTTCTTCATCAAAAGGGCATCGGTTCGTGTTGGTGGCAATCGATTACTTTACAAAGTGGGCCGAGGCTGTGCCTCTCAAAAATATGACGCATAAAGAGGTAATTGATTTTATCTTGAAGCATATTATTCATAGATTCGATATTCCTCAAACTTTAACTACGGATCAAGGTTCTTTTTCTATTTCTAAGGAGGTGAAAGATTTTGCTGAATCTTATGGTATTAAGTTGTTAAATTCTTCTCTTTATTATGCTCAGGCTAATGGTCAAGCTGAATCGAGTAATAAGATCTTGTTAAAACTAGTTAAGAAAAAGATTGAAGAACACCCTAGAAGGTGGCATGAGATGCTTTCCGAGACATTGTGGGCTCATAGGATATCTAGATGTGGTGCTCATTTTGAACTAGTTTATGAACAAGAAGTCGTTTTACCGGTTGAGGTGAATTTTGGCTCTCTTAGGTTAGTCAAACAAGATGATTTATCGGTCAATGACTATAAAACATTGATGATGGATAATCTTGATGAAGTGACCGATAAACGTTTGAAGGCTTGGGAAGCAATTGAAGGGATAAAAGAAGAGTAGCCAAAACTTATAACAAGAGAGTTAGAGCAAAATTGTTTCAGATCAGGGACTTTGTATGGAAGACGATTTTGCCAATGGGTACCAAAAGCAAAGAATTCAGTAAATGGTCACCTAGTTAGGAAGGTCCTTACCGGATAGCCAAAATCGTTTATGAGAATGCATATTTTGTTGAAATATTGCAAGGAGAATGATTTCAAAGAGCGATCAACGGAAAATAACTCAAGAAGTGCTTCCCGAGTGTTTGGCAAGATGCTTGGAAGCTTGTATGGCCGATATCAGTTTATCTACATAAGACGCGTGTTTTCATGCTCTTTAGCTCTCAGGTTGGCCAAAAAGGCAGGGGCATATGTTAACACCCGAATTTGCCCTAATGGGAAAGATATAGTAATTAGAAGCTAAATTTGGAAAAATCTCGAGTCTTTCCCAGGAGGCCAGTTAGACCACCCTTAGAGAGCCAGTCAGATCAGTGGTGTGCCTGCGGTCAGACCGACATAGGTGCCGCGGTCAGACTGGTAGCCCGAGTCTGATTGTAATTATGGTAGTTGTCGTGTTTCCTTCAGTGTATACGGGGTTTGATGAGTCTTACTTGGTTCCTAACCTGAATTGGACGTGGAGAAGGCTTAGGTAACACAAGTCCAACCCCTTTATAAGGGTTACGGCTGGTTCGACTGAAGATCTCTCGATTAACCAACAACACAACATCTAATTAGCCAATTAAAATGTCTTTCTTTCAGCTTTCTATCTACTTTTTGCCTAGTTCTAGCCTAGTTTGTCTATCTTTATCGATTTACGTTGTAAATCGTCCGTTTGCACTATGAGCCTTCAACAAATAAGCATCTTTTCTACACCATAAAGGTTTAGGTGATTCTTGTCGTTTGACAACAAATAAGCGTCAATAGGATCGAACAGAGACAACTTCATCCGATCACGACATGATACATACAAAAAGAAAAAAATACAAAGAGCAGATTAAGATTAGAAATTAATCTAATTAACAGGAACAAATTGAAACAACAAAACGATGATGGCGGAGCTGCTGATAACGCTGTTGTAAACCAACATGCCTATTACCTTGACGCTAAGCTCCGCAACTGAACACCATCACCTTCCGTCGAACATGCATGTTGCCGTCGCCACTGCGGGGGCCAGCGGCCTTCTCCACCCGAACACTGTTTGAAGCCAGAGAAGAGAAAAAGAAAAAGATTATATAAAACGAGGTAAACCATTAGCATAAGATTAATTGAGTATTAACTATTATAAACTTAAAAAATAGATTAATACGAGTTTTTAAAGCAACTTTTATATAGAATATTTTAAAAAAATACATCGTTTAGCAATTTAAGAAATACTTACATGAAACCAGAGGATTTTCACTCGGAGAGATAGATTCGAATGGTAACTAAGGTCAATCGATGCTGATAGAGAGCGGTTTTTGTTTGCTGAAGTTCATTATACTTTGTTTGTCCGTGTATAAGCAGATAAAGGTTAAGCCTAACCGTGCGTTTCTGACGATAAATTCAGTATTTATATACTTGAGATGACTACACGTCGGACGTTCGACGGAACGTAAAAGCTCGGACGCTGCTCCGCTAGCCTAGCTGCATGCATGCATGTAGTACTCTATTGTTTTCTATACATGTTGACTGCTTTCTCCTCTTTCTATGAGATGCTCACGTAAAACCAACTAATTAAAAATATTTAATTGATTTTTTTCTTCTGAATTACTTATCCAATTTATAATCGGATTACAACATTGTATTCGTTGCAATAAAATATTTACAATAAGATTTTACACGATTATATTTTAATAGAAAAATATTTGTTCACAAAACGGGTGTTGTTTTACCACTTGAAGAAAATTGTTTCACTATTTGAGGTTAAATGTTTCAACTCACTTCATAAAATGTTTTAAAGAGATGTAACAACTAAAAAAAATACCGACTGTAACATCGGCAACCACTATATGAAATATTGAGTCTCAACAAATAAAACATCAAAAAAAATAATATGAAACACACCATATATTTGTAAATACTTGATTTTGTTAAAACTTTTTTATACCACATATGAAACATCAACTTGTAACTATTGAAACATTACATAATACTTAGTATAACATCCACAGAACACCACATGCAATATTTACAAATGCAACGTTCACAAATGAACTAATGAAACATAAAAAAATTACTTATTAAAACATCCAAATAAATCAATGTGTAATATTAAAAAAATTCATTGCAACATAAAAGGCTAAAAAAATATTTTATCGGAATATAATCATGTGAGATTTTGTTGTAAAGATTTAACTACAATAAATTTAACAGTGTAATCAAATTATAGATCGGATAAATTCTTTAGGAGAAAAATTGTTTTAAAGTTTAACATGTAGCTTTATTAGTTTACATAACCTTGTACTGCTATTGGGATTGGTTCCTCCGACGTACTGGCCTCTGACGTGGGCCTCTGACATGTAGACCTGCTGCTTATGTGGTTCATATGTCAGCCACTCAAAATCGTCATAGGGCAGTAAATTAGAGGATCTGGTTGGGTGCTATTGTCCGTCCAAAAGCATTCTCATTACATACTCCATGAAACAATGTACGTGTCCATGTCCGATTAGGTATATATAAGCATGCATTAGTTTGAACTTGGGTGGTTTACCCGGAGTCCCTGTCTCACACTGCACGTACGGTTCCACGAACGAATCGGATTGGAACAGCATGCGGCTCGTTATCTACTCTTCCATTTTTGATTAGAAAAAAAACTTAATATAGGATATGGCATATCTTAATACTATAAAACACTTCTAAATTTTTAATACTATAAAACACTTCTAAATTTATAGTTCTAGAATGTGCCACATCGAATAATAAGTTTTTTATTTTAAAATAGAGAGAGTATTTAATGTCTTCCTAGCCCCCAACGATAGAACAGTGATCTATCTATCAGTAGTGCGCGCACTCGTAGAAGACCGGTGATGAGAGACAAGGAAAATTATGCTGGGCTCAGCCAACTGCCGAACTGCGTGCTCGACTCCATCCTTGTTAGATTTTATATCGAATATGTGTAGGTAGTCAGTTATAGTTTAAGATTTAGAGTTATAGTAGGTATTAGGATAGAGTTAGAGTCAAACTCTATTTTTGGTTCTCTATTAAATAGAGAGACAAATCTGTTGTAACCGCATAATGACTTAGCAGAAGATAGTGAGAGGGAGCGACTGACTGGCAGTGTGGGACACCTCCGTCCCAAGTTATATATTTTAGATGGTACCAATAACCATCATAACCAACACGGAAGCGTTGAACCAACGCCCGCTTCGTTACTAGGTTTATCATGCTGATTCCGAAGCTCTTACCTCACCTTGTAAACCATAGACAAGTTGTACCTGAAATAGAGACGCTCGTCTCTCT